>OZ034969.1:21823268-22135768 GCA_964030785.1 Siderastrea siderea
ACCTTTCAAACTGTTTTTTAATTTGCGAACAGCAAGATACTCTATTACTCTCTTCTTTAACTTCTCCAGACCATAATGATCTTGATCTAGATCAAACCTTTCAAAAGAGCGCTATTGATTAGTGTACATGATGACCGCTAGCTGCACATCATAATATTAATCTTACAATGTGTGGTTCCAGAAAATATCCATACCCCTCCCACGGAAGGTTTTTTGGTTTGCACCCCCCACCCCTTAGGAATTTCCGTTCCAAGGGGGTCTTTGATGACCCCCCTCCCCCCAGGAATTTCCACGTTACGCAAACATGGTTTTTGTTGTAACGTGAAACATTTTTTAAAAACATTATAACATCCATTTTCAACTTACAACGCTTTGATATTGCACTATACTATTTGCATGTTTGCCATCCAGTGTGAAGTGTTCCATATTGTTCACAAAAATTTGTTCAGACCGAGTGTTCAAACGTCTTAACGTTCTAGGTGCCGAGGAATGCGTGAATAATTTGCGTGCCGAATGCGAAGCAAACAACAAAGCCAAAATTTTCAGAATTGAAATTGTGTTCACCACACTCAAACCTGCCTTCAAAATCGAAACTGTTGAATGTAACTTACACTAATAATCGACGGTTATGCTGTTCGGAAGAGAGTTGGAGTAAAATAGCCGCTTTTTCACCGGGATTATTGTTAGTTCACAGTGCACTGAATTTGCATAGTGGAGTCTAAGGCCGCGGCTACACGAGCGATTTTTTGCTTACAATGGTGATGCGATTTTTTTGAAAATTGTCGCATCACCAGCGCGCGGAGAAAATCGCATGTGTAGCCACCCTCGCACAGGTGATGCGACAGATGAAAAAATCGCAGAAAAAAAATCGCGAGAAATTCAATGAGTTGAAATTTTTGCGACAAAATCACGGACTTCGTCAGAGGGTGGCTACACAGGCGATTTTTGCCGCGCGCTGGCGACGCGACAATTTCAAAAAAATCGCATCACCATCGCAAGCGAAAAATCACTCGTGTAGCCGCGGCTTAAAAATAAACTGCACGAGCGATCCATGTGGGAATAAGAAATCGATCCTTTCTTTCTTGCACTTTATCCTTTGTTTAAAATTGAAATAGTAAATCAAGCACAAATGGAAACTCAAGGATAATGACAACTGTAAAAGAATTTGTAAGAAATAGCTAACATAGGCTGAACGTAGTTTCAGTTCAAAGCGCATCAAATTTGCATAGCGCGTGAAATCTGACCTTTTCAAATTATGAGGGTCACTGTTTCCGTAACGCAACATTTCTTTCTCGATGATATCCAGTGAAGAGCAGCTGAAGATGCGCAATAAAAATATTTTTTATATTTGTTTAAACAAGTTTGGTGTTTAGCAAAAACGATCACAGTGAAAGGATTGAAAACCGTGAAATATTCACTGAAGGCCAAGGAGACACGCAATTTTCCGTAAACATGAATATGCAAATCTGGTGTACCGAAATTTCATACAAATCAAAGTTGCAAAATTTGGCATTTCAGTCAACATATTTGCTTATTTTTGAAGGTCAAAACAGCCTACATAAGTATTACTTCGTGCTTGGGAACAATCGTGCGTTGCTTTCAATTTTTTCGTGTTTCTTCACCCTCTGGAAAAGGAGCTTCCCATGAACCCCCCACTCCCCTCGGAAATTTCTGCCTTTGAAGCCCCCTCCCCCTCAGAATTTCCAGTGACCTTCCGTGGGGGGGTATGGATATTTTCTGGAACCACACAATTAAAAAAAGTAGGGGCCTTGGAACTGAAAATTGTGTAGAGCAGGTTGAAATAGAGTCAGAGGCCATCACTGGTTTTTAGTTTGTACATAGACACAGTAAGAACACAGTCGCTTTGGACACTACTTCCACGCATATGTAGTTGATAAGTCAGACTCCATTGGACTGTCCATTTTATGTCCTCTCCTAGTGCAAAATTGATGACTTCAGTCTGTGAATTATGATAGGATAGGCCAAACCCAGAAAGAATGTAAAACTATTTGAATGTTTAATAGTGAATTACATATTAGAGATGTCATTTTCAATGACATTCCTACCACAATGCCATTCACACAGTTAATCACACACTGCTAGTCCTTCATCAGACCAAATCTGAAGGATTGACAAAGGGCTAACCCTCAAAACATCCACTTTCGCCCTTTTTAATTGTAGTCAAGTTAACTAACCAACTCAGACACTGCTGGAACCAGAGAAAGTAATTATACATGTACTTAACATGGTGTCCAAATTAGGTGTCTGAGTTAATATTTTTAATTAGAGAACATTTTGGGTGAAGACAAAGAAAACTGTCCATGAGAATGAAATGTCTGTATTCAAAAGGTCTCAGGTTTTGACTGTTACATTAAAGACAATCACATCTTGTGAAGAACGTTACATTTAATCTACCTTGCTTGAGAGATGTCCAACTTGTCTTTGGTTTCTCGGCTCCAGGGAAGGTCAACCATCCACTCCAAGTAATTCCTTCAAAAAAGCAAACAATTGAAATAAAAACATGTTACCTGCCTCCCTCTGCCACTTCCAAATATTTAAAGTCATCGCGGAAAATTAAAACACTGACACAATGTGAATACCTTGAAGTAGCATGCTCTGGAAACTGTGGAGGCATCTTCTTCAAACGCTAAGTCAACAAGATCCACATCCATTTGATAAGTTTAATTTATTTCCTCATTCATTCATTCATTCATTCATTCATTCATTCATCCATCCGTTCGTTCATTCATTCGTTCATTCGTTCATTCGTTCGTTCATTCATTCATTCATTCACTCATTCATTCATTCATTCATTATTCCTTCAGTCAGTCAGTCATCCAGTCAGTCAGTAAGTTATTTATTTATTTAAATTATCTGTTTAAATGGATTTGATTACTAAAGCTGTCAATTCTAGTTTTAGTTCACACAGGAAACATACACTGATAACCCTCCTAACAGGGCATCACTGTTTAATACTTGATTTAAAGAATATTCTGCTCTCAAGTTGGTTAGAGCAGATCACACACTCAGACATATTTGTTCATATAAGCTAAGGAAATTCAAAACCCAAGGAACTTACAGTTAGTAAGTTCAATGGAATCAAATGGTCTTAATTTACTAAAAGGGCCCACCTTCAATTCTTTCATTGCCACTTTGAAAGCATGTTCCGGAAGTTCAGCTGACCTAAGAAAAAATGGAAAAATAATATTATTATTACCACCTGAATATTCCAAACAGGATCACATTAAAGCGCATTTGTAATTTGCGCTATATAAATTTTAGTTATATTTTTATTTTGTTGTACAGTGGACTATTGGCCCTTGGGGCTATTTTCTGTGATATATAATACTCTGGCATAATAATGTAATATTTGTCACATTACATTATATAAATGCATGGAATTAGAATGCATGAACAAGGAAACATGATAGCAAAAATATTAATTAAAAGCTAGTCTACTGTGTAACAGTTAAACAGATGTTGCACCTTATTTTCCTCTCCAGTTCCTCAACATCATCTTCATCATCATTATCATCATCCTCATCAAAGCCTCTGCCCATCCTCTTTGAATCTCTTGGCACAATCACGTTACCACCCCGCTTGCAATTTAAAAACAAAACAATAATTGTTTTGTGTCCATGAAATGCAAGTGATATATTAACATCTAATTCCTCAAGACTAAATGCCTTTCAGTGTCAAACAGGAACGTAGCATGGTCAGAAAAAAAGAAAATTTTCAAAACTGGATACCAACCTGAAAGACTGCCAAGTTTTTAGGAATAACAAATTTAAGAGGAAAGTGGCATTATCCATAGTCTAACAACTATGTATGTTTAACTTGTACATAATAACACAATTAACAGTGATGTAATTAGATGACTGCATCCAATTTCAATCAGTTGTCAGCACTTTTATCATTACCTTCTGATTACTGCTCTTCCACACCCTTCGGTTTATTTCAGGACCACTTTTGAACGGGCTGGTGCCCTTCATTCCCTAGAAAATAAGGAACATGAACTGAGATAATGATAAATACTGCCATTACTCATGGTCAACAGCAAATGACTAGGCTTTAAAATAGTACACTGACAGCCCTATCATGTGATTACCGATGTATTAATCTATGACAGTGATAATGAAAACGACAACAATGACAATAACAAAGATGATGACGATGACCACGACAGTGGAGTTGATGATGATGATGACATTAACGCGTCATATAATTATAATACCAGTATGTTAATACCAGTAATAAATTCTACAGTACAGTCTACATGGAACAAAGACCAGCCTCAAGAGAATGATGGAAACTGGCATTACTATATTAACTAACTTACAGTAAAGCCCTGAATACACTTTCTCACCTCTTTTTGCCTCTTCAACAGATGCAAGGACTTTTTAAACCTCTCAATTAAGTCTACTGTATTCAAGATCTGCAAAATGAAGGTCTACAATTGAGGAAACTATACATCACCTCATAATTAAACAGATAGTTAAACAAGCAAAACATTAATGGCACCACCCTTAACACTGCTGCTGCTGCTGCTGCTGCTGCTGCTGCCACCAAAGGGCAAGAAATTTGTCACCATGAAGGTGAAGTGCCTCATGATTATCTGGCATGTGTTTCTCAAAAGCCCCGCAATGTCTCGGAACAATTTTTGGCATGAAGACAAAAAGGTTTCTGAGCAGGTAACTGTGCTATAATTTAAGCATTACTTATCTTAAAGAAGTGTTAAAATAACAGCTTTGTAGAACGAGTGGCTCATATTTTACTAATGACTTTTTAGGGCTTTCAAGAAATGCACTGCTGAGGAGAATCATTGTTTATCACGTAGAGCAAAACTAAGAACATTCTGTAAACCAAAAATAAATTAAATATACCTCTAACTTCTCCAAATACGAAGCTTTGACAACTGATGCTAGTGTGTCAGGAAGACTCCCATCTGGTATTCCAGTCAACATGTCCTGTGCAAAGCCAGGAAATCAGTTAACAATTTATAATTGAATGATTGCTTGACTGTATGGTACATATATAATGATTATACAGTATCTTCATTTAGTTTCACAGGTATCCAATCAGACTATCTACTCAAATCAGACTTAAAGGGTAGCATCCATGCACAGCAATGAACTTGAATTGGTTCTCAAGGAGCTAGCCTCAAGTTCTGACGGGATAGCCAATCTCATGTAAGCCACACACCATGCCATTGTATTTGTATTTATTTGCCACACATTATATATTACACGATTACAATTACAAAAAGGTACAAAAAGTAATAACAAGGAGGTATAAAGGAAACTATAAAACGTATGTTAATTAGGCCTCCTCAATTACAATTGCCACTTGCACAAAGTGGCACTTGCCATTGCTACTTGCACAAAGTTTTTTTATTAGTACTTTCTGACAACTTTTTGACATCTCTTTGACAACTTTTGGTGGCTTCCATTTCAATTGACTAATTACATCCAAGACCTATTTAATACTTAATGACAGGAGGAGTTCCAAGTGCAAACGCGCAGCTTGACAACTCATTCTCTGACAGTTGTGTCATTCTAATCGGCCACTCTCGTACCCAGAGTCCTCAGGCTTTTTGGTCAGTGGTTAACTGTTCTCAATTTTATTACAGTGATCCGCAGTCAACAGCCAATCATGAAAATCAATTTTTCTTCCATTACCCCAGCATCTCTCCTGGCAACCACCCACTGACCAAGAAGCCTGAGGACTCTAGGCATGAGATTCTCTAATTGAGCAGCTGGAAGCCATGAAAAAGTGGCACGTGAGAATTGATAGTATGGCATGCATCACTGGAAAAGTGGTCATGAATATACTGTACTTGAGTGTGCGCTGTAATTCAACTTCTAATTTGCACAATATACTGAAGACACTAGTCATAATTACCTTAAGCCTTGAAACAACAGGTATTCTCCCATCTAACATGTCCACCAGCTCATTTGCATACAGTCTAAACTCCTCAGCAAGAGTTGTTAGCTCAGCATTTTTCCTAATTTCTGCCTCTACAAAAAAGAAACCAATTTTATCTTATTTCGTCTATTTCAAGACTATTTACCAGACCAATTTTTCAAATATCATTGAAATGTTCAATTAAATTAAATCGTTAACTTATTAATATTAGAGATGTACTAAACTTAATTAACAATTATAATTTAATTATAATTATAATTAACATACCAAAGAGATTCAACTACATAATTTGTATAAATTACACCATTAAAAATTTCCCCAATGCATTTTTAGTCTGATTCTTAAGGGCAAGCAACATAATTATCATACCTTTGAGGTTCAATAGTGACACCTCTAATCTCCCCTTACAATACCACTACTTGATCTAACACACAGTTGACCAGGAGAAATATTATTAACAAAAAATCAACGAAGATAAAATAGCCTGATGTTTAATCAAATTCTCCCAACTACATTGTGATACCATAAGAACTGTACAGAGTACACTGAACTTAAAGGCTAAAACACACTCTGCATTGATCATCTTTCCTAAGGCACTTATGAAAAAAAAAACCATTATGCCCCGATACCTTGCTCAGCAGGCCTATCCACTTGGGTGACCTCCGCTATCAAATATGGCTCCTCCATTACAATTTTATCAATTCTAAATCGACAGAGCCCAGTAACAAGCAGAGTGTACAGAGGCTTAGGCCAATTGGTACCCGTCACCTGCACCACAACAGCTGCTGTGCCCATAGCATGTAATAATGACTCTTCATCCTAAAGACAAAAATATAATCAAGTTTGTGTTCTGCAGGAACATTAGTGAATGTGCAGTTCTCAGAACATAATCACTAAAGGGCAGGGATTTAATCAGGTCAGTTTAGAAATGTGATATGTTATAACATTTTAATATAGCATGTGTTGTAGGCTCATGACCTGTACCACCCGTTGCGGGTGGCATATAAGTATTTGGTTTTCACAATCTGACAGATTGTTAAAAATTGTAACCCTGTAGAGAGATGAATTGTGTCCGGTAAAAAAGTTATCAACAGAGTTGGTAGCCATGGTAACATGAAAATGTAAATAAATAGATATTGTGCACTACATGTAGTTTTCTACTTTAATCACTGGAGTCCCTTAAATCCCCTCTCCCTCCCTTCCCACCCACCCCAGAAAATACATTGCTACCTAGATTTTAGTAATAACAGAATTAATAACATCTCCAAATTTATGCTTCATTGGGAGTGGTGTTCATTCTGGGCATTTTTGAAGGAGGTGGGGGTAAAAGGGTAGTGGGTAGGGTAAGAATACTGTAAAACTGTTTTGTCTTTTTCTGATGTGGGGAAAAGTAGATACCTGTTTTCCAAGTATTATTATTATTATTATTATTATTATTATTATTATTATTATTATTATTATTATTATTAAGTACAAATCGGTGTCTGTAGCAGCAAGAGAACACACTAGTGTCGGTTTATAACAGCAAAATGTTAGTAGTAGTAAGGTGCCTCAAACTGAGAGCTAACTGTAACTGTAAGTAACTACATCTCTCTTCACTTACAAAGAAAACAAATAGATAAAAAGAAAAAAAAAAACGAATAGAAATCTATCTCAGAAAAAGTTCCCGTTCAACAACTCACCCCAGCACCACTCATGCACTGATCGCATGAGGGTAGCGCGTCATTCATGATTAGCATTAAGGTGACGTACTTCCGTAGTACGTGCATGTCACTCTCACGAAATTTACACGTACAACTATGAAATGGGAAATATCCAAAAGAAATAACGCGAAATTTCCCCAAATTACACAACGAACCTCTTTATCTGATCTGCGAGGCACAACTCCTATCATAACACTGCTCAAGGTATCTTTTCGCAGAAGTCTTGAGTCGATCATTCGAAGACTGTGGATGGAACAATCAAATTAAGGCTCACATAAGAGGCTGAGCTCACGGTTAAACTTTACAGTTACTTTTGCGAAGAAAAACAATAGATTTTCTACAATTTTTGTTACCTGGCATTGTCTCTAACAGCTATCCTCATAGATGAGCCTGGTAACAGGACTTTGTCTCTGAGGATAAGCAGTGGAAGCCGCTTTGGAAGATCTCTGTTTGGTACAACCATGTTCTGTTTGTGTACAACGCTCTGAGAAAACCTGGCCGCGCGTCAACTGAGAACTGAGAACTACAATATTTCTTTAGAGCCCAGATTCTTGCCCGTCAACACGACACTAAAAGTTACTTTACATGGCATACTTAACACAAATTCCAAGATGGCGTCTTCTTCGACAATTTTTAGACTCGGCTTTGCAGGTATATCTTATATTTTTGAGACTCAGTACTCCTTTTTGACCTCATCTCGAGGTCTAATTATTCTTTATGAACTGTCATGTTTCACAAATTTGATTTTCAGTTTTAACGAGACCTGTGACATTATCAGTCTGTACTACTTGTGGTCGACATTTTGGCACACTGCCTTCTCTTCAAGCCGGGCAGAAAATGAGATTGGGGTAAGCTAAAGCTTAAATTACTACAAATTGAATGCTATTTAATAATTGCAAAGACATAACGCTGGGTGCAGTTCATTATTTTTCGTGAAAATTTGTGTGATGAGATTTATTCACAATCATTCAAATAAAATTGAAATAAACAACAACATTTAAGACTTACATGTAGGGTCACTTAATAGTAGATTCAGTTTGAATAGACCTTGCTCTGTTTACATTCAGATCATTCAATTATCTACTTTCTGTTTATTCATTCTGAACAGACGTGGTCAGGCAAAAGATGGAATTGCTTATGGGCCTCTTACTGATTTGCCAGACTGGAGTTATGCAGGTACCTTAACCACTACTTTGTTGAAAGAATACCTCACAAATAATTATTGTATTCTTTATTGGACCATTTATCACTCTCCTCTGCAATACCCTCTTATTTCCTTGTCAAGTACCACGCAGTACCCACCCCTCTCCCCTACCAGGTCCTGGAGGATACTGATGAGGGAGGGCTTAGGATATCTGATGTTGGTCTTTTGAGGGGTTCACAATTTTGTCCAATATCTTCTAGGGGTACCATGTTCTGGGTATTTCTGGATATAAGGGAGGGCATGGCATTTTTACAATTTAAGTATTGATCCATTGGTATTTTGGGGATATTGAATAATAGGCTAATTCACACCTGCCTGTCACCCTGTCACATTCAAATCTATTTTTGGCCAAAAAGAAGCATGAAAAATGTTTTCACTCGTTTTCACCAGGGAACAAGGTTGTACGTAAAATAATAAAATATAATAATTTAATTGACCACTCCCCGTGAAGGGCTTTTCAGGGACAATGAAAGAAATAATCCAAATAAACATAATAGTTTTAAGAACCCAACTGGCGGGAGGCAGACCAGCTGGCTATTTAGAAGTATGGCTGAGAATTTGAACTCAGTTCTACGGAGAACAATGCCAGCTAGTGCTCAGAGCGGGACGTGAACCCAGAACCTTAGGATTTCAAAACTATGCAATTTAATGCTATGTGGTCCTATTTTAAGGCAGATGGGCCATTTGTCAATAATTTTTGTGGTTGAAAATATTTAATGTACAAAAGTACGACTATTCGGATAAAAAGAATTGAGCAATACTTTTCTGTGTTTAGGTTTATTTTTTACTATTTTGCTTTGAACTTGGGTCGTCTCATTCAGTAGTAAAGGAGTTCTGAGAAAAAAAATTAAATGGTTTCCTCTTTGGCAATTAGATGGGACTCCTACACCAGAAACAAAGCGAAGACGGATACGGCACTTTAGGAGACTGGATGTGGCTGTAAGTTGAAAAACTATTTTCTGGATTCAATGTTTTCTTTACTTTAAGGAGGGGAGTGAGGCAACTGCTCCTCTGTTCTTTCCAACATTTCTTTTCAGTAGAGTGGAATTTGTTAAGAATATTGAGTAAACATGTGAATGAGTAATTCATGTTTGCTTTCAACTGGTACTTTCTCAACCAACTGGAAGTATATCTTTATATCTTTGTTACACATTTTCTTCAGCTCAGCACCTCTCAACAGTTATTTTCATGAAGTTCTCCTTGGCTCACTGTGTTTTTGAATCTGTTAATTGATGGCCATTCCTGAGGATGGATCCATGGTACAACGTCTGGACAGACATAAAACACAACTCAGCCTTTCTCTGAGTTGTCTGCAACAACGCACTTACATGTATTTATAATAGGCTCTTCTCCATTTATTTCTTTAGAATCAAATCAACACATATCTACAAGAAATGGAGAAAGCAGCTCAGAGAAGAGATAAAGAGGGAAACATTTTAGAAGAAAAGGAAGAATAAAGTGATAAAAAAGAAACAGGAAATGCATGCCCAAGAAGCAAATCCAGACTGAGAGACAATTCATGATGCTCACTTGCTGTATCTGCTGTTGGTGAACTTGTCTGCTAATCAAATTGTCTGAAGGCTCGGTATAAACAAAGAAGTGACTAAGCCTGGGAAGATTGAAAGATGGGCCTGCTGCTATGGAGTAACATTTGATAGTGTCTTTTGGCACCATGTTAAGTTGAGAACTTTAAGAGTGCACACATAATGTTCAAAACTTTTCATCTGATCAGGCACCAAGAACAGAACATTTTTTGGTATGCAATCATCTAATGAGAATATGTGAAAGAAAAAGCCCTATTGTACCATTATGCATGGTTCAATTCTACCTGTTACCATCCCCCCCCCCCCCCCCGGGCATACCCCCGGAGATTTGCAATTTTTTTCTCACTTGGCGGTCTATTCCCCACCCCCGGGCACGCAGAAAGAGACAATTCCCCACCCCCGGGACTCCTCATCGACCACCAATACGTTGTTTTGTAGCAAAACCAGACGTTTTGGCAAGAACTTCAACTATTTTTTAGAGTTTATTGAACGAAGGACACTATATAACAAAAACATGAACACTATATTTGAAAAAGAAAACTGAAGATAAAGCTCCAACCGCACTGGCATACGGCTAGCAAGTAAAGAAATGTTCTTTGCCACGTGTTTTATTCTAAATCTAGCGCATACGCACAAGAGGCCCGTGAACAAACTGATGGCAGCATTTTACCGAGGGGCTTTCTTAGCTTGTTTCATAAGAACACTGGACTGAGATCTCTGTTTAATATTAAGCCGTGCGTCCGTTTTTATATAAAGTCTATTTTATAAGTCGTCTTATATTTTTATACATAAATACGCTGAACAAATATGTCTTTGTTTGTTACGAACACCATCCATCCGCGCATCAATGTGGGCACATTCGTTTAACAATTTATAATAATAAAGGTACCTTCGAATACAAATTTTAATTTTGAGAGTTTATTCTTCTTTAAACAGTCTGCTACAAATTCTAGAGATTTTCCCCGGGAATAGGCAGTCTTCTCCGCGCTGTCCGGCGCCATCGTGTCAACCGAGAAGTGACGTACTTTACAAGAACAGCAAGAAGTTTTTTTTTTTAAATTTGCCCCCCCCCCCCCCCCCGGGACAAGACCGCTTCAAACAATTCCCCACCCCCGGGCCTGAAGGGCTGGACTTGTCCCCGGGGTTGCCCGGGGGGGGGATGGTAACACGTAAAATTGAACCATGCGTTACATAAAATACAAGTGCTATCCCTTGTGGCCTGGAAACATGAGCATTTGACACAAGTTTGAATTATTGTGATCATGAGTGAAGTCAAAGGAGAAAGTTTTTATTTACAGAAGAAAAATTTTGTCAATAAACCTATTGTTGGTGATGAAATTGTTTTCCATTGTTATCTTCCCAAAAACCCTTTAGTATATTTGGTTATTATCTCTTTGGTATCTTGCTGAAGCAAAGTAGTTAGAGCATCCCACCTGTGTGTAGGAGGTTGGGGTTTTTACTCCTGGGGTGCTTTCCATTTACCTAAAATGTTCGGTTCAACCGGATGAAATGTAATTGGAACGTGTGGAACCACTGAAAATTTTCTGCAACAAGCGGACGACCTTTGGAGGTACTATACTTTTTCCATTATATAATAATAATAATAATAATAATAATAGTAATAATAATAATTTTTAATGAGGGAACCCAACTCACCAACATGGGCGTTCCATTTAGCATGCACATAATTGCCATTAGTTTTCTGACAATATTAGAAGTTGCTTTTGAAACAAAGACAAGTCAAAATCATTTCTACTACTCGACTAAGTTTTTTGTCTAGAAAGAAGTGGAAATGCCAACATCCATTTTGTTGGCATCTTGTGCTATCAATGTTTGTGACTTACCAATGACATTGCAAGTTTGGAACTGAAAACAAGGCTCTCCACCTGCCTGAAGTGTCTGGAATTTTAAACTGAAAATTTCGGCTAAATGGAAAGCACCCCTGGTCTCTGCACCATGTTTTGTTGTTTCCTCAGACAAGAAACATAATCACTAATTGTCTCTTTCCATCCACATCTACATAATGAACCAGTGAACCAATAGGGAAAGGGAACAAGATGTTTGAGGTAACCCTGTGTGGACTGCAGGTGTAGAATCCCACCGAGGGGGGTACTACACAACAGAAACCAAGGCTATGCATTGAAGCCAATCTGCCATCTTAAGATGAAATTAGTTTCACTTTAATCTGTACATAATTTGCACAACCCAAGTGCAGTGCTAGGTGTTGTGATCACCACGTGAGGTGTAAGGAAATGTTAATGTGAACACAATAGAAACCACCAATGGTTTTCCCAGCACTAAGGAACACCAAACACTCCTCCAGGATAGAAAGGTTGCGACTATCAGGAAATGGCAGTATGCGAGATTGTACCTGATATTGTGTTTGACCAAGGTCATGATCATTTCAGGGAGCAGGTCTCTAACCAGTGTGGTTTCTGAGAGGGGTTCAACTGTGCTTATAAAAAGCCCTTCAACAAATTTGTCACACATCCCCAAGCAATGCTTTTGAGGTGTAAACCTGCAAAAATCTCAACAATGAATTATCAAAGCAGCAACGAGGGTTGTTGAAAACTTTGTCAAGTCCAAGTTTGGGGGAGATGAATTTTGAACTCATGGTGTAATAACATTCATCAGGCTTCTTCAACTGATCTCTCACCCACATTTCCAGGGCTCTTTCTTGAGGGAAAAAGAGAAAGGGCCTGGGAACAAGACTTGCAGTGAGGATAATAAAACCATGCACAATGAGAGTATTCCAGGAATGTTATATTGCGACCAATCAGCGTCCAGATTAATTGGGGCGACAAAATCTCACCTTACGGGCGGATCCAGGATTTTTTCAAACAGGGGGTTGCAAGTTTAAAACAACATGCTATGCTATGTGATGAAAAAGCAATAGACACAAGGAATCAGACAAGTTCAGAAACGTTCCAAAGGGGGGGTTGCAACCCCCTCAACCCTTCCCCTCGATCCGCCCCTGTGTTATTGGTCACAAACAACATTCCAGAAATAAGTTTGGTGTTCACTGTTTAACTACTTAAAATTTGGCATGAACCTTCTTGATCAGTAGGAGTAAACTTCTAATGCCTCATTACAAGCAGTCAGAACAAGGAACATGTTTTTACTTAGCATTTCAGTTGTGTACAACACTTTATTGTAGTAAACAATAAACAGCTGTGTATCTTCAACTATGTACATACTAAATACAGACTAAAATTATTTTCTACTTTACAAATGACGAGGTCAGAACTACTGGAAACTGTCTGTTGTAGCATGAAAGAAAAACACAACTCATAAGTTTTCATTTGATTGTTCAAACATTACATTTTTATCCGCAGACTCAACGAAAGAATTATACAGCTTGAAGATGGCACAAAATACATGAAATGAAGGGAAATCGAGAAAACGGGATACAAATATAATTATTTATGGTCTACACTCAAAGAGTGGAAAGATTTGCCAAGAAGCAAGAAACGATTGCATGTTAAACTACAAAAATATAAAGCAATAATTATAATTGTTATTTATCAATGGCAAGGGTGGATTTATTTGTAACATTTGCATACACTTGTCACATTTCCCTGTGAAGCAATTAAAGCCACCCAACCTTACAGTATGTATTTTCTTGGGCAAGTCCCCAAGGAAATTGAAAAAAAAAACTGTGTTACGTGAAATCAGTTAGAATTAAAACTGAAAGTTTATTATCATTTATCTTTGCCCCAATAACAGATGTTTAAAGTCTCTGTCTGGTGTTCTAGCCTGCTAGCAGGCACATTTAACCCTTTAAGCCCCAATAGTGACAAGCATCTAATTTCTCCTTACAGTATCACTACTTGATCAAACGAACAAGTCATGACAATAAAGAAAGTGATCACCAAACATGAATTGTCTTGATGTTTGTGCAAATTTTCCCAACTAGTACCACAAGAGATATATGAAGAACACTAAGGAGAATATGAAAATTGAAATTGGGGGTTAAAGGGCTAACTGGTTTCACACGAGTCTCGACTTGCTGGCAGCATTTTCTTGCTGCAGATACTCACAGATAGCGCCTCCACAGCCAAGAACTCACAGGAATATGTACACAAGTAAGCCTGCCTCCTAGGAGGTTGCTGGTTTTTTGTGCGAGTGCTCTTGCCAGGGGCATTTTCTTGCTGTGCTTGCTCACAAATCAGGAGTTCACAGCCAAGAGACTTGCACAAAAATCCAAACAAGTGAGCTTGCTTGCTGGCTACTGGAGTCCATATTTTTGAGTTTCTACTTTATGGAGCCTTTGGTCATAACTCTCTTAAGGAAAACAATGTCTCAAATAACAATTCGGTTTTTTTTTTAATTCAGCTACAAATAACAGTAAAATAAAATTAATAGTTCTGACCTCATGGTTTTTTAAGTTAACTTTAATACTGTCACTTATACAAGAAAAAGTAAGGCGTGTCTTAGTTTAGACACATCTTAAATAAGACAATAAGTGATTCAATAATCTGCATATCGAATAATATTACTTAGACAAGACTCTAAGCTGTTCTTAGCTGAGATGCCTCTTAAATAAGATGAAATGACTTCATACCAGTTGTTCAAGAACTTTGTATCTTATAGTTGTAAGCTGTGATATTATTGTGTGAAGTTACAAATTCAGTTTACTTCTTATTTAAGACTTGTCTTACAGAAGATGTGACTTATTTCCTCTCATATAAATAACCCTTTCATTTATAAAAAGTTCAGAGAAACGATTTCTTTAATCCAATTTGTAGTCTTAGGACATTGTACTAAAGTTACCAGGGTCACTTAAAACCTTACCAGGGATCCACATTAGCAGTCATCAGGTCATCCGAGACGACTGTAAAGTGTTACGGACGAGTATTAAAAATCCCAAACTCGTCCGGTGGACGAGTAAGTTTCAAGGAGCAAATTTTTCTTTAATTTCCACCAGCCATTTAGTGATTCCGTACTGAAGTGAACAGAAGATTAATATTCTGTAAACTTCATTTTGTTGTGCATGTGACATCTTACTCTCACAAGTGAAATGCATGCAGGCTCAATTTTTTGTTCTCCACCACTGACGTACTACAGCGATATTCAAACACAAAGACTCTCACTTTTGTTTCGCAAAATCGGCAAGAACGTCATGCTAGCCCACACATAAGGCACTAATGTGAAGGTAAGTGAGTACAAGTGAAGGGAAGTGAGTACAAATGAAGGAAAGTGAGTACAAATAAAGGAAAGTGAGTACAAATGAAGGAAAGTGAGTACAAGTGAAGGAAAGTGTGTGTTAGTGGAGGAGGTAGGTGCGTTAATCAGTTGGTGTATATATTCATCTAGGATTGTAATGTTATTAGTGCCTTATATGTGGGCTAGCATGACGTTCTTGCCGCAAAATCTAGTCCTACTTTGACAAAGTGTTGCCACCACAGCAGAGGAAAGAAAAAGGTGAGTTTTCCGAGCAAAGTTTAACGTCATGGCAGCAAGACAGGCAGGTGGAGACTTGGATGTCATTGACAAGGAAGAGGATTTAGATGATAATGACAGTGGTGTTGAGGATGCAAGTGACCTGGACAGTGATGTTGATGACTGCCAAATTGAAAGTTTGATCAATAAGCAGTCGTAATTTAAGTTAACGCAGCAAATCAATGCAAAGTAGGTCTATCTTTTAAGTCCGTGTAGTTGAATTTGTAAAATGAAAGTGACGCAAGCATTAATGCAGTGCCCCTGCAGTAACATGGTTAACAACTTGGTCGCTTAATCGAGTGACACAAGAAACTACTCAGTCTTTTTTTGGCAGTAAATGGGACTAAAGCTTGTTGGGTGCACACTGTAATAAAACTAGGGTGGCAGCAACACACCCTGCCAAATGTAAAACCAAGGGGTGGTAGCAACACACCCTGAAAATGATGATAAGGGTGGCAGCAGCGCACCCTGCAAATGTAATGATAAGGGTGGCAGCAACGCACCCTGTAAGTAATGGATGAGCCAGCGAATGTGGCGCATGCCACACCCGGATAGATAGCGATAAATGTGGGGATGAGCCAACGAGTGTGGCGCATGCAACACCCGGCATATCTAAGAGCTAAGGTGGGGCAAGAGCCCCACCCAGCCTGCTACGTGCGACGCTAAGTGGCAGGTGTGCACCCAACCCAATAGTCCAGCTTTATTGAATAAAAGGGGTAGGGTGAGGTGGGAAAGCAATCTACAAAAAACTGGAGAAAGTCACAAGTTGTACTCCATGCAATGTGTAACATGAAATGGGAACAAAGCGTGCACTTATGACTGAACCACGAAAGGCATAACTTGATATCAATTACAGGAAGATAACAATATAGCTTATTGTTCATTTTGGCATAACCGTGCAGGAATGCAGTTCATGGGTAAGCTAGTCAACAGAAAAGCTATTGTACTACTGCAAAGTCACGCCAAGTCCATAGTGTACATGTGAAATATTATAAGCCGCTTACAAAAAAGTTTTGTAACACAACATTGTAATGTGAGATCATTTCGTGACCCATACGTGGTGATGAGAACTACTTAACAGATGCACACGCCAAAGTGCTTTAGCCAGTACAAATAAACGAGTACATAAGCTCTAAGTAGTTAACTCTATTTTACAAGTAAAATTACCATTAACAACTTGGTCGCTTAATTGAGTGACACAAGAAACTACTCAGTCTTTTTTTGGCAGTAAATGGGACTAAAGCTTGTTGGGTGCACACTGTAATAAAACTAGGGTGGCAGCAACACACCCTGCCAAATGTAAAACCAAGGGGTGGTAGCAACACACCCTGAAAATGATGATAAGGGTGGCAGCAGCGCACCCTGCAAATGTAATGATAAGGGTGGCAGCAACGCACCCTGTAAGTAATGGATGAGCCAGCGAATGTGGCGCATGCCACACCCGGATAGATAGCGATAAATGTGGGGATGAGCCAACGAGTGTGGCGCATGCAACACCCGGCATATCTAAGAGCTAAGGTGGGGCAAGAGCCCCACCCAGCCTGCTACGTGCGACGCTAAGTGGCAGGTGTGCACCCAAATTACATCCCAAATACTACTGAATAAACAAATAATTATGCGCTAGAGTCCATGGTACAGCGTCCCTGAACAGGGTTCCAGATTCCTTGATCGGATGTACTCGCTGTGGCTAGCATGCTAGGCACCTTCTGAAGAATAGATGGTGGGGTCCTGATGTAGAGGGTGAAGCAGTTGCTTGACCACCTTCCTAGTGTCTGAATCAGCCATGGGGGTAGACCAGCTTCTGCTGCCGTAGTAGCTGCACCGATCCTAAAGCTGTGCGATGCATAGAGCTCCGTGGGAATATTGAGACGCTGTAGAAGGGTGCGGAGGACTGTTGTGACTTTATCCCTGGTGAGGTAAAGCCCTGAAGAGAAGACGTAGAGGGGTGCGGAGCCAGTGACAATGCGGATAGAGAGATATTTGCGAAGGGCCCGTACAGCGCAGACAGAATGTTGCGATGGGGCGATCAAAAGCGAGCAGCCCTGGCGATAAGGGTCAGTCTTCGAGGACTTCAGATGGAGGCGGAGGCAGCCTTCGGCGGTAAAAGAAACATCGGTGAGACACAGATGCACCAATGGGTTAAATTGAGTTGTAGATGGTGATGTAAATTCACTGGAGCGTAGAAAGCCATAGAAGGCCAAGGTGAAGGCTGACCAGAGCATTAGTTTGTCTTGTGGGGAGATATCTGGAGCATTACTTAACTCCCCTTTAAGTTGGCGAAGGAGGGTCATGGTGATAGGGAGGCGGCGTTGTGAAGAGAGTCCTATGCTGCGCTTGATACCACGGAGAAGGAGATGTAGAAGTGGTGCATCCTGAAAGGGGTCTGGCAGACTGTTCTCAATGTGAGCATAGCGAATACCCGCCATGTACAACTTAATGGTCTTAAAAGCGACCTGAGTAGACAGATGGGCGGCAAAATAACGCAGCGTGGTCTCTGTCGCTGGGAAACTTGTCCATTGCTTGGAGGAGCAGAAGGCAGTGTAACGGCGAAGGCCAGCCAGGTAAGAGCGGCGGGTAGAGTCCGCGATTGCCTGTGATTGTAGGAACGCTAGACGATCTGCCAGAGGGTCTCCACGGATGGGGGGACTGGGGTAGGATCCAAGTCTGCCGCTGGTGCTAGTTGACGGAACCGGGTGATCTGCAAACGGGACAGAGAGTCAGCAATAGAGTTATTAGTGCCAGCAATGTGGGCCACAAGGACTGTAAAGTGGTGAGTGGCACCGCTAAAAAATATAGAGCGAACAAGGTGCATGATCAAGGGGTCCCGGGAAGTGCCAGAGGCCCAAATGTCCACTACTGACTGGTTGTCACAGTGGAAGAGGAGTTTCTTTCCAGACCACTGGTGGCCCCATAGAAGACAAGCAACAGCAATGGGGTAGAGCTCCTTCCATTGGATGGAGCGGTCTTGTAATAAGGGAGGCCAGGAGTTAGCAATCCAGTGACCCATGTAGTAGATGCCATAACCCAGAGCGCCAGAAGCGTCGGTGAACAGTTCCAGGTCCGCTGATTTGGTCCAGAAGGGGTCAGGAATAATGGCACGGCCATTCCAAGAGGGGAGAAACTTGAGCCACCAAGCGATGTCTTGACGGGCTTCCTGGTTCATGGTGATATGATGATGGGGAAGCCGAGCTGTGGTACTCAAGTCAATGAGGCGACGAAGAAATATGCGACCAGCCGGAATAACACGACATGCAAAGTTAAGTTTGCCAATCAAGGAAAGCAGTTCCCGCTTTTGACATTTTTTACGTGAAGACAGAGACTGGAGTTCAACAAGCAGCCCAGAAAGTTTGTCGGCCGGTAGGGATGTTTCCATGCGAATGGTGTCAATCGTGATGCCCAGGAAAACCAGAGATGTAGTGGGGCCTTCCAGCTTATCTGGAGCAAGTGGGATACCCAGGTCGGAGGCCACACGCACAATGGTGAAGACGTTGTTTGCACAGAGGGATGAGTTAGCAGGACCAACTGTGAAGTAATCGTCCAGGTAATGCATCAGGTCGTGGATGTGGTAATTGTGTATTAGAATCCATTGGAAGGCATCGGCCAAGCGATTAAAGAGGTAGGGTGAGGACCGCAAGCCGAAGGGTAGGCGGAGGTCAACGTAAAAGTGGTCATTCCAGTGAATACCAAGCAGTTCGCGATCCTCCAGGCGTATTGGGCAGAGACGAAATGCGTGTTTAATGTCTAGTTTGGCCATAAGGGCATTTTGGCCATGTCTGGCAACGAGAGTAAGAGCGTGGTCAAAGGTCGTGTAGTGCAGTGTGTAGTCATCCTTGGAAATGTGGTCATTAATGGATGAACCACGAGGGGAGGAAAGATCCATGATTATGCGCCAGGTACCGTCCTTTTTGGGTACTACCCCCAAGGGGGAACATTGGAGGTTTGGAAGGGGCGGTGATGGAAAGGGCCCTGCAGTGTGGCCACGAGAGAGCTCTTTTGCCAGGGCCTCGGAAACTGCCTCGGGATGGAGAAGTGCTGATTGTAAATTAGGTGTGATCCTAGCTGAGCGCGGGCCACTGTAGCCAATGTTGCAGCCAAAACGGAGGTCGTGGAGGAGACCCTGAGCAAACTGTTGGTCAGAGTGGTGCTGGAGTTCTGCAGAAAGTTGTGAGATATTGACAGGGGTGGAAGGAGGTTGGAGAGAAGTGGCAGGAAAACTAGGCTCAAGATGATTTGGGGCACTGGAAGCCAGGGTGGGCACCTCCGCAATCCGTCTTGTTGCAGATGTGTTGGAACTGACAGTTGGGGCGGCGGCAGATGCGGCGATTGTAGTCACGGCAAATGGCAGATGACTGCGGCTGCTGGACACGTGTTGGGTGGGGGGTAGCAAGGGATGTTGGTGTGTCAGGCGAGTGAGTGACAGTGGCAGCTGGTAAGGGACGAAAGGACTGGGTTGGCTTGGCTCTTGCAGCGCAGGCAAGGGTGCGATGACCATAGTTGTGACAGCTGACACAATAAGGTAAAGTCTCCTCTTTGAGGATGTCATTATAGAGCTGCTCGTTCAGTTTGGACCAGGCAAGGGAGGAAGTGGAAGCAGCCATGTAACGAAATGCAGTGTCGTACATGAGCCAGGCAGAGGCTTTAAATTTACGGCTGAACTTGCATATCTGGTCTTGATAAGCTAGGAGGTCTGGGGCGAGCTGTGGAAAACGTGAAAGGAGTGTGCGTAGAAAGACATTCCAAGCCTCCAGCCAGGAGGATAAGCCATCGATGCGGCGTTTCCGTCGATGAGAGGGGACAAAGGTTAAGGAAGTAGAATCCTGGGGGTTGATTGCCAGGGTGAAGTTGCTTTGAGATGAGGCGTAAGCGGGGTGAGGATACATATTATCCGACAAAAGCTCGTTAAAGTCAACGTACTCACGTTTTAGAATCCTGGAACGGAGTTTCTCCGGAAGCGGTGGCAAATAGAAGTCGCCTTGAGGCGTAGCTCCTTGCAGCAAAGGCTCGTTGTTCTGGCGAGCGAGTGAGGGACTGGGTTCTAGTTGTTGCTGTTGTTGTTCAGGCCGAGGAGAGGCGCCATCTTGGATTTGGAGACGGGGAGATGGCTCGGTGAATGGTTCCAGACCGCTGTTCGCGTGAGGTGAAATGACATGCAGCCCGCTAGCGGGGGAAAGAGGAGGAACTTCGACTGAAGAATTGGCCAACTGAAGACTGCCAGAGCGTTGCGACGAAACGGCTTCGTTGACCAGGTCCCGAAGTTGACTTAGCTGGGCGGCCGAGAAGTGTGTGTCCGGTTGCTGCTCACGTTGTGGAACCGTAGGCGGATTGTTGAGAGTGCGAGTGTTAGCGTGAGCGCCGTTATTCTTGTTGTGTTCGTGTTCGAACACACGTTGAGCCAGCAGATTTTTCGTGCCGGTCGTCACGAGATTGCGTGCCGAGGCCATCAAGATGAGGGAATTCCTTGGCAAGGCCTGCAATTCCGCTACGGACATAACTTCAGGGTTTGGTCTGGCCGGTCCGTTTCGGCGATTCGAGCGACGAGGCATATTGAAAGCAAGAGAGATCAATAAAGCAATCTACAAAAAACTCACCCTGGAAATCAAAAACTCTCCAAAATGGTTTCAATAATTATTGTTTACTCATTATGTAAATTTACCATCTGATGTTAATTATATCACTAACAACAAGCTTTGGTAATGTGCAAACTGCAATGCAACTTATTCTATCTCAAAAAAAAGTTCTTAAAGAATCTGATCACTTACAGTATAACTAAAATGCAGATGGCATACTTACTATATTAAAGTAAAATCTTTCCAGTAATATTAACCAATCTGATTTGCCAAGATTTGATCCCATAACCACCCCACAATCACCCATTCAATGCATAAACCTCCTGCAAAAATGTATGCCATACATTTGCTCTACGTTTTGCCTCCTCTTTAACAGAAGGAATAAAGGAAAGTGAAGAAAACATTTTCATTGATTGAACCTGACAAGTCTCAAAAGTGCCATAGATAAAGATTGCAACAAAATGGAAAGTCAGTTACTCTGAGGAAAATGGCCAGTTGCCAGTGAAAATTTAGTACAGAACATAGATTAGACTAAATTACTTTTTTTTCTAAAATTCATCAACCAGTTGCAACCATTGTGTTTCTCGAGTATTTTCTATATTAAAATATATTAAATTAATATCTACGTATGTAAACAGTAATAATAAAAAGTAATATTAATTCAATACTGCTGCAAGCAATAACTCAATAAAACCCCTTCTCTGGAAAGAGTGATGTGTGGCAAGTATTAATCTTTCAATGCAGAAAAGCTACAAATTGTCACTGACATTTGTTTGATCATTATAAGCTTATAAAATTAAATTATTTAATTAATCAATTAATCAATTAAGATCATCTCACTGAAGAACTCGGCCTTGTGAACTGTAACCTAAATTGGGCAATTCCAGAAAATATCCATACACCACGACGGACGGCTTTTTGGAATTCCGAGGGCAAGGGGGGGTTCTTTGAACTGGAATTCTGAAGGCATGGGGGGGGTACTTACATTTGGAATTCTGAAGGCATGGGGGGGGTACTTACATTTGGAATTCTGAAGGCTTAAAACTTTAAATTTTGTGGACGTTACCAGTTCGTAAATGAAGCACGACCGAACGACGCGACACTGATGACGACCGCAAAAGTGCAGGATACAAGAGAAGCATCCATAGATCTGGCATGTGTTGAAGAAAGCCGATAAAACTTGGGTTGTACATCAAATTCATGAATTTCTTGATGATGAATTTCAGATTAATAAAATACGAACAGATCTTTGTTCGCGTATGTACTGTAAACATCGCTCTCGTCGGCTGGACGGCGAAAACTCGCACCAGCGAGCGCCATTTTTGAAATACGCAGGATTGGGCGCGACTGCTGACCCTGCAGGCTCAAATTCAATATGGCGGATGTGTCAGAGCACGCGATCGCCTTCGATCATAATATCTTCCGAGTGTACAAACTTATATCACACAATATTTTTGTTTTAATGTTCTGTAGCAGTTTGGTATAATGTAAAATTTCTGTAGGTTGTAGCTGTTGCACAAAGGTAAGCAGAAATCATTTTTTTTTCCAATTTTTTCCCACAAAAGTGGAGTGATGTGAAACCGATTGACGTAAAATAGCCCAAGTTGGGTATTTTGTGAACACATTTGGTAATTCCGAAGGGTTTGAGGAAAAAAGGGAAATTCCGAGGGGGAGGGGGGGTAAACGATTATGGAATTCTGAGGGCATGGGGGGGTAACGCATTTTGGAATTTCCGAAGGCAAGGGGGGGTTAAAATATTGAAGCCGTCCGTCGTGGTGTATGGATATTTTCTGGAATTGCCCATTTTGCTCTCACAACAAGTGCACATGAAACAATATTTTCTTATTCAGTAGATAAAACATTTTTGTATCTGATTGATTTTAGAGAAAGCCATGAAACAGTTTGAACTAGCTTTGCACACAAACAGCAACATTCTGACCCATGGTCAAGCCAAGTGTTGCAATATGTTCAATATCTGGTGGAAGATAATGTGGGAAATCACAATTTCAAGTGAATTCCAAGGATGTGTGCATAAAACAAACACAGTGAAAACAACAGACTTCATGATCATGCACACATGCTGCATGTTATGAACAAAACTTGAGATCCTTTTTCAGCATTTTGACAAAAGCACAATAAATTTGCCTTTGAGAATGAAAAATATTTCATTCCATAAGTACTTTTAATTAAAGATTTTGCAAGTTGCAAATAATGTGACCTATCTACTTGTATTTACTTGTCGTGTACTTCTCTATTGTATTTAAGTGTCCACCTCTAACAAATTGTAACCAAAGGAAAATGCAAACACCATGCCTGCAAGAGAGAAACGAATCTCTGTAAGCTCTATTCAATGTCTAACTTTTAAGTGAAAATAATAACAAATGGTTTTATACATAAGACGTATTCCTGAGAAACATAACTTCAGATAGGTGGATTTATTATATATTTTGTTTTGGAAGCAAGAGGGTGTAAGAGATTAATTTAAAGGTTAGCATTCTTTGAAAAGAGAAAGAGCATGCACAAACAGCTGCATACACCCTGCAGTATCAAAAGGAGACCATCATAAGTCAGAAGGGGATACACGCAAGACTAAGATACATTTATTTAACATATTATGACATCTTCATTTATAAAATTTGTATTTGCAGCAGGAGACTATGAAATGCCTTTTTAGATGCACTTCTTGTTCAGTCTTCTAATTCAGCTTAGAATGACATTCCACTATATACATGTAGTTCCAAATTTTGAGATAGAATAAATTGTTCTGTATCACCAATCTCCAATCTCAAATTATGGGTATTCAAGTCATATTGAAATGATGACCTAGTATGGATGTGTCTGGAAAACATTCCTATTAAATAAGTTAGGATACTTCTTTCCCACCTGGGGTTGAAATGTTCATGGCAATACAGCATACAATAATTGTATGCTGTATTGCCATTATTGTACTTAATTTTTCTATGAAGCCCCCTCCCAGCCCCCTCTCAAATAAGCCCCCTCTCTAAAAAACCCCCCCACCCCACCTCCTTTTTTGGAGCAAAACAATTATTAAGCCCCCCCCCCCCCCCGCCTCTCCTCCCCTCTTTCCTTCACGGCTACAAGAGTAAATCCAGAGGATTTTTACCACATCAGTCAAGGTACAAATTCACACACACATGTTAACTGATTATCTTAGTACAAACACCCCACAAGGAAATCAGCTTGTAGTTGTTTGAGGCCAGCGTTTTAAAATAAAAGTTGAATGTAACTAGTATGTAATGTCCAATGTAAACTACGTATACAGTAGTCGCGACCTTTGTGAGAAATTTCACTTGTACTACTCCAAAAGAATTGTAATTATGGTTGTGGGGGACGGTGGTGTAGTGGTTAGCGCGTTCGACACCCAGTCCCTGCCATCATGTTGTTTCCTTAGACAAGATACATTGCTCCACATTGTCTCTCTTCACCCAGGTGTATAAATGGGGACCGGTGATATACTGCTGGGGGGATAACTCTGCGATGGACTAGCACCCCATCCAGGGGGGAATACCAATACTCTCAGTTGCTTCATGCTATGGAAACCGGGATAAGCTCCAGCCATGTGGGCCTCCTTGGCCCGAGTGTGACTTTAATTTATCCTTTTATCCTTTTTTAATCACGAATATTAACACTTTTTTATCGTTCTTGGTACTGATAACCCTCCGTTATCCAGCACATAAATATTAACAAAACAAAGCACACTCGGGCCAAGATAAATATGATAAATCACTATCCAGATAAATCACTATCCAGTGGATAGAGTTATCTGTTCTTTGAACAGCCAGGGCCAGCTGGCATTTTGCTAAAATAAAAAAGCCCCCCTCTCTATTAAGTCACCCAACAGACATGCCTGAAATACATAAGCCCCCAGGGGAGGGGGGGAACTTAATAGAGGTTTTATGTTACATAAAATAACATGCTAATTAAATTACCTATTTTTAATTTGAAGGATGCTCTGGACATGATCTGTTCACCTGGAACCAATTATCAATACAACTGAAAACAAAACAAAACAAAAACATTGTTTAAACTTTAGGGTAGCAAACTAGTGTTCATGAGCACTACAAGTGACTGATGGTATAAACAAAATCTTCGTAACATGCGCTAAAAAAAATTATTTCTAATGGGTCATAAGAGACTTTCTTAAACACGGAGCGAGCCTATAAATAGCCCCCCCTCTAGCACTTAATTGGCTTCTTTTTCTTCAGCAATGGCGGCCGATGGCGGCCAAAGTAACCGTCGCACAACAGAAGCGGGCACCAGGAGAAATAGCGTTGTTTTATAAAACAACGTTTTCACTTATGTAGAATGAAAGATGGTAAATAATTAATATACAGTGCAAAACATACATATTCATTTCACGTTGTTGTTTTGCAGAGGACGGCAAAGAAATGTACCAAAATCTGTATCGCACGTGCAGAGTCATTGTTTTGCTAATTAAACCTTTTGTTTTGTGACGTCCTTTGGGATTTGTGATTGGCAGGCTGAACAGTTCAGCCTCCTTATATAGGCTCGCTCCGTGTTTAAAGCCCTTCAATTCTCATAACAAGTAAGAATACCAACTGGCCGGAGGCAAACCATTTGGTTATATACAAGCATGACCGAGGAGTTGAACTCGGGTCTACTGAGAACAACTCCAGCCAGTGGCCTGAGCAGGACTTGAATCCCGGGCGACTGAATTGAAATCCAGTGCCCTACACCACTCGGCCATGCTGCCTCTTTTACAACACAACTGATAGAAATGCATGCAATGGTAATGGACAGACTAAATACAGAACTAATTTTCGGAGTGGAGAAATCTACTGTATAAAATGAACAGCTGGGTTTACCTAAGTTTTGCCAGTATTAGCTTTCTTTCTCAGTTTTTTTAATCTTGTCTTGCCTTTTTTTTTTGCAAAAAAAAATGTGCACTGTCTTCTCTCACAATTGAAAAGGATTTAATTCTAGGTCAAGAAAAACATTGTAAACCAAGAAAGCATACTCTACAGCAGACTGCAAGCAACAGTCATGTGGTTAGCATTTTATATTTTTGAGAATCACCTCAGCTGCTTTTTGAAGAGTAGTCTGTAGCAAATTAAAAGTCAAAGGAACTAATCATTTTTTTCAATTCAGCTATATTTGAGACCTCTCATGCCTTTCCTGACATTTTGGGTATGATAAGCTACTAAATTAAAATGCACTGTAAATGGTTTGAACCAAGAAGTCATATTGTAAGTCGGTTAAGTATGATTGTCCGAAATGTGTCACCACAAGCAGTCCTTCTCAGGACTACAATCACCAAGATGATCATATTTTTCATTACCGACTTATAAAATAAAATGTTTGACTGTACATTGATGTCCAGTTACATGTAGTATATATAATATTACCTCTTGTGGTATATACACAAACATGGCAACCTTGCTATTGTATCACCTGTGGAAAAATACATTTATGTATTCAATACAATTTCATATTGCCATGGTGTTTTTTGTTCATATTGCTGCAGAGTTTTGATTAATGTGCTGTTGCAAGTCTTGGCCTGGTAAAATAAAAGGGATACAAAACAGCAAAATGAACTAGACCTCTGGGGTGCAAATATTTTAACTTTCTTAATCACAAGCGCTTGAAAGGACTAAGAAATAAGGCTACATCTTTAGTTAACATAGCTTTTGACCAAACCCTACAAATATTATTAATCAATATACACACAACTCCCCACACAAATCCACTGAATATAACTTATTAGACAAGCCCATCGCTTTTCAGCAATAACATCCAGCTTTCACAGGCACCTTTTAAGTGGGAATATATTTTAATTGGTATATTTTCTCCCCCTGAATACTGTGTACATGCTTCTCACCTATACTCAAGTCTTCCAGACATATAACACATTCTCCATTGTCTTGTTTCAGCACATCCTCTGAAAGGAAACCATAATCAAATTTACCTCCCAAGATATTTCAACTAAATCTGTTACAGTACCTATGTGTTCATAGTGATTTGATTTTACACCCTTAATTTCCGCTTTATTCCAGTAAGTATCCTTCTAGCCCAGCTAACACCCTTGACTTGACGTTCTGCAGATTTATACCCCTACATCTACCCTGATGTTACAGTTTACTCTATATTGCTATATAGACAAAGAGTGTCTTAGTGGAAAATAGACCACTCGTAAAGCTCATATGAAACTACATCCTGGACTCGAGTGGCATATTTTTCATATCCTCCTGGTAAAAAACAATATTTTACCCACTACCCTTGTTTGCAAAATATTGTTTTTACCGCTCAAAAATAAAATTCATGTAAGTAATAATAATGAATTTCATGCCCCTGTGTAATATTCCCTATATAGTAAACTGACATCTGTCGACACCTCTAAGGGAAATGTGCAGTTCCACAAAATAAATTAAAATACCCCATCCCGAAGAGGGTCAATGGAAATTCAGAGCAGGTGGGGGGTAGGAAGTACGAAACTAAACTGGAATTTCTGGAGAGGTTGGGGGAGAGGGCTTAAAACCAAAAAGAAACATCTGTAGAGGGGGAGATATGGTTTTATTCTGGAACCACACAATGAGTGTCTCTTCAGGATAGCAAATGGTCTGAGATAGCCAGCAGTAAATTACTGTACAACAGCATCTGAGGAAAAGGGTGATAGCGAAAGATTTGAGAAAGCTCAGTGGAGTTCACATTAAAGGAGGTCTTCTTTACTTCCTTTCCAGTACGCTTCTCCTTAAACAATATGATTTAAATCTCATTGGTCACATCACATGACCGTCAAGTGTTTAGCACAAGGTTGTTCATTTGAGTCCCTATAATTAAAGATGATAACATCCAAATCAAACATAACAATTTCGAACATCCTAGTAGGATGATTACAAAGTGTGGGTTAGGAGTTGAACTTTAGACCACAAGGATTTGAACCCTGGACTTTCAGATAAACAAGTCCACTATTAAACCACATCACCTCACCAAACCATTAATTCAGACTCAAGCTTTTAAAACAAGGAAAAAATTTTCACATTACTAAAAAATATTGATTATATAACATAAGTGCCCAGCCTGTGCCAGACAATCAACATCCACCAGAGGCCAAAGTAAATTCATTGCCCTTAATTTTTCATCATTCTTAGCTTGAAGTGAATATCAACAGTTACTATTTTTCTTTTTCAGGAAAACCTTATTAAGTAAGGAAAGTAAAAAAAAAATTCGAAGTACCTTAAAGATGGCACGTTTGGGTTAAATACTTGCCAAGATTTCTATCAGGGACTGGGCAAATGTCGTGCAATGAACATGTGCACTTACACAGCAATCATTAACACCTAATAATCCACAAAGGTCACCCCTATGTTAAATAGCATGTTTCCAGATGACAGCAACTTCCTACTTTATTAATACATTCCATTTAATAAACAGCCTTACTGAACTGCAAAAAACCTCCCTCCTTAACCACTCGTACAATATAAGGATGTTTTTCTGAGCACTGGATCCAATTAATGCTACCCCAGAAAACTCAGTGTTTATTCAGTAGTCATTTATCCCAGACATTATTCGAGTAGACACCATAAATAGAAAAAGATGTGGGTTTATCAAACTGTCAAGTATGCCAACAAATTAAAGAAAGTACAGCAGACATCATTTACAAGTCATCTCAAATTTGTATTAGAGAAAGGTTGCCACCAAGTAATTATGCTAAACAGCATGTTTCTCTCTTGAGAGCATACTTTCCTCTTTTATTTTATCCATAAATAGAAAACAACTTACCAACTAAGTGTGCCAAATTACACATATTTTTAAAGTCACTAAAACAAATGCAGTTCCTTTGGAATATCACCATCATTGACACTACTCCTTTGGAATATCATTATTGTTTATTGAACACAATAAATCAAATTCATTGGCCTGTTTACAGCTAAATAACTTTACCTTCAACTTTATAAGGGATCAATAACAGTCATACATTTTATGCAGTAAAACATATACCCAGTACATAATAAAACATACAGTTATTTCAATTCACATTGTAGGGTTAAAAGCTTACATGACAAAACTGAAAGGTAGTTTGGATTGCTGTATGTCTACGTTTTGTGATTGTTACTATAACAGGATGAAAGAAAATACCACAAACATTTGCCTAAGTGTTTTGCTAAAGCGAGGAATTGCTTGTTCCCTTGCAGTCTCATTGTGTAGGTTTCAAGCTTTGACCCAACAACATCAACTAGAACTGTTGTATGCAAATTACCTGTACTTAAAATCTGCTCTGCATGTAGTTTTGAATAATTTTGCTCTTTGTTTCCTTAGGCAAAACGTTATAATCTTTAGACATAATATTTTATCCAGAAGAGCATCTGGCCATCTTGGATAAAATAATTTCAACTTAGTTTTTCTACTTGTCAGTACTACTGGCTGAAAGGATTTTCAAAAATATCAAGACTCCATAATAGATCTTCTAAGCAGACTTAAAATAAAAATCCTGTTGACAACAATAGATGATGCTGTTCTCACACTTCAAATGCAATATCCATGTGGTCATGCAATCCAATAACAATTCATCAGTTTTTGCCATTAACAAGGGATTATGATGTTTGTAATCTAGATTGCATCAACCATGACAAAGTGTCAATTCCAAAGTCAAAGACAACTCAAAGGATTTTAAACTTTGGGTCAACAGGCAATCAACAAGAGAAATTACTGGAATAAGAAGGTTAGAAACTTTACATTAATAAAAGTGAGAAGTGAATGCCAATGGTTAAAAATTATGTAAATGACGCAGGGAGGAATTAAAATTAGACGTCCCTTATTATCCCATGTCTGGTTACAACAAAAAGGGGCCTTAAAAATTAAACTATAGAAAGAAAACGAAAGTTTCACCTTGTCACGATATGGTATTTGATAATCCCTGGAGTAAGATCAATTTTTTTTCTGAGCAAGAACAACGGTGGTGACAAATCCAGTTCTGGAGAATTTTCGAGGAAACTTTAAACCAACTTGAAAAATACCAAAATTTTTGCTCAGAGCAGAAATATCATCGATCCCTGAGGAAGTCGAAATAGGGTCACTTCCTCCTTTTATATGCTGGCTGCAATCATATGGCTTTAACTAATGGCCATAACTGATCAAGCAGGCAAGAGATATTACAGCTTCTCCCTGACATAATGATGTCAAAATCTGTCATCGAATTCAATAAAAATTCACATGTTCGAAAACCGATCTTCATTCGATCGGGTCTGAACGTATTTTCATCAGGAAAAGATTTTCAACAGTTTCATATACTTAACTCCTTAACTCCTTCTCTCCAAAAAGCCACGTTGTTTAAATATCCACAAAAAATAAATAATAATAATTGACGTGGACTATTGATAGTCCCGCCACAACCCGAAAACTTTTAGCTGCTGTAGGTAAGCTGAAGACAGCAGATCCCTATGTTCGAAAATTTGAGAACTCAATTCACGCTGAATATAAGATCCAGCAAAGCAGAAGCGATAAAACACTTACCGTTATAAGAGATGCGAGGCTTGGTTAGGCAAATTACCAAATGAAGTTCAATATCGTCTGTCAGAACTACTTTCGAACACACGGGGCATTTCACTCCTTGGTATAGAAACACGAAAGCGTCAGAGTGCCGTCAGGAAGAAAAGGAAAGTAAAAAGATTAAAAATCAAAGCAGACCATGGCTTTCAAAGGGAGATCTTGATCGGTTATCAAAAAGGCGACCAATCCCAATGAGAAAGGCAAATATAATTGATCTTACCGTTTAGAAACGAAGTCGCGAATAAATGCGATGGCAGCGAATGCGCTCCCTGCAACGCGAGTACTCGCGGAGAAGGCGAATTATCCTCTGGCGATGAAGATAAATCAGACTCCTGAAGCGAAGGCAAGTGGCCAGGAATGGCCAAAGATTGTCCCACGTTATTTAATGAACGAGTCCTTATTCTAGGCTCGAGCGCCACAACTCTAGAACTCTCAGGTAAAGCGGCTGCTGCCATTGCGCCTCCATTGGCGACGTTCCGTGCGTTCGCTCGACCATTATGGTTTGACTGCTTTGCTCCCATAATATATTATCGCGTCTTAAATAACTGGAGAGCTTCAGCTGCTGCTGCAGCACCAACGTAGGTAATTCACATTACATAACCAGGAAGACAAAACGTATTAAACCGTGCTCAGTCCATCGTACATCGTCAAGATGTTCATTCGCGGTGTTTTTGTTTGGAACTGCTAAGGAGCTGACCGAAATGGCTGATGGGATTGTCTTTCGTCACACCACAAGACAATCATCTGATTATCCCAGTTTCTTTTCCCGGCCAATTCCCCTTTCTTCCCTTATTCCTCCCAAAAAGTATTCACTTCCCAAAAACATGCGTGTAGGTCGGATCTCGAGTTTCAAAATAAATACATGTGTTCTATCAAGTCTATCAACAGTTTTTTCCAAGGACCATGACTTTATAGGAATAAAGGGTGTCCGATCGTGACGTTTCGCCATAATGTCGATTCACCACGAAATGAAGTTAAAGATCGTTACTCATACAGATCATGTACAGATACCTCGGAGAGAGTCAAACTTCAACTCTATAAAACCCTTATCTTGAAAAAAGTAAAGTACAACATCGTGTTGATATTTTGATTGAATTTATTTCAATTTACTTAGTTCAGTTGAAAATCCCTAAACATCGTCTTTAATAAATCGACACAGCCATTTAAAAGTACGTTCTCAATTAAGCGACAAGCACAAGCATGAAAATAAGGACAAGCGCAATAAAAGTTAGGTATAAAGGGTACACTAATCCTTACGACAAGGAAAATAAAGACGGAAGCAAAAGGTATTTATAAGGCTTTAAGACTATTACTTAGTAAAAATACTTCAGGGTTGAGTCCCCTTTTTTCTTTTAAAATGCTTTCAGTAAGCCATGAAAGTAGTTTTTCAAACCTAAAGCGAATATTATGGACAAAAACTAATTGGATATAAAGTTTCAATTACAAAAGATGCAGACATACTAGCCTGCGTAGCAGTCGTTTCCGTCTCCTTTAGCCAAGCGGGATACGCGCGAGGGCATGGGGCAAAAAGGAGCAAAAAATTTGAAGCGGCGCTTCTAATTTTCTTGCTCCTTTTCACACCATGCCCTCGCGCGAATCCCGCTTGGCTAAAGGAAACGGAAACGACTGCTACGCAGGCTACAGACATACCCGATATTTAGGTTTGGAAACAGACCAAAACATGTAGAATCCTCCTTTTCGTTTTCCATTGTTTTTTTCATTTTTTATTCTTGCATTGTTTGCATAGGTACTGCTGTGGCGACCCTAAATAAAACTACGTCTAGTCCAAAATTACTGTATAAGCCCCGAGGCTTCCATGTGGACTTTATCCCCAAAAATACTATAGCATAAGGTAGAACGTGAATGAACTATGAGCTTCAGTTTTTGGACAACTACAAAATTAGATTGGAAAACAAATATTTAGGCGGGGCACGTATTAGGCACGTGTGGCCGTCTCATAAAATGCAACACACATTCCTGAATTGGCGGAAGTCAGTAGACTTAGTCTCCGCGCGGGCTCTAAATAATCAGGCTCATTCTAATGACGTGGATTTTACGAGATTGAAAGCTGATGTTTCAAATATCGCACGATTTTTTGGTGACACGGATTTTTATAAACAGAAGTGTGAAGCGTAATTTTGTTGTTTTGAGTTTCACGGCGTATTGAAGTTGAGTAAAGGTAAGCGTTGAAATGTTTATTTCGCTGTTTTTGAGGACATTTCGTTTTAAGGGGCAGAGTTTACAAAGGCTGGTGAGAACTTGGGAGTTGGGCCAATGCCCATCCGCGCTCACGTGCGTTCTCTCAGTGCACGAGACGGAAAGCAATCTATACCTGCCACTGTAAACCCGGCCCTTACATAATCAAAGCTGGAACTAACTTCTATAGTTTAATAAATAGCGTCCCAAAAAACTATAACACCAAAAAAGGAAGACAGTAAACAAAAAAATTCGGTGGTGATGAGTATCACCAATCTAAATTGATTCCGTCTCACCAGGTCAGAAATACATTTCTGCTTTTCGGTCCTGCCCAATTTTTAGAATTTTGGTTGTCTAAACTTGTCTAAGACCTCTCAGTCTTTCGTTTACGTCTTCCACGGTTTCAAACTAATTTAATTAAGTTTCATTCATTTTAGTCTGTATTAGAGTACGGGTTAACACGCAAAAATATAAACGTCACGAGTCGGTTAGCTATCTCAGCATTGACGTGAATATGTCTTCCAGATGTCTCTAGAAACACAGCTTTCTGGCGATAAAAAATTGGTCTGAACCCCTACGTGAAGTCAAGAATACTAGACAAAATGAAGTTTGAGCTCAAAAGAGGAGAAGTAAAGCTTTTTGAGAAAAAAACGTCTCCGCCTGTTGTAGCTTAACGATATCACGGAAAAAGCCGTACAGAGGTCACTGGTTACAAACAAACCAAGTTCCCAAGTTGCATACATACATTTAATTCCTTACATACCGGAAGTGCAAATTGTCCATAACAGGTCACCGGAAACCACGAACTACTAAAGTTAAACCTTTTTTCCTTTAAGAAAAGGGGAAGGGGGAGGGGGGTGAGAGACTATGCGCTGCCTGTAAATTCTTCAGAATTTCTTGTTTCAAATAATTTACATAAGTTGCTTCCTTACAAGAAGTGCTACATACATAAAGATGCGAGTAGGAATTACAGAATATATTAAATTTAACGCAACCAATTAACTTTTTTTCACCAGCTTAACCTGAAGAGTTTATTGTCAATAGTGTTGGTTACTTAACAGGAAAGTTGTCTTTTTTATGACAAACTGAAACTTATAAATAATATGACAAATGACTCGTAGTATGTTAAAGGCCCAGTAATACGGACAACATTTTCGTGCAACTTGTCGCGCAACAATGTTGCGTTGCAAGTTGAGATTGTTTGTTGCGCGTATCACCACCTTCGCGCGCAGCAAATTTTCATGTTGCAAAAAGGTGGTAATAGGCACAAAAAATAATCTCAACTTGCAACGCAACATTGTTGCGCGACAAGTTGCACGAAAATGTTCCCCGTATTAGTGGCCCATGCCCTTTGATATCACCTGCAACAAATTTACTACAGAAACGTTCACATGAAATGAAGATGTGACCATCGCATTTGAAACTCAACATTCATCGAACTAAAACTCAACAGGTTAGCAATAGCATTCAAAAGCATTCACACTTGAAAGTCGAACAGCAGCTTACTTATAGAATTTTCTAGTTAAGTGTCACCAAACATACGAAGTTATATGTCGAGAAACAAGATAACTTGAGAAGAAGAAAACTGACTTGTACAATGAAAACTTGTGTCAAAGAAAATTTGTCATAGAAAAGCTGGATGGAAAGCTTGCCCGACCTGGGCGTCACGCAACACAACTGAAAGTCTAGTGTTTCAGTGTTTTTATGCGCACTTCTGCTTCACTTATAAATAGGAAAGCTCTTGTTTTGACGAATCAACCTCGTTCCCAGGGCTTTAAAAGAGAAGGGGCTATGGGAACTAGGTTGTTCACAAGCTGGCGTTAGCCGGAATGACTTCCGGTTACCGATCCGGTTACCATTCCTGACGTCCAAGACATTCTGTGGACCTGATCGTTTTTCATTTCTCCTAAAGAAAACTAAATAGAAAAGTAATTTTTGAATTCTACTTTGTGGCATTTTGCATTTAGAGCGGTTTTCAAATGAGTGTCGTAAAACCAAAACCAAAGTAATTGCCCCAGCCAATCACAACAAACACAAATTATCCAATGAACCAATCAGAAATTGAAGCTAAAAATTGAAACAAATACATGTAACAGGCGCCAAACGCGAGAAAACGCGTGCGACCACGTCAAGGTTGGTTTTCGTTTTACTTCTGATTGGTCGAGAAGGTGGCGCGAGATTTTTAACCAATTACAGAGAGAAGTAAAGCAAAAGCAAAACGAACACAAATTGCTATCGACATTCAATTGAAAACCTCTCTACAAGAACGGTTCACTAGCTGAACTCTTTAAAGTTAAATTTAACCATCATCAATCGCTAACATCATAGCGAAACTTACTCATTACAGCAGCGCAAATATCTTTAATCCTTTTAGCGTCTTTGCTACTAAGCTCTCTTTCCCAGGCCGTCACCGCCCTGCTTCCTAGTACCTCTCTCGACACACCTAAAGAGAACTGTGCAGTTTTGACGGCAGTGAGAATGCGGTGTTCAGCGGCAGGTGAAAGAGAAACACCTATAAACTGAAACAATCTTTGAGCAGTTTTCCGAGGTTTATTGATCAGATCTTCAAAATGGACATAGTGTATGGTCTCTTGAGGAAGGAAATGATTCCTGCGAAACGTCGCTCCTAGTTGCGTGGTCCAGAGATAAGAAAGAAACACAAGCATCTCCCCGTTTTCATCGTTCTTGTATTCAAGTGCAACCTGCCGAATTTCTTGAAATTCGGTCGCATACTGGGTCATGTTTTTCTTTTGGCATGTGACGTTTTTAATTGTAGAAACAGCGTCATGTACTGCAGCACGAAGTGTTTTATCCGCTCGCATTTCTCGAAGCCATGCGTTCACCCACCCTCTGGGGTCCCTAATTACAACAACGGCACGCATTCGTGAACCAGCCACTTTCCGTAACCACCCAAGTTTCATACTCCATCCGGGATTCCCTAGTCGGACCGACGGTAGAGCCTTGTGGGATTTTTTAGGCAAGTTTGGTTGGACTAATTTCGGATCTTTAGACAGAGCTTTCAACCACTTTCTTAGGTGAGTTGCATTGGAAGAGGGAAGAAAGCGAGAGTAAACCTCGCAAGGATCCAAAAATTTGCGCACTGATCCGGGAAGGTCCGCAGTGAAGAAGTCCGAAGTATTCTTGAATAAGTAATGAAGAATTTCACTTCCGGCCAGTGGCAAAGAAGTGTAGAACACAAATGGTGGGTCTTCTTTAGGTTCGAAATTGTAGCTATCATCTGTCATTTTCATGTCTATCGGTTCTGTCCACGAGCAATTTATTCCGGAACACAAATCAAAATTTATTGTGAGAGTCAGAACTAGCCACAACACTGCAATACTCCAAAGGAAAACTTTATATATGGTACGACCAACGATTTTACGCCGAAGCTGCAGGTAAAAAAACAGCAAAGTGGCCGAAACACAAAGAATAAAAAAGAGCGAGGCGAGAAGATTCCAAATAACAGGGAAATCTGCGCCACTTGACAATGAATTTAACGCCTCTACATCAGATGCAGAAATGACGTCTAAACCGAAACGCACAGTTTTGTTGTCATTGATCTGAACTTTACAGAATCCACCAAATCCTAAAAAATTGTATCTGGAGTAAGGTAGAGTGTGTTTTGTTGCTATGGAAACAACGTATTTCACTCCATTGATACTCAAACGCAACTTCAATCCACGATCATGCGAAGTGATGACTTGTGGGAGCTCTACTCTGTTACCAGGTCCCAAGAAAAGATACGTGGTTCGAGTGTAATGCGCATTAAGGGCTGTAGTTATGTTGAGGTAGTTCGTCTTCATCGATTTGTAGCCTGTCACATACTCACTCGCTTGTACTAAACTTTCCTTGCCGTTCTCCAGGTTTGTCCAGTACACCCTGTGTAAAAGCCCTCCAACTGAGATTCTAGCATGTGTACCATGTGAGGAGCTTGTGTTGAGTATAAAAGGATGGTCCACATTGTGGAAGAAGGCGCTCATAATTGATGCTTTTCCCTGTCGTTTTCTTTCAACGTGATCAACAATAAGAAGAACGCTTGGAGTCAGCATTATCAGGTTACGATAGACACTCGAGAGACCCAGCTCTGTTCTATACCAATTACTCATCTCTCCACTAACAAAAACCATATTACCTTCATTTGACGCGGAGATAACATCTCCTTCGGCCCTCCAGGCGGACATTGTCTTAAAATTAAACCAACGATGGCACTCTCCAATTTGCCCTTCGAAGGGGCTGAAGCACCCCGAATTGCTGGAGGGGCCAAATAATAAGGCATTATTGAGCCAGGTGTATTTGTGAGCATAAAATGTTTCGGTGATGAAGGGGACCCCATTTGGGGCAAACACGAATGATCCTTGGTCCGGCTGTTCGTGTCCCGCGTTAAAATTCCTCCAACCTTTTATCCATGAACGAAACCCTTTCCTCTTTGCGATAGAGTTAATTGCCCTCCCGTGAAGGACACTGCATTTAAAGGAGAGAAAAGTTTGCCCCCTACCTAGGGGATGTCTTGAGCTGTTGTTGTGAGACAGAGTTGTAGCGACCCCGCCTCCGTAAGTAACAACTCCCCAGTCACTGAACACGTGAAGGCGTGGCAGGGTCGGATTCGGTTGAGCTCTCTCTGTGATGCTTGCATTATAGAATAGGAACTCTGTGTGAAGCATGCAATGTCCATGAGACGAGGCTTGGGTTAAGGGTGATTTCAAAACTCTATGCTCTCTGATCTGTCTTGCCAACCAATTTCCCAAGCCATTCCTCAGCACAAAACTGTCCAAGAAAACTAGCTGGCTTTCTGGGCCGTAGAACCAGTTCCGATTGGAGTCACCAATGCCGACAGTCTCTTTGAACCCAGGAAGGACCGTATAGTGCATGAACCAAAAGTGCTCTTTCAGCCAAGAGTTACGCGTGAAATCAGTGCGAAAGTGACGTAACGCAACGAAAACGTACTGTGTCAACGAGCGTGACGTGTAGGTGCCATAAGCAACCCCTTCATTGATTGAACCGTCCACTACAAAGTTTAACAGCTCCAAGTTCCTGCTCAGCATTAGGTGAGCACGTGACATCCATTTCTCTGCCTCGATATTCTGATGCCGGGCGACAACCAAAGCGCCCGTTAAAATAGCCATATAGTTCGTCGCTACGTGATTTTGAAGGTAGGAAGTTCCCCACCACAAGTTTCTATCGTAAGATCTCTCGTACAGTTCCTTAGTCACGGCCGAGATCTTCTTCAAGAAGCGAGCTCTTTGACTGTCGCTCAAGCGAGTGTACAGAAAGTCGTAAGCAGTTGCCATGCCCGTTAGAGAGTGTGCGACTGGAACATCGTCATGCAACGATGCGTTAACACGCCAGTTTGGGAGATTTACAAGACGATCCATAAACAGAATAGCAAGCTCTCTCGCTCTGGTGTCCTCTGGGTTTAAAACACAATAGAACGCCAACGCGGATAGGTCGTTACCGAAACGTTCGTTCCAAGCGCTGGAGAACTTGGACCATTCGCTCGATGGTAGATGCTTCTCAGGATTCTGTGCAATTTCCTGAGTCGCGGCTCGAATCCTACCCGCTATCTCAGCGTGTGTAGTTCTTGCGCGCTGTTGAAGAGCTGGAATGTCATTCTCGTTGAAAAACAAGAAAGGATGCGGGAGTTCCACTCTTGATTCCATGTTTGTTGACTTAATAGAAGCAAATGCGAAAAACAGCGGTAAAAAAGTTCTTAAAAACGGCATCGCACGCTTGCAACTCGAACCAGACAAACCAAAAATTTTTATCCGTTTTGTGTTAGATATCGTATATCCAGTAACAAATGTGTCACCTACTGACTTCCTGTGAGAAAAATTAGGTAATTTGATTGGCCAAGGAAGACAAATCACGCTCGTGTACAAAACCACACTGATATATGGTCATGTATCATACACTATATTAGAAGTACCGTATATTATGGCTCTCGTGGTTCTCCCAGGAGGGGGGGGGGGGGTACTTTAGATTTTTTAAAAAAGTGTTGGGGATGATCGAATGGGGGCAAAAATCAAAACTCAAAAAATCGCTGGACCAGAAATTAACCCCCAAAACATCCGATGCCGAATTTCCAAGCCATAAAAGTCCGGAAAGGATTAAATGATATAACACCTGCATAACAAGAAAAAAAACTTTAGAAATTGAATGTTTGTATTTGTTTATTCATCATACCATCTGAATTTATCTTTTCCTCACCTGGTAGTCATTCTAACAACACTAGAGACACCCAAGGACATCTTTTGTTTCAACAATAACATTATGAATAACAACTCTAAGCAAGACCACCTGGGCAAGAACACGTTTGGTTGTACTTTATTCGCAGAACTACGCCGCCGGGATACGTGGGTACTACCAAGAATCTTCAGATTGTTTTGAATACCCAAAAAAATCCCTACTTAGTCAAGCCACTTTCCTACTCAAAGCAATCCCGAAATCGAAAATTTCAAACCCAAAAAAATCCCGAAATCGTCCCCGTCACTTGAAATCCGGAATACCCACCCCCCCCCCCCTCCCCCCCCCCGCCAGGCGGGGTGGTTCGCTAGGAAATATTTCAAAAACGAAAGCGAATGACTCATTTTAGAGTCTGGAGACCCAAAGCCCGAGTTTTTTTTTTTTTAATTTTGAAAGTGTACTTCTCCAAGAGCTTGACATTGATAAAATTTCTCACTTCCGTTAGCAGTGCGAAGGTAGCTGTCGAGTTACCGATCGATTACCGTTCTCCAGTTAGGATCGCAGCTAGGATCGCAGTTATAGTCCCGTCTTAGGATCCCCTGTACGAACGAAAGGCGTTTCTCGCGTGCTTGAAACACCAAGATCACCAAAAACTACGAGACTTTTGATTGACTGGTGAATTTCTCTAAGTTTTTTTTAATGTTTCTTTCCTCCCCCCCCCCCCCCACCCATAAAAAAGAGGAAAAAAAATCAAAAGTATTTTGTGCTATTTTACGGAGTTGTGTATGGGAAATTTTAAACAAGCTCCAGTTTTTTCGCAAGGCGTGACCAAGGTGTAGCATATGTGTATCCATTGTCCAATCATGCAGAATAAGCCGTCGGTTGTTAGAAGGGGTGAGGGCCTCTGGGACATCAAATTCTCGATCAAAATTTAATGTCAAGAAACAGAGTTGTTTAATTTGTTGGTACTTACTAGAAGCAAGTTGCAACGAATCATCCTCATTTGCAAAACATTTTGCATATCGCCGACATGTCGCCCCGTGTGCGAAATTAAAGACAAAAATTTCCTGTAGGCAAGAAACCTTTTACCATGTTTACATTCCTCTATGGGCTTGTAGTATGTAAAGAAAAGAAATTTGGATGATGTGCAATCGCGTCAAGTATTTGTTTAATTGTGGCTTGGCCGTTCAGAAATCCTCTCTAAAAGACGCACACACACAATTTTGGTCCCAACTGTTCTTTAAATTAGGTTTGACCCTCCATTTAATGCTGCAGAAACGGTGCTTGGGAATTGTGGTCGAAAAAACGATATCACAAGCGTGCTGAAAAGTTGAATCAATTCAAAAAAACATATTGGGGTAATTTATTCATATATTCATAAAATTTTCGTCTGTCTTGCTTTAATTACGGTATGGTGACTCTGAAATTTATTTTTATTACTCTGTGTTACTGGGATTTTCATTATACTACAAGCAGTTTACTGTAAATGCTACATGCCGTCCGGCATCAGCGTTACGTATGCGTGTAGGGAATTTATCCATGCACTGGTTGTCATGGACACCTGTTTTGTCGTTTTTTCCAACAATGTGGGGACTTGAATAGTCTTAGCTTGTCTGTTGTACAAACTCCGACCACGCGTCTGAAGAATTTAAGGTTTTTCTATCACTGCGTTGAGTTGTGTCAGGTTGATTAATTTTAACAAGAGCGAAATAGCTGTGCATACGTCCATTTCCTCCATTTCACGGCTAATTTTGCCATGTGCATGCGTGCGGGTTTTCTTTTTGCTTTAAGACACTTTATGCAATTCTGCGGTAGGGTCTGAATGGTACAATAAATCGGAACGTCAACTTACTTAATATTGCTTTCAGCTTTAAGTAACGTGGTTAAGAATTTCTACCCTAAAAGTTCGTCCTTCCTTTAAGTGGGGTAGCATGTTGTGGTTAATGTGTGAATTGAGAAAACGAGCGCCAAAAACGCGTAGGGGCTGGGGAGAGACAAGGCGGCTCCCTTCCTTTTCCCGCCACCCCTCCCTTTTCTCCAGATCCCGCGCGTCTTATTTTCGCGTTCCCTTTCTAATTTTTGTGCCGTCCCTACTATCTGAGAGCCTGGAACAGGCTAGTGAGAACTCAAACTAGAGCTCATGCTCTGATGGCTTCTCAACCTCGAGTTACCATCTGCTATTCACCTCCCGAAATTGTCCTGGATTTCGCCCACGAACTGTTTTGTGCTTCTGGTGCTGGCTATCTACTGTATCCACTGACTTGGTGTTACTAAAACAGATATTCACCTTAGTGTCGGTGAGGAGTGGTAGATATGACCTAGCCTACCTGTAGGCGTTGGAGTTTTTCTTCGGCGAGAAAACCCGGAGTTCGCTATCTTGGCCGCCATTTTGGAAAATACGCGACGCGGAGGAGCGGGGCGAGCGATGGTTGACAAAGAGGCGACGCGGGGGGAGGGGGGCCGATTAGCGAACGGACCGGGTTTTCCGCGATAAAAAAAAAACACCCAGTAACCGCCTGCAAGCAGGCTAGATATGACCTCGTCGGGGAAACCACTTTTCACCTCTACTTCGGTGAATAATTGCTCACTACATAACCTACTTTGCGATAACAGGCTACCCAGTCTTAGTAATTCAGTTTTACACGAATGTCAGAGCGGGGGGGGGGGGGGGGGGGGTGCTACTTAAGTGAAACCCAAACTATTAGTTAGTGTTTATTATTTGTCTGCTGGTTAGTGCTACACCGTGGTATACAAAAATTTAAAGAGGAGAGAAGAAGAAATAGACAATTCAAGTTTTAGTTTATTTTATTTTAGCTTTGTAGTGTTTTTGTGTTTCTCGCTGCAATAAATGAAAACAAACAGTGCAACAGTACTACTGTATTTTTTATTTTGTCAGGTGTCCACTTGTTGGTCAAGTGTTGTTGTTGTTGATGTTTTTGCTGGGTGAATTCGTTTGCAGCATACGCGTATGCATTTATTCTTGCTAACTGATGCGCTTATTCAAAAGCTGACGTATTGCTCTAAACAATGATTACTTTGCACCTACAAATAGGGCAACTTTACTCGTGTGCTACAAATTAATCCACCCTATCTTATGGGGGAATAATAGAAACTAAAACGAAGTAGTAGATGTACCAACAATTGACCACTGCTATGTTCTTCAAGTTTCTCCAGTCCCCTACATATAAGAGTAGGCCACAATCTCCAAACGAAAATTCTAAAGCATAAACACCAGTCTACACATCATTCTCTCTCGTCTCTCACGGATAGTCGAGCGATAAGCGTAAAACAGACGCATAAAAAACTTCCTCCCCACTAATATGTGAACTCTTCTTCATCATATCCCATTGTTTGCTTCATGAGCATCCCATCTTAAATGTGGTAATTATTTATTATTTTATTTATTTGTTTATTTTATTTATCTATTTATTTTTATTTATTTATTTATTCATTCATTCATTCATTCATTCATTCATTCATTCATTCATTCATTCATTCATTCATTCATTCATTCATTCATTCATTCATTCATTCATTCATTCATTCATTATGTAGTGGAGTGGAGTTACTTAGGCGTGCATGAAACTCTTAAATGCAAAACCCCATTACTAGCAATATTTAATCGCTCGCTATCCGTGAGGGGAAAGAGAAAGTGTAAACACATATCATCCCTGTCGACTTTCAGTTAATCTAACCACTAATCTACTATAATTTTGGGGGAAATTAAACAAACATTATAGGAACGTTTTTCAACATGTTTTAGCTCAACAAAAAACTACTTTAAGGGATACGAAACAAGCATCCACGGGATGAAAAAACCCCACCACGCTTCTTGTGGTATTGGAAAGGGAAAAATCCCAGCCCTATGGATCGTATCCCCGGACCTGCTGGGCTCGGTCTACTAATTTCCTAACGTTCTTGATTGCATTGTCACTTGTAATTGACTATAGTCATTTTTAAGGCACAAGCTAGTTAGCATTGCAGGCAGCTGTGGTTCCTCTTCATCCGATGCTCCTATGTTGAGTTGGTCTGTCTTGGACTTGGACAAGTCTGAAAACCACAGAAATAGGATAAGAAACTTTGTCAAGCACTGCGCCCAATTTTTGTTTACGTTGTAAAGCCTATCAAACACATGAGTATATTCTCGGGCAAGCATGAAGCCCTAGTGATATCCTTGGCGGATAAATTAACGAGCCAGCGTATCATGTGTGAAATCAAAATAAGTGAATTTGAAAAACAGTGATAATGAGACAATAATTAGCCTCTCCACAGGTTAAAATATCTTGCAGAAAAGGACGCTTTTACAATATTCTTCAACACATGTTTAAGGCTACTGGTATTTCCGGTGTGAGAGAGATTTTTTAATTGTATTCAAAAAACTGAAAACAAACTTGGTTAAAAACGAACCTTGGTGATTTCCTCTTCTGTTTTCGTTGGTTTCCAGGGCTTGTATTGCCAGGGCTTGTATTGTTATCACCTAACGTTTATTAAGTCTTGTTTCTTCTGCTTCATTTCTTCTACAAGGTTCGTCCTGTTGGATTGATGTCATACTGATCACCGTGATTACCTTATCAATTCATTTTATAAATCCAAATTTTCGGATTAATGACAAATTTATTCAAGCTTTTCCTGATCTTTCGCGTATCTCTCTCTGCTTACTCAGTAACCATTACATTAGTTCGATACTAGTACAGCATTGAAAAAAAATAGCCTTAATTAAAAAAACAACAACAGCAACAACTCCAGTTTTGCGTGCCAGGATTATATATTTGCAGGGTCGAAACCAATCTAGGCTGTGTTCTATTGGGATCAACCGGTTTTGGTTGGTTTGGTTGGTTGAGTTTTTTCGTGTTCTATTGCCGGGAGAAAACCTTTTTCGGTTGGTTTGGTTGATCAACTTTTTCAACCAGCTCAGAGCTTGGTTGAAACGGTTGAAAACGATGGATAGCGTCCGCTGACCTGTTAGCAAGCATCAGTTTTCACTCTTTGCATCTTTGTTTTTAAACTGCTCAAGTGTGCATGTCGTCACCGTAAAATTGTCAACAAACAACAATGGTGCTCTTTTTAAATGACGATTTTCAGCACCTTGAGATGAGAGAGGTTTCTCGCTTGATACAGTCACAAACATGATCAAAACATCGAAGAACATGTTGTTAAATAATCTGATTCAGCGATCGATTCATAATGTGGCAGAACCAATTCTTCTAACAGTTCTTGAGAGACAACCGAAGTAACAAGTCGGTCTTTCGCCAATTTGAAAACCTTGGCAGAAGAAGTTGAGGAAGTCTGGAAATGACTATGTTCAGTCACAACGGCATGTCAACCAAAAACGGTTGAAAAAGTGTTCTATTCGGGAACCTAAACTGTTTCAACCAAATCCGGTTTGGGTTGAAATGGTTGATCCCAATAGAACACTACCTAAGTTTCGCCAACAATCATTTTCCTTCTAACATACCTGTAGCTTAGTTCCGGTTTAGGGGTTTCGTGTCTTTAGGGCCGGTTTCTCGGGAAGCTTGTCTCCTAATCTTAAAGAGCTCCTTTTGTTTCTCCTTCTGCTTCCTGGGAACTGACAATCTTGATCTCTCCTGAAACGGAAAGGTGGCATAAAGGGTTACATCCTCGTGTTCACAGAGCGTTATCTTCTACTTTTCATAGGAAAAATAATAGAATAAAATGAGCTTTTCCTCTTCTTAGTTCTTTTCGTCTGCCTTAGTAATTATTTGCATTTTCAAATTCTATCTTCCTACGGTTTATTTCTCAGTGACGTCATGAAATGTCGCGCCTAGTCGAGGGAGCGGAAAGGGAAAGCTGGATACCAGACCTTGTCCGGCTGAAACTAGTGGATCATGCTCATATATTATTCTTAACAAAGAGAGAGCAACATCTGAACATGAGCAAGGGAAAAAGTAAAAGAAGAGTTTCTCGTTAAAATGAAACACCGAAACACACATTAGAACCATTGATCCCCTGGACAGATGACATGTTACCAACACGCAAACCTGGGAGAGGTCACCTGCAAGTCCATCTTCAGACAGGTCTTCCTCCGCCTTCTTCTCCTTTGTTTCTTCTTCAAGGATCATCCTGCTGAACAACAATATTTTTACATACGTTTTAATTATAGTTCCTTCAGATTAATTTATAGAACAGTCCTTGGCACGTCAAAAGTAATATGAGAATTTGTGTGGGTTTTTGGACTGAAATACTAAATCGAAATCACTTCAATTCAGTATCGTTTGCTGTCTATTTTAGTATCAATCTGAGTCCTACATCCCGTTCGACACTGCTCTCCGTAGCATTGACTTCGAGAAATCCCTCGTTCTGCCTGAAATTAAGTTAATGGTTAAAATGAAACATGGAATCACACCTGTGAACCATTTATCCCCTTGTCAAACGGCAAATACGCCAAGCTGGAGAATGTCATCTGTAAGTCCATCTTCAGACAGGTCTTGTCCCTCCTTCCTCTCCTTTATTTCTGCCTCAAGGATCATCCTTTTGAGCAATAATAATTTTTACATACGTTTTAATTGCACTTCCCAATTAATGCATAGAACAACCAGGCATCCCCAAAGTAATATCAGAGTTTGCGTGGAGTTTTTGAGCTGAAATATAAGACGATAAACGAAAATTGGCTGCGTCGTTTGCGGTCTATTTTTCGTGATAATCATTTTTACATCCCTTCCGACCCCACCCTCCTTAACATAGACTACAAGCAGCTCCTCCTTTCGTTCAAGGTTAGCCGAGGAGGAAGACACGTGTACGGACGGGAACACTCATAGTGTGCGCGTCGCGCATGCACTCGTAGTATGCGTGTCGCGTTTTCTCGCGGCAGTAGACCTTCACGACTGTTCACGTCTTCTCCCCCGACCACCAGGAGCGAAAAAAGGATATGCTTATAGCCTGTAATCAGCATGGACGTAACGTGAAATGTAACTTCCTACAACACAAGCGTAGGAAGCTGTGATTACCTTTCATTTTCGTGTAAGACGCTGCATCCGTTTCAGCTGTTCATAATGAAGTCAATCACTGATCGACTCGGAAGACGTCGTTTTGCAAACGTAAATACAGCCTGCAAAGGGGATCTCAGCAAAAAAATATTAGCATATAATCTACGATGTCATTGACCAGGAAGTTATAGAGTCGTTTCCAATGAGTGTCGTAAACCAAAACCAAAGTAATTACCCTAACCAATCACAGCAGGAACAAAACAAAAAGAACCAACCAGAAATCGAGGCAAATGCAAGTACTTAACGTTAAGCGCGGGAAAACGCGTACGAGCAAGCCACGAGATAAGTTTTGTTTTACTTCTGATTGGTTGAGAAAATAGCGCAAACTTTTTTCAACCAATCAGAGAGCGTAAACACAGTAACTTTCTACACTCGATTGAAAACTACTCTATTAGAAAAATATTAGTTCTAAACAATGATGTAAGCGCCTAACGCAAAAAACAACACCCACGTAAACGTTTGCGCAGTGCCTGCATCGCGCACACATGCATTCTTTCTCACTCTGGCGCACACAAGCAACAACAACAACAACAGAATCCACAACAGAATCAACAACATACATACACCAACAAACAAAAATTATAACTGCCTAATAATAATTCTAAATAAATATTGAGAATAAAATAACAGTTTTTTCAAATGTGGAGAAGAACAGAGGACAGTCTTCAGTCCATGGAGTCACCAAGTTGCAGAATAATGCTCTCTGATCGTCTCCGCCATCACACCTTCTACCATGCCTTCCACTTCCTTCTTACGTCCTAAATCTTTAATATGTCTTTCCTTCATCGCTTTGACAACTATGAGACCATAGCACAACACCCAGTTCTTGCTCACACATCCGTCACTCTCTCAGGCTGGTAATCTATTTTCCTTTAAATCGGGTTGGAAAATGCGTTGAATCCAGACCTGTTGCAGTGCCGGGCTTTTTAACTAAAAGATGCAGATGATTTTAATGGACTGGCGTGCATTCAGATAAACTAAAAGATAGATGATAGATTGTAAAAGACGTTTACTACACCTTTGGTGAAGGGGCGCACAATTAATCATTAAAGACACCGATAACGGATTGTAAGACTGACGTTGACTGCTGACCTAGTGTAGTGGCCCTTTGCGACACCAGGCATGAGGGATTGTGATATACGTACAGTTTTTGTTTGTCTTTGTTCTTAGTGTGTTCTTCATGCAATTGTTATATCTTCTACTAAGACTATTAGTTGTTTATCTTTATTTGTTTATTTATGTAATCAGAATAGACAGGAAAATACCGAGTTGTAAGAAACGATGTCTGCTGGTGTAGAGCACCGGCGCGCATTTTATCGTAATAAAGAGGCCGATAACAACGTGTATGAGACGTTCCGTGCAGGCGTAGTGCAGCGGCGGACTTTAACGATGGAGTATTGTACAATAGGTTAGCTAAACGTGTAGTGCAGTGGCGCGCATTAACAATAACAGACTGTACAATTGGTTGGCTAAACGTGTAGTGCAACGGCGCCCATTAACAATATCGGACTGTAAAATAAGTTGGCTAAACGTGTGTGCAGTGGTGCACATTAACAAAATCGCACTGTACAACTGGTTGGCTAAACGTGTAATGCAGTGGCGCGCATTAACAACATCGGACTGTCCAATTGGTTGGCTAAACGTGTAGTGTAGTGGCACGTATTAAAAATATCGAACTGTACAATTGGTTGGTTAAACGGGTAGTGCAATAGCGCGCATTAACAACATCAGACTGTACAATTGGTTGGCTAAACGTGTAGTGCAATTGCGCGTATTAAAAATATCGGACTGTACAATGGGCTGGCTAAACGCAAAGTGCGGTGGCGCGCATTTACAATATCGCACTATACAATGGGTTGGCTAAACGTGAAGTGCAATGGCGCGCATTTACAATATCGCACTGTACAATTGGTTGGTTAAACGTGTAGTGTAGTGGCGCGTATTAAGAATATCGGACTGTACAATTGGTTAGCTAAACGTGTAGTGCAGGGGCGCGTATTAACAACATCGGACTGTACAATTGGTTGGTTAAACGTGTAGTGCGGTGGCGCGTATTAACAACATCAGACTGTACAATTGGTTAGCTAAACGTGTAGTGCAGTGGCGCGTATTAACAACATCGGACTGTACAATTGGTTGGCTAAACGTGTAGTGCAATGGCGCGTATTAAAAATGTCAGACTGCACAATGGGTTGGCTAAGCGTGTAGTGCAGTGGCACGTATTACAAATATCGGACTGTACAATGGGTTGGCTAAACGTGAAGTGCAATGGCACGCATTTACAATATCGCACTGTACAATTGGTTGGTTAAACGTGTAGTGCAGTGGCGCGTATTAAGAATATCGGACTGTACCATTGGTTAGCTAAACGTGTAGTGCAGTGGCACGCATTAAAAATATCGGACTGTACTATTGGTTGGCTATACGTGTAGTGCAGTGGCGCGCATCAAAAAATATCGGACTGTACAATTGGTTGGTTAAACGTGTAGTGCAATGGCGCGTATTAACAACATCGGACTGTACAATTGGTTAGCTAAACTTGTAGTGCAGTGGCGTGCATTAACAATATCGGACTGTACAATTGGTTGGCTAAACGTGAAGTGCAGTGGCGCGCATTTACAATATCGCACTGTACAATTGGTTGGCTAAACGTGTAGTGCAGTGGCGCGCATTTCTTTACAAAAAAAGAGGACGACAACGAATTGCAAAAGACGTTGATTACCTGCGTAATTCAGTGGTGTGGTTTTCACCATGAAAAATGTAGGTGAAGAGCATTTGCACGCATAAATGATAATAAAGAGGAAGATAACGTATTGTAAAAGACGGACGATAGGAGCAGTGAAGCAGTGCGCATTTAATTGTCATGTAATTCTGCCAAAAATGGATTGTAAAATACATCTACAAGCATAATTAAGTGGTGCGCATTTAATTAGGCTTAATTTAAATACTCGGTGGCCAGAATTTAATTATATAATTAAAGAGACGTTAAGTGTAGGCGTAAGCAATAGCCCCTGTCAAAGAGGCCGACAACAAATTTGAAGATTAAGTGAGGGCGTTGTGCAATAGCTTGCGTGTAATAACAGAATGCTAAAGACGTTGACTGCAGGCATAGCACAGCAAAGAACATTAAAGAGGCTAATAACGGCTCGTAACTGCGGGTGTAGTGCATTAGTGCGCAATTAGTCATATTAACGAGGCCGCGAACACATTGTAAAGACAACGACTGAAACCTGAAAGCATTGTCGCGTATTTAATGGTAACAAAGTGGTCAATAACGGATTAAAAATGACATTGTCGACAAGTGTAGTGTAGCTGTGCATTCAATTACAACAAAAAGGCTGATAATGGATTACAAGAGTCGTTAGTGAGTGGTGCACACTTGACCACAATTAAGAGAAAGACAATGGAATATAAAGGGAAGTCGTTGTCTTTCAATGGAAGTGTTGCGCATTCAGTCGTAATAAAGAGGAATATAAATGATCGTCAAAGACTTAAACCGTAAACGTTGTGTGGTGGTGCGCATTTATTGATAAAAAAATGGGGAAGATAAGAGATTGTAAAGAATGTTTACTTCAAGCATAAAGTGTATTGGCGCGCATTTAAACATAGTGAAGAAGCCGATAACGGGTTGCACGAGACTTTTACCGCATACGTTTTGCAGTGGCGCTCATTTATTGATAATAAAGAGGAAGACAAGAATTTGTAAAAGATTATTACTGCAAGCGCAGTGCACTGGCGGGCATTACGAACGCCGATAATGCATTGTACGGTACTTTGACCGCATACTGTAACGTTTTGCAGTGGCGCATATTTATTGCTAATAAAGAAGAAGATAAGAATTTGTAAAAGATGTTTACGGCAACCGTAGTGCATTAGAGAGCATTTAAAGACAACGACTGTAACCTGAAAGCATTGTCGCGTATTTAATCGTAACAAAGTGGTCAATAACGGATTAAAAATGACATTGTAGACAAGTTTAGTGTAAGTGCGCATTCCATTACAACAAAAAGGCTGATAATGGATTACAAGAGTCGTTAGTGAGTGGCGCACACTTGACCATAATTAAGAGGAAGACAATGGAATGTAGAGGGAAGGCATTGTCTGTAAACGCAAGTGTTGCGCATTCAGTCGTAACAAAGAGGAATATAAATGATCGTAAAAGACTAAAACCGTAAAAGTTGTGTGGTGGCGCGCATTTATTGACAATAAAGAGGAAAAACAGAGCTTGAAAAAGATGTTTATTGCAAGCATAGTGCATTAGAGCGCATTTAACAAGCCAACAACGGATTGTAAGAGACGTTGACTGCAGATGTTTTACGTAGCACAAATTTAATCATTTAGTGCAATAAGGAGGCAGATAACGGATTGTAAAATACTAAGTTGAGTGCAAAGGAAGCATAGCCGCGCGAGTAAGATAACTTGGATCAAGGGACAGGTCAAGTTGTTGTTGTTGTCGTTGTTGTTTTTGACGTACTCCAGAGCTTCAGACTCGGTCATATATTGGTTTGACAAGTGAAGCGACGGCGATAGGATTATATTTTAGTGACAAAACCAAACTGTTCCACTTCCTTTACCATGTTGCACCCAAAAGCGTACTCAGGAGTGAACAGCTGCTCTTTGCATCTCTGGCGGCATCGTGGATACAGGGTCTGGAAGGGGGGGGGGGGGGGGTCCTGATCCCGTATTCCCTCTCCTTTTTCACGAAAATCCCGCATCCCGCACTTTTTTCATCGCTATCCCGAATCCCGTTTTTCCTTTCCCAAAAATACATTTAAGAAAGACTAATTTCTGCAAAAGCTAATAAATTTAAGATGTATATTGGCCCTTTTGATTGATATTTGCACTCGCCTGGTTGATTCGCTTTTGCTGCTAGAACGTTTACTTGGGTCGAGGCGATTTCCCGAATTCCCGACAGAAAAGCAAAAAAATCTTGTATCCCGTGCCCAAATTTTGGCGAATCCCGCTTCCCTGGTAGCAGTCAAATCCCGAATCCCGTCAAGATATTTAGCGTTTTCCCGAATCCCGCACCGTATTTTGGCCAAATCCCGGATCCCGAGAATACCGTTCCAGACCCTGTGGATAGTTGTGTTGATCCCCTGACTGTTGTGCAGTTGTCTTGAGTGCTTGCTTCTTAGTCGAGCAGTACATGTAGATATTTTTCTTGACATATCCTGCTTTCCACTCGAAATCCTCAGCATGGTGTTCTTCAGTTTGTTTTCCTAAATGTATTTTTAATTGATTTTTTCGTATAATTATATATTTTAAATTGCAATATGTTTTTTGTGTTCTTGCGATTCTTTAATAATAATGATAATAATAATAATAATAATAATAATAATAATAATTATAATGATAATAATAATAAAATAATAATGATATAAATGGTAATAATAATGGTGATGGTGGTAATGATGATGACCACGACGATGATGATGATGATGATGGTGATGATGGTGATGATGATCAGCCAGCCAGCCAATCAAATGAAAAGAATCAGCACTACATAGTAAAGCAGAGGGGGGGGGGGGGGGTCGATTGAGAGCGTATAAATTCTCGCCTTAACTAACGAGGCCCAATAAATCCATACAACAGCGTGCGATACCAACACCATAAATGGCTGTCGATAAACTTTGTCTCTTTCTGAGAGTGCTGTTTTTCACCGTCCTTGTCTTTTTCACAGAGAACAAGATGTTGAAGAAGTTAACGATGTTTTCCAGTATGGCTTCTACTTCGATAACTCAGTATCTAAAAATCAGAGTTAGAAAACAAGAGTAAGGGATTATTGCACAAAAAATACAAACCTCTTAAGATTGACTTGAGAAGTACAAGTAATAAACATCCAGAGTCTTTAAATTCTCCTCAAATTGCTTGAACGCTATACGCCAATTTTACTTACCAAAAGGTATCCAAGCTCTAAATATGCTACGTGTATTTAACATTTTTGCATTTGCTTCGAGTTTAGTTTGACAAGGCCAAAAAAGAAACGTCGCGTGTTAAGAGATGCATCGAGAAGTAAGGACAAAAAAAAGAAATGCTTTGACTCTTATATTTGAAGAACTGAATACAGCTACAGTGGAAACCCGATGTAACGAACCCCGAATCTTAACGCCAAAGTTAAATGCATTTTTGTGTAGTTCAAAGTTAAAATGGCCCAAGAAATTAATGAGTTGAACTATTTACTGGATATCTAATTACCTTGGCCGTTAAATTTCCCAGCCTTCATTGGCACGAGTGCCACCTGTGAGGGCGAACACCAATTACTTGCTGTTTTGATAGTTTCGAGGTTTCTTCTTGATTACAGACCACCCTGAGGAAAACATTAAGAAATAAGATAAATAAAAAAATATTTTTAAGAAGAGAAGTCTAGCTTTCCGCATACTTGTATTTCGCAAATGTTACAAAAACAAGCGTGGACATTTTTCTCTCACCTCATTTGCAGCAAAGCGGTTTCCGTTTCACGATTCTTCCATACTCTCGTCGATTACAGAGTTCTTGAAGCCCTTTGAAGGGTTCTGTCATGCCTTTTGACAGTAACTAATCAATAATATCACCAATATTAGAGAGCATAAAATGAAATTAAAGCTACTTCATCCGCTGAGAAGAGCGAAGTGTTTGAACACTGAATAGTGAAAAAGACGCAAATGAGGTGTGAAAAAGGCGCCAAATTTTTGAACGTACGTGGACGCTGTTACTTGATTGGTTTCTCAATTCTTAGCTTTTTCCTTATTGGTCAAGTAGTGACAGATGAATGTCATCTATTGTTAAGCACAACTACAGGATATTTCACGTGATATTTCAAAATGGTATTTAAATTTCGGGAAATGGATAGCAAGGAGACAAGATGAAAGACAACAGGAAAGTATAAGACACTAATTCCATTTTTTTTTTTGTTCCGTCGGTTGTGGAACCTTGAGAACTAGTGGAATGTGGGAAACTATTCCGGCAATGATTTTGGGCTGGAAAGTGTTTCGTTTTTGGGAGTGTACGCAACGATTGAGGTAAGATTACGTTTATTTTGAACTTGAATGTAAATATTCTTCGCAAGATTTCATGTTATTAGAAACCTTTCAGTTTTCCCATACATTCCCTTATAATTTTGAAGCTACAAATGGTCACACAGTTTGTGTTGGTCCCCTATGATTTGTCATGGAGGGTCTAGTCACTGTTACATTGAAGCATTGCCTTCATTTTTTCAAGCGAGTTGGACAAATATATGTTGAAATGTTTGTATGCTCGCTAGTCTAGAAAAGTGATTTGAATATTTTTTTGCAAATATTTGGAAAGAAGCTTGAAGACCCACAAGTTCACGTTTATAATTTAACAGGCTTATGGAAAGCAATTTGGATTGAGCAAAAATAAATTAATTAATATTAATTAATGAAATAAATGAAGTATCCCAAGCGTCTTAAGTCCCATCGTTTTATTTATTTTTTTTTTTTGGGGGGGGGGGGGGGCCGCGGAGCGGCTTTTAAGGTCACGATGGGGGGAGAGGGTACTATGCATAGAAGAAGGAAGAAAATGCTAGAATATTCAGTGGATTGATTTTGTTGAATCAAAACACATAGTGGTCAAAACAACTTAAACTGTCTAAAATGAAAAGCCTTGATTTTCAAAAGTAGAATTGCCTTTCGTAACGCAATTTTGTAACTGAGGCGCGCCGTCCAAAATACTGTATTGAAAATGTAAGGGTTGTCCGGTATAACAGGAAAAGTTTTGCGGGTTTTCGATTAATTTTTGTGATACGTATTTCAATTTCCAAAAACTAGATCTCGAAGGCCAAAAATGTTGCGTCTTGGTAAATCTAGTGCCGGCTCACGCAACTCCTTAGCTTTATCTTGTTCGTTTGCTAAATTTTGATTAGAGGTTATCTAATTGTTCGTTCATTTGTTTGTTTTTCACGCAATTATTTGCTTTTATTATGTGTTTTCACAAGGTGAAAAGAAAAAGAAAAAGAAAAGAAAAGAAAACACAAAGGAAAAGAAAATTGGGAATTGTCCCCAAGTCTTTCCCCCTTTGTCAAACAGAGTTGCCGCGAGAAGCCTGAGACGAGTTTCAAAGCAGCTGTCAAAGATGGCGACTCAAAAAAGTTGTGGGGATATTATTCAGCGTTTATGGTGTCTTTCGATCCCATCCCTCGGTAAATACCGATTCTTTTACTTCCTTAGGCCGTAATATTGAAATTGAAGCGTTCTTATCTCCTTTATGTTCTTTCATCAGTCCTTCTGGTGTGTGGATGTAGTGCTTTTGTACAAGAGCTCGACGACAGGTGAGCGATGATGAACGCTGCTGCTTGTTCTTTTTGGCGACAAAAGACCTGTCTTCTGTTATCAATAGCTTTTGATTTATTTGTAGATCTTGAAGTATATATCGCTTAAGCTTTCCATGTGGTTTTTAAAGCGGAAGTTGAAAAAAAAACCTTTACCCATATTCTGATTGCAATACCCTAACTATGCCAATAAGTCGCGAGGCTTCTGCAATTATTCACCTGAATCAAGAAATTACGGTGGCCCACAACTGTCACAGCAAAACAAAATGCTCACATCAAATTCAAATCACTCACAGCAAATTCAAATCACTCACAGCAAATTAAAAATCACTCACAGCAAATTCAAATTGCTCACAGCAAATTAAAAATCACTGACAGCAAATTCAAATTGCTCACAGCAAATTACAAATCCACCACAGCAAATTACAAATCGTTCACATCAAATACAAATCGTTCACATCAAATACAAATCGCTCACAGCAAATACAAATTGCTCACAGCAAATACAAATACGGTCACTATAAAAGGCCGACTGCAGACTGCGGACTGCGTACTGCGGACTGCGGACTGCGGACTGCGGACTGCAGACTGCGGACTGCGGACTGCGGACTGCGGACTGCGGACTGCAGACCAGGGGAAAAAGCAGACTGAGGGTAAAATGCAGACTTCAGACTAAGGGTAAAATGCACGCTAGGGGTTAAATGCAGAATGGAGACCGCAGACTAGTATAGGGGTAACATGCAGAATGAAGACTGCAGACTGCAGACCACAGGGAAAATGAGAGAAAAGACAGCCGCAAAAATGTCTGCGCTCGTGGAAGTTCGTAGCATTCTATTAAAATCTATTTAATATGGTCAAAATGTTTGCATTTTTTTTCGTGTTGTAATAGGAAAGTTTTTTTTACTTGAGGAGTAAGTTCAGTTTTTCCACCAAGGATTGTCCGGGAATACGTTGCTCATGAGAGAGTTTTGCTTCAACTTCAAGCCGTAGATTGTTCAGAATTTGATCGGACTATGCAAAACAACCTGTGTGTGATAAACGAATAAGTTCGGACGGGGGTAAATGTAGAGCTAATAATTTCATTAACTGGAACCTGTAGTGTTGCAAAGGATCGCTTTTTACGAATGAACTTTATTTGCGAACTAGCTGAGGTCGCCGGCTACATGTAGTTCCCGGTCGGTCACCCATCCAAGTACAACTTCGCTCGTCGTAAGGACAGAAGAACTTATGGTACCTTGATCATGGACTGGTATCTAAGAATTCAATTACTTAAAATGTTTACCTTTTGCTTTCCATTTTCAAAAAATTTGTGTGGGAGATAACGGAGTGAAACGTCTACCATAATGAAAACATTCTTCCAGTTAGGGAAGTTAAGCTCTGTTCAGCGGAATTAGTACTTGGATGGGTGATCGCAAGGGAACTATATGCATCCAGCGGAGTTTGACTTTTACCTCAGCTAGTTTGCAAATGAAGTTCATTCGTAGAAAAGCGATCTTTGGGAACACGACAGGCTCCGATTTAGCTCTACGCTTATTACACACAGGTTATTACACACAGGTTGTTTTGCATAGTGGATCAATCTACGGCTTGAAGTTGAAGCAAAACTCTTTTATCTACAACGTATTCTGGAGAATCATTGGTGGAGAAACTATTCTACTTCTCAATTGCAATCCGCAGATTGTAAAAAAATGGAAACATTTTGACCAAAATTTAATGGATTTCTACGAACTTCTACGAGCGCAGACGTATTCCCAGCTGTCTTTTCTCTCATTTTCCCCGGGGTCTGCAGTCTGCAGTCTTCATTCTGCATTTTACCCCTAGTCTGCGGTCTCCATTCTGAATTTTACCCTTAGTCTGCAGTCTGCATTTTACCCTCAGTATTCTTTTTCCCCTGGTCCGCAGACTGCAGTTGGCAGTTCCCAGTCCACAGTCCGCAGTCCGCACTCTTCACTTTACACTGACCGTATTTGTATTTGCTGTGAGCGATTTGTATTTGCTGTGAGCGATTTGTATTTGATATCAAGGGTTTGTATTTGATTTGTAATTTGCTGTGGTGGATTTGTAATTTGCTGTGAGCAATTTGAATTTGCTGTGAGTGATGTTTAATTTGCTGTGAGTGATTTGAATTTGCTGTGAGTGATTTGAATTTGCTGTGAGTGATTTGAGTTTGATATGAGTGATTTGAATTTGTTGTGAGCATTTTGTGGGCCACCGTAAGAAATTAACTTTTGAAAATACAGTTACGATGGAGAAATAATTAAAAGCGGTCAATAAAATTCTTTGGTTTTTATTTTTTACACATGTACTTGGCCTCTTCAATCCATGTGACAGAGTTTTTGAATCATATTATTGTTTTGTCAGTTAAGGTTTGTTTGCATGGTTGCTCTGTGATGGACGGCATATATATCAGATCTATTTTATTTTATTTGTTAATTTGTTTTGTGTCACACAATTTTTGCACCGTTTTTATTTTCTTATGAACAGCTTTTCAGATCTGAGGAAAGAAGGCAGCTGGCTTGTAGAGGTATGATTTCAGGGATTTGCAAGGTGGAGTTATGAGAGGGAGCTCAAAAACAAAATAGAATGGTTGAAGAGAAAGGGGGAAAAGTGCCCCCTACATCAGACTTGTTATCTATGGCTTAGGTTAGGCCAATATACCAGTTCTTTAAATCAATCCAATAAGGGTACAGTACTTGCTGATATTTGTCACTTTTCAGTATTAGCTATCGATAACGATGTTATGGTATTGCCCTAAAAAAAATCGTACTCTGACATCAACGTTGAAGGAAGAGTAAAAAAGTAGAAAAGTACTGGGCTAACTACAATTTATCTTGATTGCGTTTAAAATGTCATATGAACAAACATGATGCAAAACAAAAACAGATTTTGCACAACTGTCAAGAGTTCAATGAAATGCTTGCGCATTGAAAAGCTTGTGCTTCATGGAACAAAAAATTTCCGAAAACATAGCGTGAAATATTTTCTCTTCCAAGTAGTTGTGTGAGCAGTATTAAGTGGCAGCAAATTCACTGTTGTGCAAGTATTAATATTTTTTGAAGGAAAACCGACATATTCATTTAATGATTTTGAGTATTTGGAGTCAACATTGGTCCACTGTTGTTTAAAGACCTCTGGCACTTTTAGAGGTGAGATGTCCACTGTCTGACCAATTAGAGCAATGCTCAAGGGTCATTATTGTTCTACTGGTATGGCTTCTCAATCATGTAAAAAATGGCTTACAGCTGATAATGAACTTGATCCAAAAAGTTAATTAAAAAAGTAGAAAAAGTGTTCTATTTGTCAGGAACACTATGTCTTCATCCAAAGTAAGCAAGACTGGTTTATGTTCAATGTTGAAGGCAACTGCCTCCAGTAATAGTGAGTCAACTCTCTTTATAGTGGACACCACCAGGAGCAAGATTTGGTGTCCATAGTACTGGGAGTTGTTTTCAGTAATTTCTCATTCTCCCGAACTTCAGTTCCTGTCCTTAATGTAAACGGCTTGCGCAATGTGTGAGCTTTGTTATCCGATTCAAAGTAATCACGCAAGCCTGTTATTGTTGGAGATTTTCTCTACAAAAACTTTCATTGTTTTGCTAGTGACAGGTTGTCATGTTGTAATTATAGTGTAAGGGACTTTTAGACTGCAGTATTAGTCGCTTGTTTCGTAAGTTTATTGTGTTGGTGAATAAGATGAGGTCCTCAGACATTGCCAACACACGTTGCACTTGTGAAGTAATTTGCAGCATTGAAAGTTATGATGTAAGTGACAAGATGTTCTTGTTGACATTTTTAGGTCACGTAAAGTGTTTTGTTTGAGTTCACGTTTAATGCATTATCTTAGTTGTGTCTTCATTGCAAAATTTATTGTTTGTCGGGTTACCTTCGCAATCGGCGAGGTGACCTTGTGAGTATTTGATTTACGGATAAATTTATGAAGTATATGTAACTTGTTTTATCCTAGCTTTCGCCACCCATCGTATGCTATACCTCCCGTACACGTGTAAACATCAAATAAAGACAATCGAGACTGGAAATGCTGGACATATTTATTAGACTCAGTTACAGTAATAATGGGGGTTCTCTAATAGTGAGGTGTTAAGTTTGCAAGGTGAGAGTTGACTCTATGTGACCCCAGTGTTGTTTTGATGTTTCAGTTTTATGCACCATGGTGTGGTTACTGCAAGAAGCTTGAGCCAGTGTGGATGCTATACCTCCTGTACATGTGTAAACATCAAATAAAGACAATCGAGACTGGAAACGCTGGACATATTAATTAATTAGACTCGGTTACATTAATAACAGGGGTTCTCTAAAAACGAGGTGTTAAGTTTGCAGGGTGAGAGTTGACTCTTATGTGAGCCCAGTGTTGTTTTGGTGTTTCAGTTTTATGCACCATGGTGTGGCTACTGCAAGAAGCTTGAGCCAGTGTGGATGGAAGTAGGAAGAACTTTTCAAGGATCTTCTATTAGAGTTGCAAAATTAGATGCTACTAGATTCTCAGGTAGGATGAAATAAAAGAATTATAAGCCACACATTACATGCTAACTCTGGAAACGTCACACAAGTGAACTTGTTACAGGGTGCTGGATGCATGAGCAATAACTTTCATTTGGCACAGAAAGAGATTTAGCATAGGTTTTCTATTTCATTTTATTGATAAGGATGTTGATGTCGTCATCTCTTACAGCTATGAAACCCACTTCCATCTTTCTTGAAGTTTTCAGATAAGTTACCAGTAATTTCAAAACTCAATTTATGAAAACTAGGAGATATTGCTTTGGGAATATCATTGAATAGGTCCCAGTTTTAGCTGAGGCATGTTGTGCCATGTGAGGCTTTCAGACCAATCACGTGCAAGCAAAAATATTTGATAGATAATCGAGGTCTATAATAGCCTATTTTATCTTCTGCTAAGGTAAATGGTCCTCCCGTGACAGAGGATGAGTAAACAACTGCCTTTGACATGAACAGCTTGTTAACACTTTGTCTTACAAAAAGACTGTGCTTAACCCTTTAAACCCTGACAGTGACGATAATGAAATTTCTCTTTACATTATCACTAATTGTTTATCCATTCAAGTGACGAGAATAAAGGAAGTGATCACCAAAGATAAAATGTCTTGATATTTAGACAGATCCTCCTTGCTAGTTCCATAAGAAATGTACAGAGAACAGTAGGGAGAATATGCATTTTGATGTCAAGTCCAATAGGTAGCCATACTTCTATCAAATGACAAACTTATTGTGACCAGTGCATGTTTGAGACTGCAGCATAATGTACATAAGGATTATTCTAAACATTAAAGCCCGCATCTCTAATGGTTTTAACATTAATTAAAACATTTAAACTCAATTTACCATCTTTACTTTTTCTTAGGTATAGCAAGAGACTTTGGTATTAGAGGATATCCTTCAATAAAATTGTAAGTAATTTTTATTGTCAGTAATGTTAACTGCATTATCATCGTCCATCACAAAATTGTTTAAATGGTATGTATTCAAGTGTTTCTGAGTTGAAAATATAAATTGTTCACTAGGTCTCTTTGCGTCTCCCGTTCTACGTGAGGCAGTATCAGATGATTTGGTGTTTCATGTGAACTCTAAAGTTTAAGACTCAAATAGCAGTTGCATTTTGTTACTGCTGCCAATCACCACAGCTGACCAGAAGTCTCAAAAACAAAAAAGTTTCCTTCAGGGGGCTCAAAAGGTCCTGTTTATTCACCATGACCAGTGGATTTTTATCCTACACTTTGTTTGTCACCATTTATTGGTTGTTATGATTGATGTTATTGTTTCTTGTATTTTTGTGTTCACTAAGATTTATTTATTAATAACTTGTGATTGCAGTGTAAAAGGAAAGCGTGTTATTACCTTTGAAGGAGAGCGCACAGTACAAGATATTGTCCAGTTTGCAGAAAAAGCTAACAGGTAAGTGCAGTCTGGTGTTTAAAAAGACTGAACATAAAAAGTGGTGCAAGGAGAACTTGTGTAAGCACTATTCCTGTGGTTTGCAAGACTTGCAAAGTTTTGAGTTTAACCATCTCTCTGTTGTCTTTGCATCAATTATTTTGTAAACATACATGCACCAATAGCAGCGAACCATCGTACTACAAATAGCGACACATACAAGTCATGTTTGGCAGCTTGAAATTCATTGCTTTGAGTTTGAGTTAAGTTTGATTTGAGTTTGAGTAATCAGGTAAGCAGTGTTTGTTTGACTGAAAATGATTTTTTTTTGCAACAGACCAGCAGTAACCGAGCTTCAAAATGCAGCACAACTAGAGAGAGTAAGAAAAGAGAAAAGTGTCTGCTTTTTTCTAGTAACAAGCAGTGGCAACCCAGATTTAACTGAGAAGCTTAAGGTAAATTTGATGTTTGTAATTACAGTGTGATGTAAAACAAGCTTATTCTTAATATGCTTAGAACATCTGCATAGTTAGAAAGTTTTGCTTTACCTTTAACTTAGATAATTCCAGTCTCTGTGTTTTTTGCAAGTACTGACAGTAATAATAATTAACCATTTATTGCAGGTCAATAAGTATTTCCTAGCCAAACCAAACAATGAAAGTTGATGATGGGAAATTGATTGGCCAATTGATAATTGATGAAAACAAACAGCATTGCATTTTTGTAAACTGCAAACATGACACACTTCTGATGTAGTGACTGGAGTAGTCCTTCTTATTAATGAGAGACCAAGCATAATTAACTCAGTTTTGTATTCTTTATCTTTATACTCTCTAAATAAAATAATTGAGAATGATTAAATTTAATTTTTTTTCTTTTAAAACCTGAACTAAAACAAGACAGAAGCACTAACTGGCATGAGTCTGGGTAATCAGGGTTACTCTCATGGTACAGTGTAAACAATTGAAGGGGCCCTTTCTTAGGTTAAAAGGTTTTCTGTGGATTTGTTTTCTGTGGACTAATTTAAAACCTTAAGAGTGAGATGGAGTTATTTACTTTTTTCAGAATATTTATACACAAGTTGCAGAAAACAAAGTCGTTCAGAGTTATTTTTATCACATTGCCCATGAAGCATTACCTGAGGTGAGGAAGCTGGTTGGTTTGAGTGTAAAAAATTTGTTTAGTTTATGTTACATCTTATAACGGAGTGTTTTGGTGAAATTTTCAGTTTGTTGACTTGACACAATAAAGTTTTAAAGTTAGGGGTGTGTCTTAATTATAACTGAGTGCATCTTATAACCGAAAAAATTTGGTATGCATGTGGTGGTTTATACAGTTATCGTTTGAATTACTTCACTGTCGCAGATTTTTCACATAAACGTGTTGCAGCTATTGAAGTCGTTCCTTCCCCACCCCTCCCCTGATAAATTTTAAGGTGAGTCAGGTGTGTATTATTTAATTTCCAGCAGAAGCTTATTTCAAGCTATTCGAATAGATTCATTTGGCTTTCCGGTGTCATTTTCAATCATTCAGAATCTAAAATAAATTTATAGGCCATAAAAACAAGCTGAAATGAGAGAATTGAAGTCGAGAGGTTGCATTACTGTGCGTGACACAGAAGCGACTTCGTGCATGGATAACTTCTCGACAGGAGATTTACTATTTTGCAAGGGGAAAATGGCAACCAAATAATTTCACATATTCAACGAGGAACAAGAATTTCCTATACCAGCCTACACCTTACACATTATGGAGGCTTAATGTTTTACAGTTAAACAACTGTTATACCGACTTTGCGATTTGTCTTTGTGTGTATGAACCGTGTATCTGATTTGTTGCAGTTAGTCGGTAACCAAATGTAGCTTACATTCTATAAAACCTCAACAATTGAACTACTGTTTCAGCTGTGTTTTTTCTCTAGAATACTTTGTTTAGGGATTGAATGGGTTTTGCTGAATGCCCTTCGAGGATACCAGAGATTAGACATAATAATAACAATCGGGGTGATACTTGTTTCACGAAATCATTAATGATCTGTTAGAACTGATTTCGTCAGTTGATAATATCAAATTATTAGAACTACAAAGTGGATTAAAAAGCAAACAAGCTACTTTGGACCATCTTAAGTGTAGCTCAAAGGCGAGTACCAATTTCTCCGGTTCCTCTTCCCATAAGAACTTGTTTATGCATGAAAACACAAGCAAACTAGCGCATACCTGAGTGGTGGGAGAAGCACCGTCAACTTAACTGTTACCCACATACTTGCTTGGAGAAATCTGTTTGCTACCAGTTACTGCAACTTTTCATCAAGAATCTCAAGGTGAATGTTAAATGTTAATACACAATCACTTGCGAAGTTTTGATTTCATCCGGCGCACACACTACGTCATGTAAACTTCCCTTCAATTGTACTAGGAAAATTACCAGTTCAGTTTTGATATTTTTCCTTTCAATTTCAAAAGCAATTTGCTGATTGCATAAAAACGTAGTTATTTCCCTGCAACAAGTGATATTAAAAAGCCGGTCAATGTCAAGGCGGGGGCTTAATACTAATCAACAATATGGGAGGCTTTGAGACACATAAGAGCAATTTGCGTTTACATAGGGGAAAATACTTTAAGTAACCACTGAACAAAGCAAACTGCAAATGTTTATCAGCTGCAGCTGAAACAATCCTCATGCATTGTCTACTGAAGAGAAATGCCCATCCCTTGCCCGCATCCGTGAACGGGAATTGAATTACGTCGTCACATTGCCCGGTCTCTGGTGTGATGCCGCTTTACCAAGTGAGCTGCAAAACAGGTCGTTTATGAGTTAACTTAAGCCCACGATTTCTGCTTCTGACAGTTAAGATACCGTATGTCTATTCTAAAACCACCTGTATGCCTGATACCTTTAGGAAAGTTTGTGTAGGGGTGTGCTGCCGGTCTTCCAAATCCTGACCCTACTGAAATTATTAATCCTGGCCTTGGCAGGCAAATCACGCAATGTCATATCAAATGGTTCTTTTTGGCTAATTCTCTATCTTTTTTTATATACATCAGATAAACATGTATATGCTGTCTACAGCTGCACCCAGCTACAGCTTTACTCTAAAAGGCAGGACCCAAAATCTGGACAATTTTTTGGCAAAAATGGCTAAAAAAATCCTTACCCTTTTGGGCGGTACGCACCTGTTAACGCGTACAACCCAAGCAAACAGACTCCCAAATAAACATCTTGCTTTGTTAACCGTGTGCCAGTTCCTCCCACGGCCTTCAATGTTTGGCCATTTCTCTTTACAGTATAAAGCTATATGGGCAAGCTACTTTTACATAGTAATGCTAAATTTAACATCACAGTTGCAAGGAATCTGTAGTTTGCTTTCGTCAGTAGTCACTTCAAGTACCTTCAGTTGACAGTTGAGGCAGATATCCCTTTTTATCTGGTTCTAAACCTATTGTTGATTCCAATATCAACTTGATATAACTCAACGATTTTATTGACTGTAAACTTAGGAAAACTACCGATAAACTCGATTACAAATTTGTCGTCCCCGATCGACGACCGCAACACACGCTAGGTCACATGGGCTAGATTCATTTACATATCCAATGTCCCGGATAATGTCACAGAATCCTGTTTATGTCACGAAATCCTTAATAAAACGGTCACAACATACTTCCCCTCCCGAACTGCAGAGGGAATCTGTAATTCGAACATTACTTAAACTTTCATGTAACAGTTCTGAAAATGTCCTTAGTTCAAATAAGAAAACAATCCATTAGACGCTGTGTCTTAAAAGTCATCTTAATTGTCTTGAATCTCAAGAGGAGAGATTCTAGTGATCGGTCGCTTCAGGACCTTGTCCTTGACTCGCACATCCACCACTCGTACAAGTCCATCAGGACCAGGATACGTCTGCTCGATGCGTCCTACTTTCCAATCTCTTCTGGCAGCATTAGGATCAATAACAATAACAACATCTCCAACTTGAATGTTATCCACGGGGAAGAACCATTTTGGTCTTGATCCAATATGCGGCAAATACTCTCGCATCCACCGTTGCCAAACATGTCTAGTAAGCTCTTGGACTCTCCGCCACCGCTTCCTTAGGTTGAAAGGGGTGCTGTCAACACTGTCAGGCACATAATCGCCTCCCATCTGCCCAATCTGAAAATGGTTTGGAGTCAACACCAGGTCGTCATTTGGGTCGTCACTGACAGTTGTAAGAGGCCTCGAGTTGAGTAGGCTTTCTACTCCAATAAAAATGGTCTCCAACTCCTCATCATTTACTTCTGCATCACCGAGTACCGCAGCTATCGCACGTTTAGCTGACTTTATCATAGACTCAAAGACTCCGCCAAAATGCGGCCCATCTGGTGGATTCCATTTCCACGTCACACCCTTGTTGGAGGTCATCCGCTGCACCTTGTCTTGGTCAATTGCTAAGACTAAGTCCTTTAGCTCATTTGACGCGCCTACAAAGTTTGTCCCATTATCACTCAACATCTGCTGAGGCCATCCCCTTCTCCCAGCCATCCGTATAAATGCATTGAGAAATGCATCAGTATCCAAGGACGATGCCAACTCCAGATGGCAGCAATGTGTCTGTAGACAGAGGAATAAACACAAATAGCGCTTTGCTCGTACTCTGCCCCGTCCTTGCTTAGTTAAGTAAGGTCCCCCATAATCAACGGCACAGTTTATGAATGGTCTAGATGTTTGCTGTAGTCTGATTCTTGGTAATGGTGCCATCTGCTGACGAGCTGGTCTTGATCGAAATCGCTTTCCACACTCCAGACACTCCCTCATAACCCGTTTAACTTGTTCGCGTGCATGAACCACAAAATACTTTTTCCGTAGGTGGTTGATGGTATAGTTAAGTCCCATTCTATGGCCTTCTGATTCATGGTAGTACTTAGCAATCAGTCCAGTGACTTGATTCCTCTTTGGCAAAATGATTGGACACTTCACTTCGTAGGGAAGATCATCTGCATTTTGTAATCTTGTCTTCGACCTCAAAATCCCATTAACCAATACTGGATTCAGCGGTGCCAGTGTACTTTGTCTTGGGATCTGCTTGATTCTTCTCAGTGCATCTATCTCTGCTGTATACGTCTGAGTTTGCACTTCCCTGATAATGGCTTCTTCGGCATCTTGAAGCTCCATTGGCGTAAGCTCGCCTTTCGATCTTTGATCAGCTGGTCTCCTACAGTTTGCATTAAATCGGTGTACCCAGGCTCTCACTCTTACTAGAGACAAACCAAGTTCCAGTTCTCCTTTCCGTTTAACCCGATACCATTTGGAATACCTCGAGGGAGTTAACCGCCAAACTCCTTCCTCTCTGGCACTGTCACCTTCAGCATTCTCTCCATCTCCCATGGTAATTTCATAGCTACAAGTCTCCTTCGCTGAAACTTCTTTTCCTCTTTTTAACTCAAGGCCCTCTTCAGACGTTGGCAAATCGAATTTGCACTTCGGCCACTCTTCTTCTGCTCTCTTTAGGAACGCAGGCCCATTCCACCACTGACTTGTGTCTGCTAATTCTTCGACTGTCAGGCCTCTTGTTCCATGGTCTGCTGGGTTTGCATTAGTGGGTACATAGCGCCACTGACTAGGAGCTGAACAGTCGTGGATCTCGCCCACACGATGAGCAATGAACGGCTTGTATTCTCTGCTTTGACCTCTGATCCAGTATCCCACGTTCACACTGTCCACCCAGTATGTCACCTCGTGTGTGGAGATCTTGAGAGCTGAGCAAATTTGCATCGTCAGTCGTGTACCAATGAGTGCACCTAGTAGCTCCAGCCTGGGGATACTAACAGCTCTCAATGGTGCAAGCCTGGACTTTGATGCAATCAATCGAACTGTAACATCACCATTCTCATAGACATGGCGTGCATAGACGGCGGCTGCATATGCGCTCTCGGAGGCATCGGTGAATGTATGGATGCTCAACTCCACCACCTTCGACCCGGGATCTTTCAAACACCTCGGGATTTTCACAAGTTCAAGGTCATTCAACTCTCGAAACCACTTAATCCATTCTTGCTGATGGTGTTTTGGCAACAAATCGTCCCACGCCCCTGCTTCTAGCCATGCTTTCTGTATCAACAACTTCGATCTGATCACGTAAGGCGACAAGAAACCTAGTGGGTCATACACGGTGGCTGTTTTCTTCAAGACATTTCTTTTGGTGAATTCGAACCCGTCCAGCGGCAATGAGTGCCGGAAGAAGAACTTGTCATCTGTTGCGCTCCACAAGACACCAAGGGTCTTGGTAGTCGGTAACTCTCTCTTCTCCAAATCAATCTCCGAAGCTCTGTCTTCTTCCCTTATGTCAGCAATCACATCAACATCGTTTGATAACCACTTGCGAATGTGAAATCCCGCCTTGTCGCCTAATTCGGTCAGCTGTTTCCTCGTTTCCTTAGCCTCCCCTACAGTGGGCGCTGAAGGCATCAGGTCATCCATGTAGCAGTGTTCTAAGACTGCTTTAGCTGCCAGTGGGTACATCTCCATGTTAAGTTCTGCATGTTTCTGCCAAACATACTGAACACAAAATGGGCAATAGCAACCTCCGAAAATAAATCTCTGAAATTCGTACACCCTTGGTGAATCATCACAGTCTAAGTTCCTATACAGAAACCTGTGCAGTGGCCTGTCATCTGGTCTGAGAATTAGTTGATGGTACATTTGTGACACATCACCTACTAAGGCAAATGATTCTTTCCTGAACTTCACTAAAATGTCCACAATGTCACTCTGTAACTTAGGACCTGGTAGTGACTCAGTGTTTAAACTCTTTCCATCTTGCTGAGCCGAGCCATCGAATACAATCCGAACTTTAGATGTGGACTTTTCTGGGCGAACCACCGGGAAGTGTGGAAGGAACCATTCTGATGCTGGTTTTGGCTCCACCTTAGGAACTTCTCGTATGTATCCCTTCTCGATGTAGTCATCAATCACTGATTGGTACGCCTGAGCAAGGCTCTTAACCTGCATCAACTTCCTTTCGACTGAGCGAAGGCGCTTTTCAGCCATCTGCCGGTTTGATTCCAAATTTGGTCTGTCATGTTTCCAAGGGACAGCAACTTCATATCTTTCTCCAGTGAATCTCATGGTCTCCTTGACTTTGTTGACTGCTAGCCTCTCATCTGGGGTCAGTTGTCGATCCACTCGAGGCGTGATTCCGATAGCCTCAAGGCTCCAAAATTGTTTCATCAGATTGTTAAGCTCTCCGTCATTACTATCTGACCTCTGCATCCGATAGGTGTGAAGGAATCCTGTGCTACATGACTTATGTTGCCCACACACATCAATGGTACCAATAGCTGTCCACCCTAGTGGACACAGTCTGGCACTAGGCTCGCCATCACCTCCACGAACTTCCTTCATGGGAAATAGCAAATTGTAATAATCCGAACCAATGAGCACGTCGATCTTGCTTCTCTTTCCCAGTTTTGGGAACGGGATGTTCTTCAAATGTTTCCATTGATCTCTGATCTCTAACCAGTTGGTTGGTTTCATGCCACCACAAATACTGTGCGATGTTTTCGCCACAATCACTGTGTCTACTCGACCATCCAAACTTTCCAAACCGATCTCCATAGTGGCTGACATTAAATCAACTTTCTGATCATTGGCAACATTAATAGTGACTCTCTCTTTCTGACCTTCCAAACCTAACTCCTCGACCACATCTTCATTGACGTACGTGGTATCACTACCCTCGTCCAAAAAGCAATTAACTTGCAAGCGCTTAGTTCCATGTTTCAGAATAACTGGAACGGTGCGAAGGGCGATTCTTCGCTGTTCATGTTCTTTCACTGTTTCATACGTACTTGACTCATTTCCATTCACGTTAGATGCATCGTGAGGATCAGGATTCCCCTCCATGAAATCTGGCAGACTTTTCTTCTGATGAAGTATCTGGTGGTGATGCTCCTTGCACCCGTCAATACCACACTCCTTGCTCCATCGACACTCCTCACCCAGGTGCCCTTTTCCTAAGCAACGATAACACAGGCCAAGCTTCTTCGCTGTCTCCCACTTCTTCTTGTTTTCCATTCCTTTGAGAACCTCGCACTTCCAAATGGGATGTTTCTGATTGCACACCTTGCAAGGGCGGTCACGCTTATCTCCAGTTCCGAAATACGACCGTGGCCATTTGATGTGCTTTCCACCTGCACTAGAAACACCATTCTTTACCTCCAATGCTTGAACTTGGTATTCTGCTTCTTCGGCGACCCATTCTCGTAATTCCTCAAGAGACTCCAGCTTTCCCTTTTCTTTAACCCATCTGTAATACTGGCTGAGCAAAGATTGGGGAATTTTCTCCAACACAATAGCATACAAAGTTCCACCTTCGAGATCTGAGGTATGTTTGTTTTCCTTTAAAGTAACCACTGTCCTCTCCACTAGGTCAGCAAATTTGTCCAACTCTCGAGGGTTTTCAGCATTTATGGGTTTCATCTTTCTTAGCTCGTCAATATGCGCCTGAACCTGTCGCCGATTTCCTCCATACTTTCGATTCAATCTCGCTTTTGCTGCTTCATAAGCCGCCGACGAATAGCCTAATCCTTTCACCGTAGCTGCCGCCTCGCCTTCCAAACAACCTTCCAGCCGCAACATTTTAAATTGTGGTGACACAGAAGTCTCATCAACGCAACTTGAAAACGCTGCCCACCAAGAAGAATATTTCATCTTGTCGCCCGAAAACTTAGGAATTCGAATTCGCTCGAGTTGTTTGTTTGGGTCGGCCACGTGACTATCCTTCGCACTCGTGCCATCCGATTTCCCGCCATAAGAATTTCCTTCGCTGCTTTTGGCGGCTCCTTTCGCTAAGAACAACCGAGCTCCCCTCGTTTCGCTATCGACACGGTCCACTATCCCATCGGCTTCTTCCTCAATTGACGCTACATTCGTCGTTTCGTTATTTTCTTTGTACACGGCTTGAAGTTTCTCCAATAATTCCAGCAATTCGTCTCGCCGCTTCTCGATATCATTCAGCCTTTCCGCAATTCTTTCATTCTTCGGCGCTTCCAGCGATAATTCCACGGCTAATTCGTTCAAATATTTAGTAAGACTTGATTTGAGCGACCTTTTCTCCTTTTTCAACTTCTCCAAGGTTTCCATATTTCCGACAAAACAAACAAACTTATTTGCTTTTCGATGTTCCACACTCGGCCATATTCCTCTCTTGCAAATTCCAAATATTTCCACTCCAAGGCATCCACAATCTCCACGAAAGCGATAATCCGGCGTCCGAAGGACCAAATGTTGATTCCAATATCAACTTGATATAACTCAACGATTTTATTGACTGTAAACTTAGGAAAACTACCGATAAACTCGATTACAAATTTGTCGTCCCCGATCGACGACCGCAACACACGCTAGGTCACATGGGCTAGATTCATTTACATATCCAATGTCCCGGATAATGTCACAGAATCCTGTTTATGTCACGAAATCCTTAATAAAACGGTCACAACACCTATAACTAATGTAAAGGCCTCCCATATTGTTAGTGTTAAGCCCCTGCCTTGACATTGACCTTCTTTTTCATCCTGTTTGTTGTGGGGGAAGTGAAAAAGGATTTGGCTTTTTTGAAACAGTAAAATAGTTTCAGTAATTGAGAGAAAAAAAAGCTTAACTGAATGGAAAGTTTTCCTGGTACATTTGGACTGAAATTTACACGAAGTAGATGTGAAACAGAATCAAACTCAACCAGAGCTAATGTAATAGTTTAAAGCTATTTAACATTTATCTCCAGTTGAGATTCTTGATGAAAAATTTCAGTGTTTGGTAGCAAATAGGCCTCTTCAAACAAGTCCGAAAATGGCATGTGATGGTATTTATCCTAACACTGAGGTATGTGCTCAGATTTTGTTTTATATTTTCATGCACGATGCGTGGAGAAGTATCTGACGGGCGGAAGAATCGGGAGCAATTAATACCCGCTTTTGAGCCCCAGTCTAGGTTATCCAAATTTGTTCGTTTGCTTTCTTTAGTCAACTTTTTAAATTCTAATTTATTCTAGATTTCAACTTGCGGCCTTAATAATTTGCAATCAATTAAACTGACGAAATCTGTTCCAGCAGATTGATTATTTCTTGTTTACGTGAACATTTAGTATCATAAATTATTACTATGTTTGATTACTGGTATCCTCGAAGGGCATTAAGCAAAACCCATTCACTCCCTAAACAGTGTTCTGGAGACAAAACACAGCTGAAACAATGGTTCAATTCTCGAGGTTTTATAGAATGTAAGCTACATTGGGTAACCGACTAACTGCAGCAAATCAGATACACGGTTCATACACACAAGACAAATCACAAAGTCGGTATAACAGTTGCTTAACTGTAAAACGTTAAGCCTCCATAATGTGTAAGGTGTAGGCTGGTATAGGAAATTCTTGTTCCTCGTCGTTTATGTGAAATTATTTGGTTGCCATTTTCCCCTTGCAAAATAGTAAATCTGCCGTCGAGAAGTTATCCACGCACGAAGTCGCTTCTGTGTCACGCACAGTAACACAACCTCTCGACTTCAATTCTCTCATTTCGGCCTGTTTTTATGGCCTATAAATTTATTTTAGATTCTGAATGATTGAAAACGACACCGAAAAGCCAAATGAATCTGTTCAAATAGCTTGAAATAAGCTTCTGCTGGAAATTAAATAATACACACCTGACTCACCTTAAAATTTATCAGGGGAGGGGTGGGGAAGGAACGACTTCAATAGCTGCAAAACGTTTATGTGAAAAATCTGCGACAGTGAAGTAATTCAAACGATAACCGTATACTTTGTTAGCCTGTGTTTTACATTTTTACAGGTTTCATGTATTTTTTAAGTGTTAAAAGGCGATTTAACGCGACCCTTTTGTCCCTCAGCAGATATGTCTATTTTAGGAAAATGTCAATTTTGCATAAGCTATATTGAGATTAAAAATGAATCGCCCGCAAAGATTTTTCGATAATGTTTAAGTACAATCCTTTGGCTGTTTTGGGAAATGCAGATCAACCATAGATCTTGTCTACTACATAGAAAAACATTCCTTTGAAATTTGGTAAAATTAGCACTTTTTCAAATCTGTCAAACCGCACTCTCTGTTGAAAATTATTGTTCGGCTGATAAGAAGAGTCTGAAAGAAATATTAGTATTTTTATGAAGAAGAAGGACAGTTTAGTAAAGAAACATCATTTGATTTATGATTGGCTAATGTTTGTTTTGATGAGAGACATGCAAAGTTGGTAAATTTTGGAAAATTTTTTGAGCTAAAATTGCTCCCAGGGGGGTCAAACTTAAATTGCTTGTCACGTGACCACATTAGAATTAGAAGACAAAATAATATCGATTTGAGTGCTTGCTCAATTGACTAGCTTTCAGTAGGCAAAGTTTGAGGTAGGGTTGTTTCTGACCATTTCCAAAAATCTTTGAACCTCTCGTGGACTGGCTCTTAAGAATCTTCTCACTTATTCGTTGTATCTTGTTTAGCTCAGACTCAAATGTCTTTTGTGGTCTATCTTCACTATTCTTATCTACTTTACTTCCACCTGTTTTAACACCAGTAATAGATTCATTTTACCTCAAAGCTCTTGCTTGATTGTTTATCATTTTGTTATAATAATTTATTGTGAAGAATATGAGCCCTCTCAAAATGTGTTATTAGCTGGTGATTTTGCTACCTAAAGGAAGTTCATTACTACCACTTTATTCAGACCAGATTTCACACCAGGCATCCCTTAGCAGGCAAGCAGACACCACCCTTGCGGCCAACTTGCCCTTTCAATAGAGGACTGACAAGTTTATGTTGTGTGTGTCTTTTTACAGAATGTTCAAGTCAAAGCTCCAACCATTTTAGTTTCAAAAGATGATTCCTTTTTTACATTTCAAGGTAGTACAGTGTATTTTAACAATGATGTGTAGTTTTTAGATGACCTTCTTGCACTTGTTCATAATTCTTTATTACAGTTTGTGCTGAAATTTTTCTGTAGTTAAAACTGCAGTGTGTAACAAACAGGCATTTAAGGTGTCTGAACACAGTTTGCGTGCGCTCTACGGTTTGTACTGCTGATGTGAATAAGTGTGCGCACAAGGCTTTGAGAAAAACAAACATGGCGCCTGTACAGCGATCATTTTATTTTTAGTCAATGAAGATTGTCCAAGTGTCTTTTCCATCTTAACAATCAAACAGTTTGTTATGTGTGAGAAACGTTTGTTTTTCAGTGTATTAAAGGTAATACTATTAAAAAATACCCTTGTTTTCTGGGAATGTTTGTATGGATCGAGAAAGATCGAGAACCCTGTCAAATGCAAAGCATGTGCAGTTTACCAGAAAATTGTGATGGCACAATTCAGTGGAAATGCACTGATTTCTACAGAACCTCTTGTTAGAATTTCATGAAATTTGGTAGAATAATAGTTCAGAACACGTGTAGCCCACATGCAAACAAAAATTGAAATCTGACAGAGGGCATGTTCAGAAAACGTTACAATGCAAAACACAAAATAGCAGAAGATCTCTCTATCAAAATTTCACGAGACCAGTGTCAATAGGCCAGTATTTTTCTGAGTTTACTAGAAATGAATGATGGAAAAAATCTAACGACTGGATTTTCTAAAATCAAACCCATTATGTAATGCTGGTTTATTACTGGCTGTGCTGCCATGGTAACAGTACCTAGTCCAATAAAACATATCAAAATGAAGGGCCTGGTAGAAAAAGGGCGTAAGTGATGATTTGAGGTTAAAATCGAAAGTGCTCCTATTTAGCTGAACATTGGCACACAGGCTTGTTTTCATGTGAGGAACACTGTTGCACACTTATTTCTTGACCTGAGATCTAAAATTTGAAGAATTGGCGTATTACTTTTGCTTAAAACTGACACAAAGAAAACAACAGGACCGCGGATTCTAGGTTGAATTCCTTTGTTTTAGTTCAGGCAGAGAACAAAAGAAATCTTTCACGCATCACTTGAGCAAGTTCAGTTCAACAAAACTTTTCACGCAAAAGTAATACGCTAATTCTTCAAATTTTAGATCTCAGGTCAAGAAATAAGTGCGCAACAGCGTTCCTCACATGAAAACCAGCCTGTGTGCCAATGTTCAGCTAAATAGGAGCAATTTCGATTTTAACCTCAAATCATCACTTGTGCCCTTTTTCCACCGGGCCCTTCAAATATAATCTTTTTTTAGTTGAACTTGCAATATCTTGCCAATTTTGGCCGCCCAACTGGCAGTGGTTTAAAAATAACGAATAACGCAAGAAAACTGTGTTCAGCCACCTTACTAAATAGTGTGTAGAAAAATACCTCCATTTGACACATTCATGTACACCACTGCTACTAGTTCTTATTTAGTTTGTCTTTTCTTTCAAGTTCCTGACGATGTAAGTGAACAGAATGTGTCTGACTGGGTGAATAATGAAAGATTTGAAGCATTTGTTCATGTCACTAGATCCAATTTTCATGACATCGCTGAAACTGGTAAGTAAGAGATTTGAGTGAGAGTTAGTATATGAAATACACAAATATGTGAACTGGGGATGAAATATGAAATGGTGATGACCGTTGCAGTTAGTAATATCAACTTAAGCAGCTGATAAAAGAACAACCTGTAAACAAAATTAAGCTCATTTAGAAATGTTGTCAAAGTTTTACTTTATTATTATTATTATTATTATTAGTATTATTATTATTATTATTATTATTATTATTATTATTATTATTATTCTTATTCTTACATGGAGAGGCTGAATTTTTAATTTACACATTATTTTGATCTCTACCATTGGGCAATAAATATTTTAAAAATAATTCTAAATTTGACTGAAAATATCTCTGCCTTTCAGGCAAAGTAATGATATTTTTTTTTAACATCTTTCAGGTAAAGTAATGATGCTTGCCATCTTTGCTGAACAGAAAAGTAAAAAGAAGATCAATGAAAGGTTTGTGTTACTAACACTGTTAACCCTTTAAGCCCTAAAATCAACATGCATATTCTCCTTACCAACCTTCATAATTTATGTTTCTTATGATTAAGCTTTTCAGGAGAATTTGTTTAAAATTCAAGACATTTGATCTTTGGTGATCATTTCTATATTCTTATGGCCTGAATGTGTTATAATGCACTGATATTGTAAGGAGAAATTAGATGCTTGTCACTCTTGGGGTTAAAGGGTTAAATAACAAACAACCATGATTATAACTGATGTGGCAAATATTCTATCTTTTGTTGGTAAACATTCTTGGTAAGCTGTCAGCTGCTGCAATGGCAGATTGCCTTCTCTGAGCGTTGAATGATTGCCAACTGTTTTCTCAAGGATTTTTTAATCATTCAGTACTATCCAAGTGCCAGTGACTGATCTGTTGACAAATTGTCGGCATTTTTGGGCCTCGTGGAGGTGATTTTGATAAAATTTATTATCAATGGAAGTCAAATTCCCCACATCCCCCCCCCCCACCTCCTCTCGGGGTCAACATTGATAGATGCATTGTTCATAATCACAACCTTTAACGAGGAAGTGGAGATGTTGAAATGTTGTACAGTCTACCTAACTGTTACTAATTTGTGTGCTATTCTTGACTAATTCTTTGCATTAGAGTTAGCAAAGTTGTGAAAAGTGTGGCAATGAATGAAAGGGAAAAGTTTCACAGGTAAGTTCAAAGTGTTGCTGTGTAGTTAGACTATCTCTTTATTTCCACTGGATGGTGGAGCAAAAACCCTTGAGTGAGTGAGTGAGTGAGTGAGTGAGTGAGTGAGTGAGTGAGTGAGTGAGTGAGTGAGTGAGTGAGTGAGTGAGTGAGTGAGTGAGTGAGTGAGTGAGTGAGTGAGTGAGTGAGTGAGTGAGTGAGTGAGTGAGTGAGTGAGTGAGTGAGTGAGTGAGTGAGTGAGTGAGTGAGTGAGTGAGTGAGTGAGTGAGTGAGTGAGTGAGTGAGTGAGTGAGTGAGTGAGTGAGTGAGTGAGTGAGTGAGTGAGTGAGTGAGTGAGTGAGTGAGTGAGTGAGTGAGTGAGTGAGTGAGTGAGTGAGTGAGTGAGTGAGTGAGTGAGTGAGTGAGTGAGTGAGTGAGTGAGTGAGTGAGTGAGTGAGTGAGTGAGTGAGTGAGTGAGTGAGTGAGTGAGTGAGTGAGTGAGTGAGTGAGTGAGTGAGTGAGTGAGTGAGTGAGTGAGTGAGTGAGTGAGTGAGTGAGTGAGTGAGTGAGTGAGTGAGTGAGTGAGTGAGTGAGTGAGTGAGTGAGTGAGTGAGTGAGTGAGTGAGTGAGTGAGTGAGTGAGTGAGTGAGTGAGTGAGTGAGTGAGTGAGTGAGTGAGTGAGTGAGTGAGTGAGTGAGTGAGTGAGTGAGTGAGTGAGTGAGTGAGTGAGTGAGTGAGTGAGTGAGTGAGTGAGTGAGTGAGTGAGTGAGTGAGTGAGTGAGTGAGTGAGTGAGTGAGTGAGTGAGTGAGTGAGTGAGTGAGTGAGTGAGTGAGTGAGTGAGTGAGTGAGTGAGTGAGTGAGTGAGTGAGTGAGTGAGTGAATAATTCATGTGTCAAAACATCTAGTGTAAGGAAAACCAGATGCTACGTAATTGGGGACACCTAATTGTCTCTACTACATTAAAATTGTTAATATCTTATACGACAAAATAGTAGTATCAATAATAACAATAATAATTATTACAATAAAGTGTCCATCAATGGAGCTCAATGGCCTAATCCTAATTATTAACTAAAAGTATATAATAGTGCTTTTAAAAAAAAGGTGATATTAATAATACAAAAAACTTCACTAGTTTTCACAAAGATAACAACTGTCACAGTCATGCTCGATGAGCCTACTAATGTTTACTTGCTTGATCCGTTTTTTAAAAGGCATGAAAGTAATTAATTATTGTTTTGAGTCGTCACGCTCTCTTTCTTAACTTTCCGTGATCATGTGAACTTCATGCTACTCTGAGCAAGGGTAACATGTTGTTACATTTCTTTCAAAGTTATTCGCGTAATTTCAGTCAATAATATTATCGATTTTCGACAAGTAAACGGTGTACAGTAGCCTGTCCACAGATGTTCTATTTGCTCATAAGATCTGCTGGAGATTTAACAAACTTCTGTGAATGCAAGAGGGTAACAGTTGAATTGCTCACACTGTTAGTGTAATCTGTGAAGGTCTGTCTGCCCACCATGTACATTACAAAACTGGAGTTTTATTTCAGTCACTTAAAAACATTGGGAATTGTAAATTGTCAAATTTTCTGTTTGAATCCCTGTAAAAGAGTCAACAGTCTTAGCAGCTCTGTCTTTTGCATTTGTTAAAGTTCTACAAACTGGGAGACTTTTTTCTTTAGATTAATGTTTGCATTTGGTTTTTTTTTTTGTTTTTTTTGTTTTTTTTGATAGGTTCTTCCAGTTTGGCTGGATGCTGGGAGATACCATAGCAGCAAACATAATGATGAGGTAGATCACTATAAACAATGAGCTAATTATAACGAAGAGAATATGTGGCTGTCTAGTGGATAGTGCTGATTAGAACGTTGATGCTTTGAGCCTACTCCCAGTGGTGGTGTTCTTTCCTTAAACAAGAAACACTGCTTTACCCAGTTGTATAAATGAAAACCAGAAAAACTTTTAGTAAAACTTAGCAAAGTGCTGAGTGTTAATTGTGGTGGACAAGCTATGAGCACTAAGTTTGTTGCACCATTTGGCTTGTTTAGTCCATTGGGTGAGTCAGTATTAGGTTAGTTTTTAATCTGAACACCATGTTCCAGCATGTTTGCGACTAAAATGCTCCCTTTACTTTCAGCTCACTGACAACACCGTATTTGATGGTGTACAACACTACAGATCATGTGTATTACTTGATGCAGTATTCAGAAATTAAAGATGAATTTACGGAGCAAAAGCTTACATTCTTCCTAGATGATATACTGGAGGGCCATGCAAAGGTACATAATTAGTTTAAGGAAATTTGCAAGTCCGTTGTGATCACTGGTATTTCATTTATGTAGAACAAATTTCATACATGTTGATATGCACTTTACAATTCACCTAAGGATGAGATCAGACATCACCATAAATAATTATTTTGATATCTGTTATTTTATATTTATTTATTTATTCATTTATTTTTTAATTGGTTGCTTCTATCAGTACATCATGACTCACCCCAACCACCCCAATGAAACACTAAACAGTGTAAATTACAGTTTCTATTCGATTGGGTGTACAAATATACAAAATACTTTTTTATTTTTTATTTTTCAGGGATATGGAGGAGACTCATATTTCCGGAGGTTGTATAGGGTGAGCAGAGACTGTTGTAATTAATGTTTATTTATACCCTTTACATGTAACTTTGCATTAAGCAATTGTGACCTCACACGGGAAACGTACACTAACGCTTATCCGTTAAACGGCTGAAAGCGTTAGTAATCCGTTAGCATTCCGTTAAAATGCTTCATGCAAAGCGTTTATAGCGTTAGACAAACCGTTAGCCGTTAGCATTTAACCTTTAGAACGGATAGTGCATCCGTTAGCAAAAAAATTAGCATCCGTTAGCTTGAGTTTCACTAGCGTTTGTAGCGTTAGAAAAGCCGTTAGCCGTTAGTATTTAACCGTTAGAACGGATAGTGTATCCGTTAGAAAAAAATTAGCATCCGTTAAAACTTCCATTCGAACGACTAAGTAAGCGTTAGAATTAATCATTCCAGCACGCTTTCAACGGCAATTGCAATTCCTGAAGAACGTTGCCAAGTAGCTGCTCGAGTCGGCAGATACACCACTCGCTGTTACATGAAAAATAACATGGCGAGCAAATTGTGTAATTTGATGTTTTACTTTGACAATTTACATCCAGCAACGTTCTGGTGCCAACAATTTTATTCTTGTGGGCTTACCTTCCGCCAGTTCTTTTATAACTAAGGTGCGTGATTTCTCGCAATAAATCGTGCTGGAAAAGTTTGTGTACGACAGAAACGTTTACGTTGATTATTTTCTAAGTTTTTCTTTCTTCATTTCAGGGAATTTGGGATCTTTTAAAGACAATTTATGTAAGTAAAAACTTGTTAGTAACAATGGTTTTCCGTTGAGTGTTGAAAGCAATTTACATTTGGCTCTAGCTTTGCTTTACTGTAGGCTCATTGGTTGTACGAATACCTAATCCACTTTCTCCATCATATGTGTCACATTCATTTTACAACACTTAGTCGCAGTTTCGTAAAGTTGCTTTAAGGTCTGATTGGTTCGTAAGGTTGTTTGTGTCTTATGTGACTGGTTTCAAGATTCTCAGTAATAAAGAGACAGGCGTCCCCTAGCGATTACGGTAATGGTCTTGTAATTCATTTGACCAAGGTTCAAATTCTCCTCCCTAAATCTTGCTGGATTTGGCTTCGGTTATCACAAACTCAGCTCATCCAACTGGTCAGCCTCCCACCATCTGAGATTCTTAATTTTTTTTTATGTGTAAAAAGCCCCCCCCCCCCCCCCCCGGGAGTTGTTATGAAGCATTAAAAAAAATGAAGCATTTTGATTTCCCTATTTATTTTGAAAACTGCTCTAGCATCCATCTGTCTGCTTCTGACTCGTCCCCAGTCGTCTATCTAGAATAACCTGTTTGCCTTCCCTTGACCCTTTGCATGCTCTTGAGAGACGACCTGGGGACGAGTCAGTGTCTGCTTATCAAGCAACAAATCCATTAGTTTAAATTTTACTTTCATTCAATATCATTTTTCAATACAGGATATTTGGACCACCCAGCCCATTGCTGCATTGCTCATGTTTGGTTTTCCCCTCCTTGTGTTCGCATTTGTTATCTACATGCTGTGCATTGCTGATGCTGGTCCTGAGGAAGAAGACCTGGATGAAGCTGAGGATGGTGTGGAGTTTATCGACGATGATCAGGAAGAAAAAGAACAGAAAGAATCGGACGAGGAAGCTGAACCTAGCACAAAACCAAAAACTGATTGATTTTAAAATCCTCTCATTCTAGATTAAAATATTCTTATTTGCAGAAGGCCTGGCGGTTGACACGAATGTTTCTTTACCTAGTGAGAAGGGAAAATTTGTGTCTGCGTACAGGCAGGCTTAGCCCTTATACAGATCCTTACAGTATTTTTCAACCTCGTGGAGGGAGATTGTGCGACACGCCCAAAGAATGCCTGCATGGGAAGCTCGACGTTTTAACCCTTTAAGCCCCCACAGTGACCAGCATCTAATTTCTCCTTGCAATGTCACCACATGATCAAACATAGAGGTCACGAGAATAAAGTTAATGATCACTGTAGACAAAATGTCTTGATCTTTGTGCAAATTCTCTCAACTAGTACCATAAGAAATGTTTGGAGAACACTAAGGAGAATACCCATATTGATATTGGGGGTTAAAGGGTTAAACATCGCACGATGTAACCTGTTTTCAAGTCTCTCTGTAATATAACAAACTTGTGTAAATAAACTGGTGTATGTTGAGGTTGCACTGAATTGTGAAAGGTTTGAAATTTGCTAGTTACTTTTATCGCTCCACAATTTTTCACACCTTGAAAAGAGGAGTGAGAATAAAAAGAGATTCTGATCGAAATCATTATGTTTGATTTGCGACCAGCCGCTTAAAAGTCGTGACAAGATTCCACTTTCACGGGAGAACGTTTCACTGGAAAGCTTGAACTTACTTTCCATGTTGAAACGTTCAGTTTTACTATTAGATCGCAATTGGCTCAAGTGAGGAGCAAAAAATGTTATTTTTGCTTCATAAAGTGGTACGTAAACCACTAGTGAGCTTTCGAAACAGTCCAATTGATGGTTTCGTCCGGTGCAGAAAAGTCTCTATCTACTTTCGTCACTTTCCGTGTATCTTCATAAATTAACTGAATAACAATTGTACTTAATGTCAATGTTGTTTCGTTTCTTTTCTTTTCTCTTAGTTTATTTTTCTCCCAAAAGTTAAAAAAAAAAGAAAACAGGAGAGGCAGGGGAGGATCACTTGGCCTGGCAGGCGTCATTGAGCCCAGCAAATCTACACCCCGGAGAGGGAGGAGAGGGGAGAGGTTATTCGACCGCCAAGCCGCTTGTCGTTAAGAATTACTCTTTCAGCTCAAACATTGAGGTCAAAATTTCACCGTTACAAGGAACGTCTGCTTAATGGTTAAAACGCCAGCAAAAGAATAAAGGAAACGAGAGAACGGGACCGAGCACGAAAAGTTGTCCTGGATCCGCGTCTCTCACCACTCGACCACCGCCACTCCTGTTAGTATAGTAGGAAACTGAATGGGAGGTGTCTATTGTTTTTGAAATTTTGATGCACTGATTGCGAGTGCGTACTAGGCGAATTCAGTTTAAATGGGCTGAAATATAACAAAGCACTCTCCCAGGAAGTTGAAGGCTAAGAAGTAATTTACAGCTTGTCTGTGATCAAAGTCTAGAGGAATTCCAGTGTTCTTTTTATACCAATATAAAGGGTGGTCAATCAAAACCTCCCACAAGCCTTCAACACCTTCCAAAAAGAAAAGAGCTTTGGCTTCAAGTGTCCTAGGAAGACAAGACTATGCCCTGTTCGATGGTAGAAAGGTGATGAATCGCCGAGCGAAACGGACGCGTCAGTGCCACTGCCGGCCCAGTTCGTGTAAGCTGGTTAACCTTGCGGCTGTGTAAGTAAAGACATCCTATTCTGATCTGGATGAAAAACGTATAGTTCCTACGTAACTGTCAACGAATTTAATCGCTCCTTCGAGATACCGTTGTACACGTAGACATGGAGAAAGGCTCGTGTCTGTCTTGGTCTTCCTGCACTCTTCAAACGGCCAGGAGTCAAGCGACATTCGCTCAGCATCGTCACATTAGCCTTGGCAGCTGCCTTGAGCAAGTAAAAAGAGGGGGGGGGGGGGGATAGAACCTGCAACGTTCTTGTGTTCTTGTGTGTTATTTATCAGTCAGAACCTGAAGCTAGTCTTAGCATGTATGTTGTTTTTAGATCCGATCTAGCTGGTTCCCGTAGGTTTTTCCATCCGTTCGAGGCAATGGCTTTTTGGCGGCGCGGAAATTGGGGCAAGCGCAACAAATGCAGGGAAGGGCTCTCGCGCTCGCTTCAATTTTCGCCCGCCAGAAAGCGAAAAATGCTTCAAAACTGAGGAAAGCCCTACGAAAACGCTTGTTACGCAGGCTAAAGGAGATGACAAAGACATATCCAAACTAACCTGCCAAAATGGAAGGGAAATGGGGCGATTATTAGTTCGCGAGCGTGAACTGATCTTTCCGTTCGGCGCTCACATCTCGCGCTTGCTAATTTCTTCCCTCTCTCCCTCCCTCCCTCCATCCCTCCCTCCCTCCCTCCCTCCCCCCCTCCCTCCCCTTTTAGCGCCTGCCACGCAGGCTGTACCCAAACCAGTCGCTCGACACTTCAGTCTCCCTGATCATTCCAGCCAACACATCACGGTCTGAGGTATTTCCTCACACCAGGAGTAAGTAACACATTCAGCCCCACCGTTCTAAATATATATGCACGAATTACGGTCACTTCGCTCCATTGTGACTTTGCTCCAAGTCAGATTGCTCCACACAATAGTCAGATCGCTCCACAAAATAGTCAGATCGCTCCACATTATAGTCAGATCGCTCCACTAAATCGTTAGATCGCTCCTTTCAGTCTCTCGTTGAAAATGATAGAATTGATTCAAGTTAGTCTGTCTCGATGAATATGCAAAGAAAACTTTACGCTTGCGATCGATATTTGTACGAGTGAGGTTTGAACTTAAAATCTTTTTAAAAGTCACCTTTAAGAGTTTCAAGAATTTGCTACTGGTTTGTCACGATTCAAAGACAACTTAGGATGCAATTGACAATATCGCAGACATTGTTGCGCGCGATATTGATTCTTGCGCGTGCTTTAAAAAAACTCCGACTCTTTTAAAACTGCAACTGCGTTTTAAAGACTCTTTAATTAAAACACGACCAAACAAGGTTTAGGTATAATAAACGCATAGCCTTGTGTGTCCTTGTGTGTTTTCAAAGAAAAAGCATGAATTCTCGAGTCTCCCGTCGTTGAATCAAACTTTTATTCCTTCAAAGACTTCACAAATTGTTATTACGTTTGACGGAAATATGTGGACTATTACGCAGTCTGTATTCGATCACGCGCAACGGAACAGTTCACAGGTAAGCATGGACTTAGAACATTAACTTATAACATGGAGCGATCTAACTATTTTTGGAGCGATCTGACTATTTTGTGGAGCGATCTGACTTGGAGCAAAGTGACCATGGGATGAAGTGACCGAAAACCATATGCACGTGCCACCCACAATTTCTTTATTTACTCGGTTGAAGGATTAAAGCTCGAAACGTCAGCGTTTAACTTTCTTTACGATGGCCTGTTAGCTGCTAAAACAGAGTCCGGTGGTTTTAATGGCTGGCACATCTGAATAACACAAAGTATGTTTGTAAACAGTAAACTTCACTACAGAGCAATCGTTGTCCTCCTTACAACATAAATGGAACAAAAATTCTACTGTTGTGTGGAGTACCATTGCCACTGAACAATTTCGTTTAGTTTTTGACTTTTACAACATCTTTTTGTCAACTTTAAGAGACGTTTAGACGTTTAGACAATGGCAAAACGCGGGCGATACGATGCAATTGCTGTTCCAGACGCTCGTTCCGCGGAACTAGTCGCCATTTTGAATGACGCCCGTGTCTACTAGACAATCAAATCCAAGCTACTTGTATGAGAGGAGGAGTAGGGAGCGTGAATGTTCCTTTATTTCATCTGGCTAATTAATTGACAAGGCAGCTGTGAAAAAGTTGTCAAAACTGACATCCAACAGCTCAGCAGACTATGGGCGGCTCCCCCTCTCTGGTATACCGTATTTCTCCGAATGATAACTGTCCCTCGATTAATCGCGCCCCAACCTATGAAATAATCTCCTCCCTCGAGTACTCTTCCCCCCCCCCCCCGCCTCACTCCATAGACATTGTCACAGCTACGTGCGCCCACCCACAATGTACCCATAGCGTTAAACCTGGAGGATAATGCTGAAATGGAGCCCGATCTAGCCTGTGATCAGGCTTCGCGGTGGGGAGAAAGCGTAAAAAAAATCACCAGTCTACGCTCGCCTCGGTTCCCTCGCCGAATTTTTTTCGCGCTTTTCCCCCACCGCGGAGCCGTTCACAGGCTAAGCCCGATCCGGCAAAACTAACTAAATCTCTGACCCCGAGGATAACCGATAATCAGTCAACAATCAGAAGGCTCACATTCAGATTACTTGACATGGTTATTAATTTTTCTGATTAAGTTACGTTGGGGCATGACTTCCAAAGAGCAATATTTGAAATAATCATCCCCATTTGGTGCGAAAAAATAATAATCGCCCCGGCTATTATGCGCTGATCAATTCGAAACTTCAACTCCCCCCCCCGGGCATTTCACTGTGCTTCGTGTCCGGGGAGGGGGGGGGGGAATTTGAACCGGATTTATCTCTTGTTTTAACGTAATACGCCCGTGTCTTTTTTTTTGGTCGGTTTTTGCAGGGTTTGATGGATTTACAAGACAGAATTTCGCCTTTGTTCATGAATAACTCTTTCAAAAGGGTCTTTAAAAGAAGTTTGAAGGTGTCATTAGGGCAACTCTCTCTCTGAAAGGCGTGTAAAGTTTTGATTGAAGACGAAATTTGTCTTTGAGAAGAGGTACTTCAGTACCAATTGGTGGCATTTGAACAGCTTTTTTGCCCCGAGGGAATTAGGGAATTTGAACAACCCAATCTACAAAGGTTCAAATGCCCGGGGAGGGGGGGGGGTGTTGAACTTTCGCATTGATCGGTGCATTATTTGAGGAAATACGGTAGTCTGGTGCTAAGCAAGATCCGGTCACATGGTCACCAAATAAAATATCACCTGTTGTTGCATGGCAGAAATATTATGTCACTGTGGGTTTGCATACTGCTCAGCTATCGTATCTCTCAGCAAAGACGTAGTCCCAAAGAACACAAGGAAAAGGTAAACGAGAAAAAGAGCACACAAGAGTTGTGACACTGCATGACAGTTAGGGGCCAAACAAGAACATAAATAACTTATATCAATTCCAACAAAGTCGAGAAACTCAAACTTTTGGATTTATCGGCTAAGTTGATAAGTTGGCCTCTAGTTGGCACATTAATATCAATAGGTGACACAACGAGAAACATTGCTATACAGCATAATACCCTCCAATTCACAACACAAGTTTGCAACAAATGAAGTTGAACATTTATTCACAGATTATTTCTTCTTAATAGCATCTTGCTCAGCCTGCTCTTTGGCTCTCTTCTCTCTGATGCCAACCAGCCTGGCATTAGCACGTGCAATACGCATGCTCCTGAATACACTGGTATTCTTTTCTTCATCTGTGATCTTGCGAGCCTTAATTGGCAGGCGTGAAGGTTGGATTGGCATGACTGGACCCTGGAGTTGCACTGCGTTGGACAATTCAGCCGGCTGAAATTTGGGATTAATAAAATGACTTTTAATAAAAGTTCTCCTTTTATAGTCCAGTCACTGACAGCAGAGGCCACATTCAGAACTCTGTTTGAGACATACACAGTACTGAGAAACACTGCACCTCAGCTTATAGTCCGAAGGGCACCTGAATGTCGCAGATACCCACTTTATGACAACAAAGGGAAAATTCATGCAACCTTATAAAATATAAGGGAAGACATGCCTAATAGCCCGATGGAACCACAAGAGAGTGCTGGCCAGTAGCTGTCAACTGAGTGCTCAATCTAGGATTGTATCCAGATATGTCCAAGTCAGAACTACTCTACAAAACCCATAGTCTGACACCAGGAGTACAGCAGGCTCTTCTGTCAATCGTGTCTATTTTTGCAAGCTACAATGGTAGGCGTTTATCGTTTCAAAGAAGGTCAAGAGTAACTTCCATGAAATCTGGCCTTCAGTTGGACACCAAGATGCCTCTCTGGCTTAAAAAGTAAATCAGGGTTTTCAATAAGGGCCGGCAGCCAACGAAACTCGCCGGCTATTCCATGTGAACTCACCGCCTATTTGATTGAGAAATTACCTTGCATTTTACAACTAACATGAGAAACATTCACCACAAAACAGGAGCCTTGGATCGGCCAAGATTTATTCAGGAAAAACAAAAGAATCTTGCCTACATTCTGAGTAATTTCAGCAGCAATTTGTGTTTCCTATTCTGTTCAAATACCCTAATTCTTGCTTCAGAATGCAGGAAATGCATTCTAAGAGTCCCAAATTTCCAAAATTTTCCAGGGGAGCATACCCCTGGACCCCCCAGAATTTCCCACCTTTGGTGCGATTAGTTCATTCTCCACCTACTTCTACAATCTTGCCACCTACTCAGATTCCTATTGAAAACCCTGGTAAATATGGGACATATTTTTCCTGCAAAGCTTCCTTGGTTGCAAAGTAGATGGGGCCCAAAATTGTAATGGTTTGTGGGAATCCTCAACCCCGACCCTTGTTAATAGCCCTGGCACTTGTGGCTCAAGTTGTTGGGAATCAATTTTCATACAAAAGCTGATAAGTAGAGGGATCTCGTCTCTGCTCTATGCAATACTGGGGGGAGGGGGGGTGGGGAGAAATGGTGATAATTTACCTCACTGTCTCCCTGCTTGGGCTTGCCAGCCTTCCTTGGGAAGACAATCAACTTGCTCTTGTATTCCTTCAGTCTTTGGACGTTAGCCTGAAGGGATTCTGCTGACCTGTTTTTTCTTCTGTGGTCAACTGAGATACCGATGGTGGGAGCAACTTTACGCGAGATGCCTGCAGCCTGAAATATGAACACCGTGTCAGGTATCATATAAATAATAATTATTGCATGTCTTCATGTGGTGTTAAACAAAGCAATATTTTGTGCAACTTGTTTCCAGTTGTTTTGCAACACAACCTACCAGAAAATTGCTTAGTGTAAATATACCCCGCAATAATAATTGTCAGAAATTCTACTGCATTGTACACTTAGCAACAATTTTTTTCAACCACTGACTGGTACAATCTATCAAAGTTTTCTGCAACCAGTGTCACAATGATTTGTGTTATCAGTCAATTAATTTGAAAAATCACTGTCAAAAGGACAAAGAGTTGCATAATTTTAAAAAATTTTTTATTCATTTATTTATTTGCAAGTTGATGTGTGCAGGGCCGGACAGGTTGACACGAGCTGTTCTAGAAAAAAAACATTGCCATATGAAAAGTATTACTGTTCATGATGAGACCAAATGGATTTATAGGTAGATGTAGATTAGCATTTGCATATGCAAAATAAAAGACTGTTCTCTTGCAACTGACATGGACTGCAGCGAATTGCACATGGTAATAGCAGAAGAGCAAGTCTTTTTGGAAGTGGCCAAGTTGACCAATAACGGCCCATTTGAGCAATATACAGTGGCAAATTTGCAAACGTTTGCATCCGTTCACCAACTAAAACTAAAAACTGAAAACTATTCAGGAAGTAAGGAAATACCATGTTGTTCCAGTACTGTATGAAAACAATCACTTTCTGATTACGCAAATGCAGTTATTGTATGAACACTTCCCAGAAAGCTCTTGGGTATCACATTTTATGGTTTATACTCATCATACATTTTTTCAATCAGGTGTACATGTCATTGGAAGAAGCATTCAGCAACACCTTTTTCAATATTTGTGAACAAGTCAATAGTATGGTAAAATGCTTTATTGAATGACACAGCTCAGGCTGGAAAGGAAAAAATTGGCTTTTCGTCATGATGAACAGACCTTGTGTACGACATGACCTCAAGCCAGTTACTTTCCTATGCAGCCCTCCTCCTCAGCCCATAAGTGTATAGTGTAATTCCTCTTAGAAAACTTGTCTTACAGTTGCACAGTGCACATTTTTAGCTGTTGTGAGGCATTATATTACTATGACAAGACACTTCAACCAATCTAACACCACACAAATGTTCATGTTTGATATTGTGATGTTTGTGATTAAGTTAAAGTTTGCAATTAATCTGCAAAGAAGAGGATTGCTTCTGTTCTCAGATCGAAAAAATAAACCCACCTTCAGTTCCTCCAAGGTAAAGCCTCGTCCAGCCCTTATCTTGGTGTTGTATTTAAACGTAGGACAACGGACAATTGGCCGCAGAGCACCAGCAACTGGTCGGGGTGCAATCTGCAGTGCCCTCTTCTGGCGAGCAATGCGCCTGCGCTTCTTCCGTCCAGGCTGGTCAAACCATGTCTTTACATAGTTTTGCCACTGCTTGTGGAAGTGATTGTTGTGTATCATGTTGTTGTGTTTCGGAGCCATGGTGGTAAGGTTGTGTTTTTAACCCTACAAGTAACACAACAGTACTCTAAGTAATCCAGGATTAATTTTGGTGGAATTGTAATGTCCACGTGGAATCAGCAGTCCAAACTCAGAACTCAAACTGTCAGAAAGGTGTGAGTTTTCTAAGATTACATAAATAAAATAGAGTAAACTAATATAGAGTAAAATAAAATAAAATAAAATAGAGTAAACCAATATAGAGAAAAGCAAGGGGAACTTCTTTCAGTTTGAGTTTCCAAGTTCAAAGAGTTTGAGTTACTTCATGATGCTCATTTCACACACAAAGCAAAAACAAGTATTTTTGCAAACATGCAATTTTAAAGTCCAGGTTGGCTATTGGAGAGGCACATATTTAATGAACACAAACCTAAATGTCGCTAAAACACCTTGAAAAACATTTTGTACATTGTACTAATTTAGTGTGAATGACATAAGCTATAATAAAAATTGACTGAAAGCCCAACACTAAAAAAGTGGACAGCAAAGGGGTAAATGGGGTGCAGGGGAAGGAATTCATCACCTCGCCCACAGTTATGATGCTTTCCAACCATTTGAGGTCCTACAACTACTCCATACAAATCTTAGTCCTCATACAGCAGCTCTGCTTTGCGATTCAATAGTGCAAAACCAAGCAGATGACGAGTGAAAAGTTTCAAAACTTGTGCGAAATGTTCACGTTTTCTCTTTCTATCATTTCTAACAACTCAAATAAAACAATTTTGCAATACTCCTCACACATAGAATACCATCTCATAACCGTAAGCACATACATAAGTGTTCTCCGGTTTCCAAGAATATTCACAATGTTTTGTTTGAGTTAAAAGAAATTTGAATTTATAATAAAAAAAAGAAAAACTTTGGAGAAGCTTTACACATCCTAATAATTCGTACCCCAACAGTGAACAAAATTGGACACTACATTTGAAACATGGCCACCAAAACAAGAACTATAAACAGACAAAATTATTAGCCTAAAGAGTGAAAAAATCACAAGCGTTATTACTGATTTACGTGTCTGAAAAGGAGGATAAAATGCACACGCAATAATTTTACTGTAAAGGGCTCCTTCAGCCATTTCATTTATACCATCAAAATACTTTATATCGTAGAGACGTTCACATCGTCTGATAACAAAGGGGTATAAAACTGTAGCACTTTAATTTTTTGATGAAATAAGTCATTTAATGCGTAAAAGAATCATCCAAAAATCAAAGTAGTTTAGTACTTTGGAATGAGATAATACGATGCAGGAGAAATGCGACGGATTATTTCACGACACTGACCTTACAACCAAAACTTCACCACAACGAAAGGAAAGAGAACGAGGAAAGGAGGAACCAGGTGCATTGTGGGAAAAATAGTGGCCAGCGGTATTTTTGATCGATACAAAAATTTCTCAATAAGTCACGTGTAGTTTTTTACAAACTATTCTTTTTAAATGTTCTTCCAATAATATATCTGTTTGGCGTACTATGTCAGGGCAGAAAGTGAAAAAAGGTTCAAAAGATGTTGCTGCAGCAAATGGATCGGTATCTGCGATAGTGAAGAAAGCTTTTAAGACAAATTCTACCTGGGAAGACAAGGTATTTCCACGATATTAAGTTCAGATAAATAAATGCAGGCAGTTGCAAGTTTAGAATTACCCAGCGATCGCGAGACTTGTGTAGAAACTTACTTGCAGAAGATAAACCAGTTTTGAACATTATGCCTCTAAGGTCATCTGTAAGAGTTTGAATTTCATTCCTTACTTTGAGAACAGATCGATCTAGAACGAAATATAAATTTTGATAATCATATGCATACTTCGCCTCTTTATTGGAAATTCATACCAGTAGATAAACAGTTACGTTTAGCCATTACACAGGTGTAATTAGATCACAAACTCAAACTGAAAGTGAAGAAGACCTAAAAAACGAGTGTCTAACAAGCCACATCTTGTGATGTATGTATATATGTTCATGAATTGTACTTGCAATTATAGACTAGATGGCACAGAATTGACACTTGCATTGTTCCATGGCATACTGTCAGTTGGGGGCAGGGGGGTACCTAGAGTCACTGGCAAGCATGTATGCGACTTGTGGAATTTTGTGTGAAGATCAGAGTATCTGCAAGGGGGAGGGTCTTACTTGAAACCAATTAACACTGGTTTGGACACAGGTAGCCCAAGCTCCAAAGGGAGCCGTCAACATGACAGTGCATAACAGCGTTATATTTATAAGAGTTTGTATGGGAATAGAACGATCGTACAAAATAGTTCAAAATAGGGGAAAGAGATTCAATAAAATCGACTTACCCTCCTATCTTCTGTGCATAACTTGAGAAATGCATCCAAATGCCGTAGAAACACAAGTTATACACAGAAGATGGGAGGGTAAGTCGATTTTATTAAATCTCTTTCCCCTATTTGAACTATTTTGTACGATCGTTCTATTCCCATACAAACTCTTACAAATATAATGCTGTTACACAATGTCATGTTGACGGCTCCCTTTGGAGTTTGGGCTACCTGTGGTTTGAAGTGAATGATAAACTTTGCAAGAGAGGGGGAGAGTACAGCCTTTAGATACTTCATGCTCCGATACTTTGTGACCATCTGTGATTTTAAATTTTCATTTCAGACGAAACTTGATTAGTTTAAATCCAGAATCGGTAGGACCACCAAAGATAGTCTTGATGATTGAGATTCTGGATACCTTATTGTAGGAAATTAATGCCTTGTGAGCATTAATTTCCATGTTGTTAATTTAGTGAAACGTTAATTTACGCGACCTTAATTTTCATCATTTTAATCCCAAGATCTGGATCCAGTCCAGATGTTCTTGACACCTACAAAACCATAGCTTTCCTATGTTTAAGCAGAATTAATGCACATTGTCAGTAAAGAAATTGCCCCACACACCTGTAGATCTGTTTTGTTCTTGATTTTTAAATTCAGCCATGAAATAAATTTGTTCCAGTTGTGATCACAAAGTGTTTCTTTGTGTTAATCAAGTTAATTTCCCTCAGTTTGAAATTTTACCTCCTCTTTTGTGTTGATTTCCTTTGTTAGGGAGTAATTTTCCTATTAATTCGCATTAATTTAAGTCGTGTTAATTTCAAATACCTTAATTAACACAAGCGTATATTTCTTATAATAAGGTAATTAGTTGCTTTGGTTTTGGTTTGATGACATTCGTTTGAAAAGTACTTTATTTAAAACAGGTGTACAGATAGTCTGACGTAAGGAATCAGAAAGGTTTTTATTTTAGGTTGCTTGTTACATCCATTTTGTTATGACTAACAGTCAGTCTTTATTTATTAATTATTATGCGTTGTTTTTATTTATTTATTATTTGTTTTTTTACCAGGATGAATTTCTTGATGTAATATACTGGTTTAGACAAGTTTTAGCAATTCTGTTAGGCATAATTTGGGGTATTCTGCCTCTGAAGGGAATCCTTGCTATTGGACTGTAAGTATAATTCAAAGTATTGGTAGATTCCGTTTAACCATTTAAGCCCCAATAGTGACCAGTATTTAACTTCTCCTTACAATATCGCTACATGACATCAGTACGTAACCAAACATAAAGGACACAAGAATGAAGAAAATGATCCCCAAAGATGCGATGCCCTGATGTTTAAACAAGTTCTCTACACTTATACCATAAGAAACAAATGGACGTTATTAAGGGGAATATGCACATTGATGTTAGGGCTAAATATGATTACTAGGGTCTCGATAAAATGGATTCAGTATTATCCAATATTGTCGAACACAATTTTGTTGTAGGATTTTGGGAGGCCAAACTCATGTTATTCAACATTGCTTTTTTACACCTGAGTACAAAAGAAAAGTTGAATCAGTACAGTCCCTCAACATTAAATTCAGCGTGGTGGCCAAACACGTGAACATGTTTCCTGTTGAGTTCTTCTGTGTCCTCATAGTGCCTCAAGACACAATTGTAGTTGTGTTAATGTTCAATTCTTTTATTAGTAGTTATTTTCAATTATTTGGTGGTTTTTTTTCCAATTTTGTAGATTTGCCCTAATAAATGCTGGTGTTCTGTATATATACTTTACAAACTTTCAAAAGATTGATGAAGAAGAGTATGGTGGACCATGGGAACTGACTAAAGAAGGTTTTATGACATCATTTGCATTATTTTTGGTGAGTGTGCAACATTCAAGGAAGAAATGCACAAAAGCTCCCCAACCCAAATATTGGCTGTGTGTCCGTAGAAAGGTTTTTGTATTCAATCTGGGTTTACAAGAAACAGATAAAATCCCAACTTTGGAAACAATGAGCATTAATTTTTTTCTGTTGTCTCAGCTTATCCTGCCATTGTTAGAATTTTAGAACTTAATATCTACAGTAGAAGCCCGGTAACTCGAACTCGGATAACTCAAACACCCCCGCTAACTCGAACTAAGTCTCATTTACCTTGGATTTGACCTCACTTTTCAGTCATTTTTACTTGGTTAACTCGAACTCGGATAACTCGAATTCCCCGCTAACTCAAACTAAATTTCATTTCCCTTGATTAAAATTTACCCCAATAACTCAAATTCTGGTTCTTGAAACTCTTCACAGATGCCCATTGAATTATCCCTTTAGCTCTTCTTGTCATGTGATGGGTAAAAACACTAAAACTAACACTTCAGAAAATTGATTTTAATTAGCGCAATGAACAGATGATGTATTTGAGGGTAATTTCCTGAGTGAGTGTAACTGAGTGACATTCACAGTCCTGTATTATCTTAAGAATGCATAATGGTGTTACAGTTTCTGATGAGATAAGTTTAACTTGCACTTTACTGTATACTGAAGTGCTGAAAAATCAGTAAACTATCAATGATATTATTATTAACATGGCAAATTGAATATTCAATTGACCCTGATAATTCAAACCTCCACTAGCTTGAACTGTTTTTCATTTCCCTTCAGAGTTTGAGTTACCAAGGTTCTACTGTAGAACCCTGGAATAAGATTCATGAAGACCTCCTAAGTTAAGATGCATCCTAAGTGTTGTTTTTTGACAATAGCCTATTGTTATTCCAGCAATAGACTATTGTTAAGAAACAATACTTAGGATACGTCTTAACTTAGGGGAGCTTTGTGAATCTAGCCCCTAGCATCCTACACAGACATTCTTCTGCGTAGGAGGCTATCTAGCCCCTGGACTATGAATTAACACCAATTCAAACCAAAAGCAGTTTCTAGTGCTTCATTTGAAAATTGTTTTCAACCCAGAATTTCTTGAACTGCCATTAAGGCAAGAAGCATTTTCTCTGATGGTTTGAGTTGATGGGATATGCAACTATATCTAATTTAAGACGAGAAAACATTTCATTATATCATTACTTTCATTAATTATAAAACTTGATCATGATTTACTCATTTCTTTTTGCAGGTTGTCTGGATTATATTTTACTCTGCAGTACATTTTCCATAACCTTGTAAATGTATTCTGTTGCACCTCTAAGCTGAAGTGCCAGCCAAAAGAACAGTCATCATCATCATTACCATCACCATTAGCGTCATGACCACTATTGACAATGTAACTTTCATCCTCCTTGACAAAGAGGACAGAGAAATGTTACTTCATACTACTCTCGGTCTCATCCTTTGTAAAAATATTGGCAAATAATTGTTTTCAATCATGAAACATTTTCAAAACTCCTCGTTACCTTGTTTCTTTTTCACCAACTAAATCTACAACTGTTGTGACAAACAGAATTGCTGTTTAATTTATTTCATTAATTTATAGAATAACTGATCGAAAAATTGTGACAGTAGTAGCAATTGTACCTTCCTTGGAAAAATTCATAGTAGATTGCTTTAAGATTAAACTTGATAAGTTATTTTTCTTATGAGTTTTAAGATGATATATAGAGGTATACATGTAGTACATAACTACGTAACATAATAGTAGTGGTAAAGCACAACTGGTAGTATTTAAACAATAAAGTTCTTAGATGTCAAAGGCAATATCTTGTGATAGGTTGCCCGAGGAAATTTGATGTTCACAACAAATTAATGTTTGTTCGAGGACTAATATGAAGTATGAACACCAAATTTCCAAGGGAACCTATAACACATAGGGCCTGAGACAGAAGGACTCTGTTTTTTTTTTATTGCACAACACTAAGATAATTATGTCATGAAAAATGGAGATTGATGTGTACACAGAAGCCATTTCAATGCATGTTGTCCATTTCTACTAATTTACACTGGAAATGGTTAAAAAGCTAGCAGTTTTTTTCAATGTAAATGTCAAAAATGGGCACTATGGGCTGATAGGTGCCGGCTGAGGAGAGATACTATTGCGTCATGTGATCAATTTCAACCAAAGGGAGCACACCAAAATTTAGCGTTAACTATAAAGTGGCATAGTAGTTCATAACTAGTGCCAGTTCTTTTCAGAAAAAAGTGGTTGCTTTTTACTGGTTAGTTTACTGCTAGTGGAATTTAAACATTCTCACTATCTGTTTAGGGAACAAACACTATTTTGGTAAATCCAAACGAATGAAGACTCTGGCTGTCTCAGAATACCCAAACATACCAAAAATGTTTTGTAAAATGCTGTAAAAATAGCAGCATTCAAGAGAAACTCAGAGTCAAAAGCATGTGTTCAAGATAGCTCCTTTACTAGATAGTGGTAGTTTACTGTACCCTTTAAGCCCCAAAAGTGATCAGCATTCAATTTCTTGTCGTCATATCACTGCATTGTAACACATACAGGTCATAAGAATTAAGAAAATGATGACAAAAGATGAATTGTCTTGATCATTAAACAAGTTCTCCCAAATAGCGCTTCATGAAATGTATGGAGACCATTTAGGAGAATTTGTATAACGATGCCACGGCTGAGAGGTTAATACCACCCCGTCATTATTAGAACCACTAACTTCTTTGTGGACCTTTGTGGCCCAAATGAAAACTTAGCCATTTCCTTATGTGAAAACCTCATTAATCCAACCAGTTCATTAATGGGACCAACAACCATTTTTTGGAGTTCTCAATTGCTAACTTCTATATAATAAATTTTCCACCGTTACTATGGCCACTTAAAATGCCAAGTGGAATACAGGACAAAAGCCAGGAAGAATTGACAAAGAGAAAGTAAAATTGTCTTTTAAACTGTATTTTGCCACCAAAATTATGCTACCTTCCTAAGTTGTTTTAATTTGCCCTCCTCCCCCCTCCCCCCCACACCCTTTGTTCATATGTCGCAAATTTTCAAGTGGCAGTATTAGGCTGTTTCAGGCAGTAGGGAGGGTGCAAAAATCAGACCTGCGGGATCTGGGGAGAAGGGGACACCTCCTCTCTCCCCAGCCCCCAATCGTTTTTGTGCTCATTTTCTCGGTCGATTTTAATCAGTTCTGGTATCACACATCCTACCTATCTTGGGTGACAGGCACGGAAAGGGGGGAAATTATTCGCGAGCGCGGAGCGCGAATTATTTCTCCCCGGACGGACGTACGCTGACATCACGACCAAAATTTTTCGCATCCATTGGTCACCAGTTTTTCTTACCCATGGAGCTCCGTTTTTCTTACCCAAGGTGCGCGCTTGGCGCGCGGGAGCTCCGCTAAAAAGAAAAATTAAAGTATATCAGTTGAATGACACTTTTTAAATATTGTTTTTTTTTTCTTTAAAAACATAATGTGCATTCAGCTTTGTTTTAACAAACTTCACTTAACAAAGTAGGTCAGGGAAACAACAGGAATAAAAAAGGCAGTTGTAAGACCATGGGAGGCTCATTGACTCGAGTGTAAGCATTATCGCAAGTACAAGCACAAGAATTTTGTTTCTTGATTGCGTTTACATACATACATACATACTTCTACGTACGTGAAAACAACGAAAAAGCGTTTATTCTGAGGTTGTTTTACTTTTTGCACCCGCAGCGATTTTCCCTAGAGGCAAACTCCCAAGGAGGCATCCTCATAGCTCGCGCTTATGCAAAGTAAAGGGAAGTAAAGTACTTCTGCATGGTTCAATTCTACCCGTTACCACGCCACTCCCGGGCATATCCCCGGGGATTTGCAATTTTGTTCTCACTTGGCGGTCTATTCCCCACCCCCGGGCACGCAGAAAGAGACAATTCCCCACCCCCGGGACTCCTCGTGGACCACAAATACGTTGTCTTGTGTACAAAACATAGATTACGATATTGATTTCCGTACAATAGCAAATCCAGACGTTTTGACAAGAACTTAAACGCTTTTCTAGAGTTTCTTGAACAAAGTACACTACATGTATAATGTAATAAAAACATGAACACTATATTTGAAAAAGAAAACTGAAGAAACACTCTAACCGCACTGGCATACGGCTAGCGAGTAAAGAAATGGTCTTCGCCAAGTGATTTATTCTAAATATAGCACATACGCACAAGAGGCCCGTGAACAAATTGATGGTAGCATTTTAAAGGAGTTTTTCTTAGCTTGTTCCATAAGAATGAACACTGGACTTAGACCTCTGTTTAATATAAGGCCATGCATCCGTTTTCATAAAGAGTCCATTTAAGTCGTCTTAGTATACACATAAATACGCTGAAGAAATATTTCTTTGTTTGTCACGAGCAGCATCCATTCGAGTACGCATCAAACGCACATTTGTTTAACATTTTATAATAAAAGTAGCTTCGAATACAGATTTTAATTTTGAGAGATTACTCTTCTCTAAATAGTCTGCTACAAATTCTAGAAATTCTCCCTGGGAAAAGCTAGGCAGTCTTCTCCACGCGGTCCGGCGTCAACCGAGAAGACGTACTTTACAAGAATAACAAGAAGTTATTTTCAATTTACCCCGCCCCCCTCCCCCCGGGACCGAAGGGCTGGTCTTGTCCCAGGTGTTGTCCGGGGAGGGATGGTAACAAGTAAAACTGAACCATGTATTACTTCCATGTATTACAGTTAAAATATACAGATCACATATACCAGATCAAAATCTCGATTTGCCAGAACAGGGCGCGCATGGAATTAATGGGTAATCGGTTTCATCACTAAACGCCGAACGGAATAAATGGGTAATGATGACGTAGCATCAGTAAATGCGCGAAGGGAATATATGGGTAATGTGACGGTGTTAGTAAATCAAAAATCTCTATCTAGGGGGTGCACGGTATTCAAGAAAACGCGTGGGTTTTTTTTTCCGTCAGTCATACTACGAGTGTTTCCTTAACCGCACATGTGTTCAGTATATAAATCCCGCAGAGCAGCTGTTTTGAAGGGGGGGGGGGGGGGAGAAACTGAAGTTTTTAGTTCCGCTTGCCTCATTTTATTCCCGTAGAAAGCCAACGCAAATTTCGAGTAAATTCTTTGGCCACGAGAAGGAAATGTTCGAGTTAGGCCTAAAAAATTTTGGATCCAGAGACGCTATTTGTCAGACAAGCATCATACACAAATCATTGATTGGAAACGATTAGTCAGACACAAATCCCGTTGGAGGACTGAAAGACTTGGTCCACAAACAGGCAAGCATTGCTTAGCAAACGAGTGAATCTCAACGCTAGTAAACCCTACAGACATCAGTTTTGTTTTTTAAAACTCGCAAGAAATAATGCGTTACAAGATTGTATTAAGTCGCGTGGAAACACAACAACTGTAGCACTTCCCTTCAGAAATAGCTCATGGAAACAGTGAATTTCTTGAGAAATTTGTAGGTCGAATTTTTCAGTTTTTGTAAACTTGCAAGTCAAGCCGCGACCTCATTATTTATAACCGTTTCAGATTAATACATTACATGATATTTTGGGCGACTATGAAATTTCAGTACATTAACAAATACTGGCAAATAGAGCCGCTTTTTCGATTTTACTTGATTGATTTCGAATTTAATTCATGTAATTGATTGTCTCTGTGAAAGTCTTGCTTGTAATGTAAGAAATGCGTCCGGGGAAACGCATTTCGTATGAAAAGTTACGTTCGTGGTACTTTACTGTTTACTGAATAGAAACAGACACAATCGAAGAACTAAGTTGTAGACCATCCTCCAGACTGTATTTTCAAAGATAAATTCAGACTTATACATCAACAAATCAGACAACATTCTGATCTCTCGAAGATTCTCAGTTCAATTCGTGGGGGGTGGAAATTCCCAGAAAACACACTCGGGTCCAGTTTTCCACATTTACATTGTGTATATGCATATTATTCCCAAGTGAAGTTGTTCTTCCGCATTTTAGTGCAATTTGCCCATGAACTTTTCACTACAATGTTTGTTCTAATAAAGATTATCGAGAGAAGATCGGACTAACAAATCGTTCACCACGCATTAATGTTTATATTTTACGGCACGCGACTCGCGCAATTAGCTTTAAGTTTATTCTCTTGCTGCTTATTGTTCTTCTAATTTGTCCCTCAATCAATTAATAGGTTCGACTAATTTGCACCTAAACAATACCCAAACACAAAGGAAGTTCCATGGTTGACAGAAAAAGTAGAGCTCATTTGCATTAGTGATCAACCCGTTTCAATTGGCGCGATTCCGTAATGTCAGTGAAATCTCTTAGTGTTGGACTGAGTGCTAATCTAAACTTTGCCTGCTTCTGCAGAAACAATCTAAAACCTAAATAATATTTGACAATAAAAACTAACGGTAAAAATTCACGACGTTTCGACCGCTCTTCGGTCATTATCAAGCGAAATGTTGAGATTAAGAATTTGCATAGATATATTTAGTGACAAAGAGGTAAAAATATGTAAGAAATATGTACGAAGTAAAAATATGTGTAAAAAGAATTATAAAAGGAGGTGTTAAAAACAATAAAAAGCATGCGAAACTAACTATATAAAGACTAATTATTCAAAAACCTTCGCACGAATTGAGTCGGACTGTACATTGAGACTTGGTCTCAGTTCATGAATAAAAAACATTTCATAAATGATGCAGTCAAACTTGTTTTTACATTTCTTAAGAATTTTATAATTCTTGTTGAGATCCTTAGGGGCCAGAGAATGTTCCGCGCGAAAATGCTTGCCAATAGATGACAACACTTTCTTGTGCTCCTCGACGCGTTAATGCAAGTGCCGGCGCGTAAAACCAACATAACCTGCATCGCACAGGTCACATTTAAAATGGTAAACTAGTGGGGGGGGGGGACAGGGGGGCGGGAGGCCGGGAGAAAAGGGGGCGGGAGTTGTACGGGAGGCGGGAGAAGAGGGGGCGGGAAGCGGGATTCCCAAGGTGGCGGGAAGCTGGAGAAAAAGGGAAAAATTACGCAACATTGCGCAATATTTCGCAATCGAAAAAATGCAAAGGGGCGGGAGCCAAAAAATACACGGCGGGAACCGGGTTTACAAGGTACGGGAAGCGGGAGGTTTAAACCCCCCTGTCCCCCCCCCCCCCCCCCCCCCCCCCACAAACTAGGCATTGTTGGTTTACGACCGGCGGGTTGACTTCACGTAATTTCAGGTCTCGCTCAATTTTGTGGCTGACGAAAACGGGTTGGATGGTGGTGTTATTTTTCTGGCTAAGGTCTTTCAGTTGCGTGCGAAGAATGTCAGCTGAGGCTTGGTCTTTGAACGGTAGAACGACACGAACGGGCTCTGGACTATTGTTCTCCGTTGGTGAAGGAACGGGTTGTTCAGTAGCTTTGATGGCAATAAAGCGTGTAATGGTGGAATTTATTAGCTTATCTGGGTATTTAAGACGGGAGAACAACAACTTGAGACGATCGCATTCTTCAGAGAAGTAGGCCCAGTTAGAAGAAAGTCGAACGCACTGATCCAGCATACTTTTCAGTAGGCTGCGTTTATACCGATCGTCAACATGACTCTTGAAGTGTAACAAGAGACCGGAGTTTGTGGGCTTCACATATAGCTGAATAGCTTTGGTTTTACACGCCGGCACTTGTATCAACGCGTCGAGGAGCACAAGAACGTGTCGTCATCTATTGGCAAGCATTTTCACGCGGAACATTCTCTGGCCCCTAAGGATCTCAACAAGAATTTTAAAATTCTTAAGAAATGTAAAAACAAGTTTGACTGCATCATTTATGAAATGTTTTTTATTCATGAACTGAGACCAAGTCTCAATGTACAGTCCGACTCAATTCGTGCGAAGGTTTTTGAATAATTAGTCTTTATATAGTTAGTTTCGCATGCTTTTTATTGTTTTAACACCTTCTTTTATAATTCTTTTTACACATATTTTTACTTCATACATATTTCTTACATATTTTTACCTCTTTGTCACTTTATATATCTATGCAAATTCTTATTCTCAACATTTCGCTTTATAATGACCGAAGAGCTGTCGAAACGTTGTGAATTTTTACCTTTAGTTTTTATTGTCAATTGTTTTAAAAAAACCTTGCCAAATAATACTAAAGAAAAAAAAGCCACGCAAAAGTGTTTCTAAGTAAATCAAGAAAAAGGAAACCTTCAAAATCAATAAATACATTCACAAAAACTCTTAACAGCAATTCTAGTGTACTGGACAAATACATCACCCACTACTTTGGACAAGCACAAACTGTTCAAAAGCTGCACCTACAGGGAAAATACGAGATTATAGTTATCCACAGCCACGAAATTATTTCTAACCCTCAGGATAATATCAGGAAATTGTGCAATTTTCTGGGGGTAACTCCTGACAAAGGTTATATTGAAGCATGTCCCAAAATACTTTACTCTAAGCCAACGTTTACAAGACATTCCGTGAAGTGGACCAGCGAACAGAAAGCAAGAGTTACAAACGAGATGAAAAAATTACCGTTTTTGACACCGTTTTCATTTGATAAAAACTAAAACTACTATATTTCAAGTGGGAACATTTGCAAAAAGAGAAAAATAACTTCTTGTAACACTTTTAACTTAAGTGAGCCTTTGAAGGACTCTACTTCAAAATCGTCTTACCACTATCTCTCTTAACTATTGTTAGTTCAAAATGGTTAGATTTGTTTAACATAACCGTCTGGTACGGTAAAGACTGGTACGGGCTGAAAATTGCGAGTTTCAACCATTTTTGTAACATCTATGGTTGTACTGTTAATCATCCTGAAATAAATAAATTCGACTTGAACTGACAAGGATATATAGCCTACTTTAGCTTTCTATTGATTGCTGTGCTTGTTGGTGGGGGGTGCGGTGGGATAGTGGTTAGCGCGTTGGCCTTCAAACCCAACTGAAACTCAGGAACTGAGTATCCAACTGAAATTGAACTGAAGGGCGGTGGTTCGATGCCCAGTTCCGCCATCGTGTTGTGACAAGAAACATTGCCTCTCTCCATCCAGGTGTATAAATGGGTACCGGCGACATACTGCTGGGGATACCGTAAATGATCGATTGAGCGCCGCAACTCGAATAAGTGCCGCTCTCGAATAAGCGCCGCACCTTTACCGAAAAAATTTAATAAGCACCGCTCTCGAATAAGCGCCGAAGCGTTAATTTGTGTATTTACAAATAAACGCCCCACCTTTGTGGGTGCTCGATATAACATCAACTGAAGCAAAGAGGCTGAGAAACTACGTTCATGTGGCAGCAATCCTTTCACAAAGAGACTGTGAAACTGTGTTCATGTTACTTCTTGTATCTGAACAGCAATACTTTCACAAAGAGACTTAGAAACTGCGCTCATGATACCTCTTGTATTTCATTCGAAATAATTTTATATTAAATTGTGCATACCTAGTACGCGCCTCACTTAATTCTCTCTATATTCCCCTCAGTGTTTTACCCGTAGTTGAAATAAGAGGCGCTCTCCGAATAAGCGCCACACTCGAATAAGCGCTGCACCTTTAACAGGGAAAATTAAATAAGCGCCGCGATCATTTACGGTAACCCTGCGATGGACTAACATCCCATCTAGGGGGGAGTAGCGATACTCTCAGTTACTTCATGCCGCTAAGCTCCGTTGATAAGTTCAATTGTTAAGTTCCGGCCGTGGGGGGTCTCCTTGGTTCGTGTGCAACTTTACCTTGTTGATGAATATGATGTAAAAGGAGGGATAAAGTGTGGCATTTGGCACGGGGTTGGGAAAGCCACGAGGGGTGACTTTCGGAATGACATGATATGGATGCGGGATGACTTTTGTAAACACGCCCTTGTTGATTCTTTCAAGCCATTTTTAAAAAGTTACCGCGTTGTCTCATATTGTGGGTCAATCGACCTATTTAAGGCTCGTTCGCTTATTTTAAATCCAGCTCGCGTAAAGTTATTTTTCATGCCTACGTACACGACAAAGGTTGTAGGCATGTTTATCTTGAAATTGCTATGCCTATCACTCTGAGAATCGCTGTCCACGCCATTTTCTGGTAACCAGCGCGGCCGCTGAGCCATTTCAAGTGAAAACAGGCGAGACTTGCACCTGCAGACGAGCCTTCCGCCCTAGACAGGAAATTGATGTCCAACAAGAGGGCATAAAGGGCCATTATGCTCTCTTGCAAAAATAAAATAGTAGCCAGCAAGAGCTATTGATTGCACTACTCTACAAAAGGATCTTGCACTTAGCAAATTCATTCGGGAATTGAAATATGCCCGGCAGTTCCTTATTCACCAACACAGGTTGAACTGTTCGGAGCTTTCACTCTCTGCCCTGCGGAGGCCTCCTACAGTCGCGCTGGGTAGAAACGCGTGGAGGCTGGGGAGAGGGAAAAATTAAAGCGCGCGGGGAACGCTGCCCCGTTTTCTCTCTCCAGCGCTCCCGCTTCCCTCTTTTTTCTTTCACTGGTGTTTACTAACAGGAGCCTCTGCGGAGGAGAGAGGAGTTTTCAGCTGCTGATAGCTCTACGAAAATGCTAACACGCCCTATTTTACACTCTAAATGACACATATTTGCCCCTCCGTAAATAATAGGAATTAATCAGTCCCCTCGTTATAAGAGAGGTCGCGGTGCTGTTTTGCCAATGAAATCTCTAGTTTTCACTGCAATTACTGAGAAGCGATTTAGGCCTGCCGAACAGGTATTTCCTGAAACCAACCGTTGAGTGCCCCTGACAAGCAGACCCAAATTATACTGTGTTTACACTAGTCCGAAACCTGCTTACTCTGATCACGAACTGTGAATGTTTCACCGTGTAAAGTGTTCACATTATGCAGTGAATCGCGCAAAACATGATCGAAACATGTTTATTCTGACCATGATCGCAACTACCTCATGAGGCAGTTTCGATCTAGGTTGGACGAAACACGTTAAACATGGCTGCTGAACGGAGGGGAAGCGAGTGCCCGAAAGATTCTCTAATTAGAGCTAAGAATGAGACAAAATTTTTAGTTCGTTTATGGACTGATGACGAGATACATAGGCAGTTATTGGTGATGATGCAGAACCCCGCAAGCCCTTGTAAAAGGACAAATACCCAATCAGACAATTGCTATAAATTGCTGAGCTTGTCGAAAATGGATATTTTATACCAAAGATTGCAATGATGACGATGATCTCTTGTTGCAATAATCTAAAGGGACCTTCGCCTTTAGAGGGCTTGGGAAATGTGATTAAACTACAGAATGAATGCAACGGCAAGTTCCAGCTCCATTCCTCGGTTTTAAAAGTGTAATTATCAAGAATTTATACTGTGCATGTTCGTAAACTGCATAAATTGTATAGAACCGGGCGTGAAGCGTGTTTGAAACTGGCAACTTATGTGAGCAATGCAATTACAAACATGTTTAGAAAAACACATTTCATCTAGACATGTTATCTGAACATGTTTGCTATAAACATGCTTCGGTGCTAGTGTGAACGCAGCTTTAGATGCTATTAGCAAAAAAGTCAATTACATGAAGCCTTGCCAACCAAACCAGAGAAAACAAAAAATAAAACTCGGGTGAGGTGTGAGCAACTCGAGTAACGCGAACGGCAGAAATACCCTGTGATCACGTGATTCACCTTTGCCTTCTGCCGTTTGCCGGTTTCAACGTGAGAGTAGACTGCGAGTGGTCTCTAATTTTGGCGATGGCGATTGTGGGGCGGACGAAATACACACGCGCGCGCGAAATTTCGAGGAGACGCGACGCGAAGGGAGCGCCGAAAATTAATTTTCGGCGCTCCCTTCGCGTCGCGTCTCCTCGAACTTTCGCGCGCGCGTGTGTATTTCGCCCGCCCCGCAATCGCCATCGCCAAAATTAGAGACTACTCGCAGTCTAACGTGAGAGGGTCTCTTTTTGTATTCGTCAACAACGTGAGTATTTATTTGAAGTGTTTCAAAATTTCTGCTACACTCCGGCTACCAGCCTATGTTTTATTTCATATCCTGTGTAAAATAACCGGTTAACTGTAGCTGCCAATTCTTTCACGAAATGGGCGCTCAAATTATGCAGTTATTATGCAAAGGTAAACACATCAACCGCTGACTGAAACTTTCATCCAACATTCATAGTTACAACTGTTTTCTTGCGCATCTTAGCTTCAATGAGTAAACGCTGCAGGTAAACCTAAAAGTGGGAGCAAAGTTCATTTTCTGGGGAGGGGAGGGTGCGTATTGATCACGTGGTTCCGTTCGCCTTCGCTAAGCTCGAGTGGCACTTGACCGCTTTGTTGTGCAAATGAATGGAAAGTGATTCGATAATTTTGGTATTTGAACGGAAATATAAACACGCAGCGGGACAACGAGATTAGAAATTAGCGACTGATCGCTCTTACATATTTGATTTGTAAATTTTGCTTGGTTTATTTGAAACAAACTTTGCCGAATGAGAAATGACTGGCGCTATGGCGGCTGGAGTAGGCGAAGTAAGCAGTGATTCGGCTGTCCTGAAAAAGGAGCGCGCGAGCTCTGTTGAAGAGGTAAGCTGCTAAAGCAACAGATAATGGAGTTATTCTACCCCAAGAATCAGTCGAATGAATCGCATAATTTCAAGGATTTCTACTGTATCACTATGCCAATATCGGGTTATGTTCGGTTTCTTTTCACAACAACAAAGCAAAGAAACCCTCAAAGTTATGCCATGAATCAGTCTATCGAATATTTGCTCATTTGCTTCTGTAATCACGAAACCTATAGCATACAATATGTTGTCGTCTGATATCGGTGTATTATCTTTCGGGTTTATTGAAGTGCGTATAGTAAGCTTAAATAAATGATCTATTGACTTGAATTGTTCGAATGTTGTTGATTTTGTTCCAAATTTTTCAGGATGACGGAGAATTTAGCCCTCGTCAAACTTCAGCTCGGTGGAAACTTCAGCACAAAAGACAAGTTTTAAACCAGAAAATCTTTCGACAAACTAAATTGCGGGATGGAGCGGAAAATTTGATGAAAGCACTTAGGTTAGTGATTTATATCAGGCTTCATGAGCAATTATCATAAAAGTTTGCTCCAAGATAAGCAAGTTTAATTTTAGATCTCACTGTCTGATAAGTTTTGATTTTGGCCTGTTAACATATTTTAATTTGGGCGTAAATTCAACCCACAGGAAATTCTAGAATTTTCCTGTCACTGTCTATGATCTATAAATACAATAAGATAGTAGTAATACATAGAAATAATGTATTATACTCAAGAACATTTACATCTTTTGTCTTTTTCTTCATTGATAAGTGTTTTTTTATGAAAATATACAGTCGAAGCTCTCGTAAGCGACCAGGCCTCAGGAATTGAGAACAGTGGTCACAACTGGAGCAGGTCGCCTACAAGAAAGGGCCGTCGTCAGCAACCATGTGATAAAACTATAGAGGATGGTTGCTTATAAGAGCTTTTGTCTGTTAATGTTTACTCATGGTATTATAGTAATAATATTTAATATTATTAATAATATATAATAAACTATTTTTAAATGTATAGGTCAACAAACGATTATTGCTTATGTTAGGTATTACTTAAAGGAGTGCATTCTTTTATTAAAGTGTTGACTGAGTGGTTGCTTACGAGAACTTAAAAACAAAGGAAAAGTCCAGCTGGTAATTAAAAAAAAATGGTTGTGGTTGCTTACAGGAACAGTTGCTTACAAGAGCTTTGAATTACAGACAATTCAAATGGGGTTTCCCAATGGAAGTCGTAACTAGAACTAGTCGCTTATAGGAGTGGTCTCAAGGAGACCTTTGTCTGGAAAAAAACCTATTAATCAAATTGAGAATGATTTTAATACCAGCTGAGGATAGATTGCAGAATTTATGCATGTATATTGTCAGAGACATTGGCCGTTTTTATGCTAGAGACGTCAAAGTCGTCTAGACGTATTTAATGTCTCAGACGTTAATGTCGTCAGGTATAAAAACGGGACGTATTAAAGTAGACGAACAAGTAGAAAAAACCCAAGATTTTCTGAGAAAAGGACTGGGTTCTATTCTTGGAAGACACTAGATGCGACTAAACTCGGCGGCAAATCAAATAAAGTGTGCAAAACAACAAAGCCATCTGCATGTAAACATGGCGGAGACTTTGCTTAACTGCTTCGCAGCTTCTGAAGGCTTGTTTCTTGACGTCGTCGAAAAATAAAAGACATGGAAACGCAAATGTTTTTTAAAAAGGCTAAATCAGTCAAGAAAGCGGTTTTTGGAAGAAGCACTTGGCTTGTGCGTCGTGGCCAACAAGAGAGAAAGGAAGGAAAGAAGTGGAGATGAACGGAGGGATTCTTCGTGGTGGAGAAACGGCTAACTAAATTGGAACGATAAAGCGCTTTAGGGCTAAATTCGTCCCAGATAAGGTCGTCTCATTTTTATACTAGACGACTTTAACGTCTCAGATGTTAAAGTCGTCTGTTAAGTTCGACGTTCAGTCGCACTTAACAGAAGACGTTAATATCGTCAGACGTTAAAGTCGTCTGACTTATATTCCGTTTTTATACTAGACGTTAATATCGTCTCGAGACGATAATAACGTCTTAGACGATATTAACGTCTCTAGCATAAAAACGGCCATTCAAAGTGCACTGAAGGGGAAATTATGTCTTAGGCCCTGTTCAGACCCCGTACTTCCAGAGTTCTTACCAGACTGCGGCATTGCAGCACTGCGGCATTGCCGCAATCTTTCAGGAAATGCAGCACTAAAATTAGCCCGAGGAGTCCCAAGGGCACAAAGAAAGGAAAAAATGCCTTATGTAACATATATGTACATTTGTTTTTAATACAAACCAAAATTTTATTGGTTATGGTGTCTTCATTCAGACATTGAACATTTGTTATCTATGAAAGTATGAGGTATTTACTCTAGCTCAGTGCTGCAAGTAAACCGTTAACTTGATTGTATCTAAATTGTGACCTGCTTTTCTTCCTTATGACCCCCTTTTAGCCTCTCTATCGGTCCTGTGGACGCCAAAGTAGAAAATACTGGTAAGGACGCTATACTTCACATGGCTCATGTGAATTATGGGGTCTGTGAAAAATGCAGTCATAGCTCTCAAAGTTCACTGGATAAAGGGTGACATGCCTGTGTGTCCAAACCCTGAGAATATATTTATAGCTCTCAAAGTTCATTGTAATAGTGGCCTCAAATCTGTGCATCTGCACTGTGAAGACTCAAAGTTTAAAGTTTCAAAGCTTATTATTGAATTTCGTAATTAAAATAAAAGGACTACACTAGCTGTGAAGGTTTATTCATGACTTTCAAAGTTTTCTGGAAAAGTGGCTATCCATCTATGTCATGAAGATTAACTTACAGCTTTGAAAGTTCTCTTTAAATGTGGCTTCATGTCTATTACTGTTTCTTCTTGAGGCATGGTTCAGGGTGCCTAAGTGTGAATAATGTGTAGTTCCTTGTTAGTACCAGTATATTGTACTCAGGCACCAGGTATAAATGCTTCCTATGCTATTTTTATGTGAGGTGCTGTATGCAGCATAATAATAGCAGATGTAGTTGCTGTACCCATGCTATTACCAAGTGTGAACTCTGCTTTAGAATGCTGTTGTTTAGTTTTCTTGAGATGAAAAGGGGTTAAAATTGTAAACAATTGAGTGATTTGTTGCAGGATTACAAATGACAGAAAAACAAAACATGCAGCCAAGACCGAGCTGAGCTTTGCCAAGTCTCAGCTGGATATGCTGAAGGAAGAACTTGAAGGGATTAATAGTACTTTGGATGTTTATCAATTTGATAGGTGTGTTCACGCGTTGATTAACATTGAAATGCTCCACACTGTACTGTAAAGTTCAGCATCTCATACATTTTAGTGACCAACCAAAGTGTCAAGGAAAGGTGGCTTCTTACGAGAGGTGCCTGCTGTTTGCGAGAGGTCAGACAATGGTGGACCAAACTAGAGTCATATAATTATGATGTCTGACCAACACAGCTTTCTATTTAAAATAAAGCAAGGAATACAGTTGAGTAACATTGCACTTGAACTGCTGGAAGCCCACACAGCTGGAGCTTAACCTGCATGTAAAGTAGTTTCTGTACGTGTACATAATGTACAAGTATTTTTCTCCCACCCGGATGAGACACCTGTCCAACCTGTTTTCCTGGCATGTTGATTGATCTATAAGCTTGATGTCTAGTCACTGTAACAATAGCCTTTTTATCTGATTGTGAAATACAGGAGCGTGGAACACCAGATCCCTTTGATTGCTGTGGGACTCAGGGAAACAAAAGAGCTTGCATTTAAACGTCATTTTAAGGTGTGTTTGACAAACATACATAAATAGAATTATTATTGTTAGTTGTTGTCATGGTGCGACTTTAGGAGAAAGTTTGTGTGAAATTGAGGTTCTAAGCAAAAGTTTGCTCAGATACGGTACTTAAGTCAAGCTCTTCAAGACTCGCTTCTGATGTGTAGGCTGGAAGGGTTTCTTGCCATGTGTACTGTGGAACTTGCCCTTTTCTTGGCATGTTTCACATACGGTAGCTTCTTTTCTGACTCATAAAAGTGCAGCAAGAGCTTGCGCAGCTATTATCAGAAAGGAAACACTGGAAAAATTCAGGCATACTGAAAATATAACATACAGGAAAATGCCCTCATGACCAGTTATCTCAGTCAATGTTATGATGAACCCTAACAAGCCTTCTCAATTGGTGGGTGGTATTATGTATCTAACTGGGAATATAACTTTTCTTGTCTATTATTTATTTGTCACACTTACTTTTCTACAGGTTTGAACTTTTAATAAGCCTGACTTCTAAAAACATACGTGCTGGATGGCCTGTATATCCTTGATACAGACTCTATTTCATATTTTTGTGCTACAAATTTAATCGATGTTTCAGAGAACCATAAAATTGTAAGGATCCCCTCTCTTTTTTGCACACCCTCCTTCCCTTTGAATTAGTATAACCCGTCTCATTTGTGCCACTTTTTAATGGGCTTCCCTTATCTTGTAAACTTTCTCCTTTCTAATAAACACAGGTTGTTGTAAATGTTTGAGGCAGGTGTCAGAGTTCTAAAGATGTCCAAAGTGGGTGGTTTCTTGAACAAATTTTTGTAAGCCTTTACAGTGCAATTCAAGACAAACAAGGTGGCCATTTGCATTCAAGTAGAGTTGAGGCCACCTTCTAATGACCTATTGCAAAACAAAACTTTATCCCAATTAAGCAACAGTAAAATCTCTAGTATGTATGTTTCGAGCATTAGCCCTTTGTCAGAGCAAATCTGGCTTTGCTCTGATGAAGGGCCAATGCTCGAAATGTCAGCTTTCAATCTCTTTATGGAGGCCAATTTACCTTATCAACTCAGTTGATAAATCCAAAATTTTTGTGTTTCATGTCCCCACCGACACAGCACCACAGTTTCTTTAGAAACTAACCCCCTTGTTTTGTTGTTCTCTAGTATGTACCCCTTCTCAAATAAGCATCCCTTGTCTAAAATACTACCCATATCTAATACAGCCTTTCATTTTTCAGGACTTTATTTTGGATCATTACAGTGAGGATCCAGAAAAGTTTGAAAAAGAGCTGGAACTCTTTGAAAATCTTAGAAAGGTTTGTTACTGCTTACAGTCCGGTTTAGGCCAAAAAAAAAATTTCAATTCACATAATAATACAGTTGAGCCTTTTTGAGTGATCTGACACCCCACCTTATTAAATTAAAGCAACCACCTCTTTCAAGTGGCCACTTTTCTGTTTCACCAGTGCCAATTTGTTCAGTCAAAATACCATTAAATATTTAAGTCCTCACATAAAAGACCCTCTTTTGTAAGTGACCACTTTTCCAGATCGTCGGCCTCTATGTGTCCATGATACTAAATTTCTTTCCTTTTTCCTAATCAGGCTACATGTATTTTATTTGAGTCTTCTCTTAACAAAACCATTTCTCATAGGAGAGAGGCACCTTTTTCTGCATTTTGGGTGGTCACTTACCTAAGGTTATAATAACAATCACTTAAGGAATGTTGTTGTTGGTGCAGGATGCCGTTTGCAATGTCAACAGAGATGAGACTGGCATTCATGCCCTGTTATGTTACTACAATCAACTTTACTTTGTGGAAAGAAAATTCTTTCCGAAAAGAAAAGGAGTTGGAATGCCTGTTTATTTTGAATGGTAGGTTCTACACACATCTTAAATTCATTAAATTCTCAATTGTAGTTTGTTGGATAAGACATTTGTTTTTTTTTTTTTACTATTTTTTTTAATGTTATTTATTAAAGAATACCCAAAAAAATTTACAATATAATAGATAAGCAATTACAAGAGTACTATACACATCTTTACAAATAGAACCAATAGACAAAACATTAGCAATTAAAAATTAAAAGCAATTACAGTAATACTTTGCACCTATTTACAATAGAAACAAACAGAAAGCACAAGCGTTTAAATAAAAAGATAGACAAATAAATACGTCTAAATCAATAACTAATGGATAAGACATGGTTATAACCAACTTGGTGCTATAATTAAATATAAATATCTGTCTTGCTGGTTGCAAGTTTTTTTTAAGAAAATGCTTTACAAAAAGACCTGTGCTATGTTATAAACAACAGCTGAATCCTGTAATTTAAACAAATGGCTAGAATCACAAAATTGTTTGAGTTAATAAAAATTTGCTTTCCAAACCTGGGAAACTGTTTTTTAAAGTGAGTTAGTTTTATATTAGTTAACTGGGGTCAGAGTTATTGAGATTGTGCAAATTATCTCTGTGTGTGTGTGCATGTGAAATTTCAAGCCTTGGAAACATATTATTTTGATTATAAGGCAGCTATTTGTTCTTAATTTATTAAGTACGCAAAGCGAGAAGAAGAAGCTTATTAAATTTGAAAATACCGTAACCAGTTTTGTGTGATTGTTTTTTTTATATATATTGATTGGGGGGGGGGGGGGCATTGGAACTTTGGAGCCCTGAAATTTTTGTTGTGGACCCCCAGACTCTGCCCAAAGCCTTTCTCTACCTGGAGCTCAGGCAAAAATGCTGATTCTGGCTAAATGGAGCCCCGAAGTGAAGTGATGGAACTGGCTGGAGCCCTGTATTTTCCATCTTGGAGCCCTGCATTTTTTAGGCCAGAGCCCTGGAGCCCTAAGCCCCTTTGGGACCCTGGATGAAGTGGACGTATACCACAGAAACATTCAGTACAAAAACTGAAATAGATTGAATGAATAAAATTTTGAAATTAAAAATGGATTTACAGATTAATTAAAATCAAACATTAATAAAATTTGTTGCTTTCACTAGCAGCAGGTGTTACATGTAAGTTGATATCTTTAAGTTATTAGAACCCCAAATAAAATGTTTATTTTTAACAAGTGCGGTTGTATTTGCAGGTTTGATACCACCACTGGTCTACCAAAAATGCAGAGATCTATTGCATTTGAAAAGGTAATCTTGAGCACTGTAGTGAAATGTTCAACGCATGATATAATTTATGTGCTGGTCTTTCCCAAGCATGTCTTTGTTTTGACTATAAGTCTAACATTTAAAGCCAGCAAAGACACTTACAGATGTATTTGATTTAAGTTGCTTGTGGGTCAGCATGTGTGCTTGTTGATGCAATTTTCTATAATTGTTCTAGTCAGTGAAAGAAAACATATTCTTGATAAGGACATTAAACTAGTAGCTGTTAATTAAATTGTACCACATAACTGTTCCAGAAAGGTGAAAATTTACCACTAGCCTGTCAGAAAATTTAAGACGATTTCCGCTCAACGTTCGAGCAGTAAGTGCAAAAATTAAGTTACCAAAAAAATACTTGCAGCACTGTCACATTTTGAGAACAGATAAGAAGAACTTATCGTTACTTTTGCTCCCAAGCTGACCCCGCGAGAGAAAATTGGATTTGAAGTTATCCATATTTCAATTAAAAAGACGCTTCATGTCAGTTCAAAACAAAATGGCGCCCGTTTTTAGCATACTTTTACGAGATTTGAAATTAATTTTCTTGAGAATGCTTGAGAATTTCACCGCGGGGTCACTTGGGCAAGTGAACTAGAGTGAGATGTTTCAAATAGCATTTAAAATGTTACCGTGCTATGAGCAGTTTTTTGGTAAATAATTTTTGCACTTATTGCTCGAACGTTGAGCGGAAATCGTCTTAATGTACATAGGTCCTCTCTAGCTTTGCACTCCGCCTGCAATTAATATCATTCTGTCATCAGTGGTTATTTTGAGTTCCAACTTTGTGTTTATATTATTTGATGACAACAAACAGTTGAATTTTAAGAGATTATACTGACTTGTGAATGAAGTAAACCTGTCCTTTTTTACAGGCTAGCATTCTCTTTAACATTGGTTCTATATGGAGTCAAATTGGTGCAAAACAGGTGAGGAAACAATGCAATAAAATTCTAAAATTTCAGGGTAGATGGGGAGTTAATATATAACAGTGTATTCAGAAGCTAACTGTTCTGTAAGTATATTTTCATTGGAAAGATGTGATCCATGAACAACAAAATACCGTATATTGTCCTATTAATGAACCACATAAAAAACATAAAGGAACACCTTTCCTGCAGTTCTGTATAGAATTAACGGTACCCTAATTCCTGGGGCAGTAGATCTGTTTTAGACTTTCCATTAAGAACAATGTAATCACAAGTTGGAGTGGTTCAAAAGAATTAAGTGAGTGGGCCTTGAAATTTATACCTTATTTATAATTAAACCTTGATGCTAAATTTGTGTTTTGGACGATATTTCGCACTTGTAGGACAGAAGAACACAACTAGGGCTTGACAACACCATTAATGCCTTTAAAAATGCTGCAGGTAAGCTTGTTCTCTGCTTAGGCCTGCATAAACTAGGAAACAACAAAGCAATACTGCATTTTCATGCAACTTGAGAACACCGAAACTAACAATCAATTTCCTTTTTCAGGTATCTTTAGATTTATCAAAGATAACTTTGTCAACTCGCCAACTGCTGACTTAACACCAGAACTAATGGACATGCTGATGGCTGTTATGCTGGTTAGTTTTTCTAGAAAACTCAGTTACTGACTTCTCAACCCTCTTCAAATTTTAAAATATTAAATAATAAATATTAATATTAATAATTATATTTTTCTTGTTGGTTTGTAATTAAAATTCTTTTTTGCCGTAGGCCCAAGCACAGGTCTGTCTGTGGGAAGAACGTTTCCTTGAAGGAGTAAAAGAAAATTTGTCAGACATGGTTAGCGCTGCTCAGGAATGTGCTGAGGTAAATATTCAGGAGGGGGGGGGGGGGGGGGGGAGAGGGAGGGGGCACACAATAGACCATTATGCTGGGAGGCACTGCCCTGAGGGTCAAACCCTTACCCTTTAATAAATAAACTTTTTTTTAAACCAAAATGACACCCCTTTCATATAACCAGAGCAAAAAGGAGAATGTCCTGTGGTTGCTACATTTTCCCTGGGCTTTCAGTTGCTTCACTAAGGGCTCCACGCTTTTGTGTGTTTCATGTTGCTTTTTTGCCAAAATGTGGCACCCGTTTTATACTTAACTTAAGCTGCAATATTTTTACTATGCAGTGTATTTTGGTGACCCCTTAATAAAATAACATACTAATATACAATTTTCCGTACCCTTTAGTATACTGCAAGCTTAGAAAAGGTACCCCTTTGAGGTGGAGCCTCCCCATATAGCCCACTACAGGGAGTGCCACTCCTCCCCCCCCCCTTCCCCAGGGGTAAATGTTACAATAGTCTGAGTGCACCTTGTTGCCGTCACTTCTTCCAGGGTATTAATTTTTATTGTGGCAACAAGTAATTTTGAAAACAAAATATGTTCAGTGGGACATAATGCCAATAATCCCAAAATTATTATCTCTAATGGTGCTTTGTAGGAACCAAACATATGAATAAAAATTCAATATGATGTTACATTTTGACTGTCTATTGTTACTGTCACTTCTTCCAGTGTAATTGACAGTGACAAAAAGTAATAATATTCTTGAAACAAAGGAATGTTCAGTGGCACACAGTGCCAATCCCAAATGGTTCTTTAAAGAGACTAAAACTACACTAAATTAATAACATAAGAATAGTATAATGAAAGTTCTAACATGTAATTTAGAAAATCATGGATTGTCTACTGTAGGTAATTGTTAATAAAGATATGAACATCAAACAATAAAATAATGAGGTGAATTATTATTCCACACAATGTTGGGGTACATGATTCTACGGCCAAGTTGGTGCTGCATACATGACCCTTCATCCCTTGTTGAGCGAAGAGTAATCTGTGATCCACTGTGGAGTAAAAAGACATGTTCTCAGCTTTGCTCTTTACCCTTAGGTAAGTAATAGGTACAAGAAGGCACAGATGATGATGAATGCTGGAATCTGCTTAAGTTGTGTTCCTTCTTCTTGGAAAAACATGATGTCGGTGAGTTTGCATTACCGTGAGTTTTCCCAGATGTCCACTAGCTATCTTCCCACTTTATCTTGTAATTTAAATCAAAGTTCTGGCTGTACTATTTGTTGGTGTTTGTTTGTATGCATGCCAACTTAAGGTATTACGTACGGGTGAAGGTCCAAAAAATTTGTTCTTTTTTTCCCGCTTATTGTGTAGTTTACTGTATTTACTCAATCAAACGCCGCCCTCGATTAAACGCCACAGATGGAAGCAAAATTACCAACAAACGCCGCACCCAATCAGAAGAATGCGGCATTTATTTGAGGATTATAAGAAAAAAAAATAACAAGAACGGTAAAACTCGGTAATCTACACATGAACGTTGTACATATCACAAGCCAGAATATTATGATCCTATCTCAGCAAAAAAGCGAGACATGTTTCTGTTTTACATAGTATTTCCGAATGATTTACTGCAATTATTATCAGTGATTTAAGAAATATGATTTTGAAATAAACGCCGCCCTCAAACAAACGCCGCATTGGATACGCTAAAAATTTAATAAACGCCACGGCGTTTAATCGAGTAAATACGGTATGTATTGTTATGTTGTTATTTGATAAAAGGATGTCTCACTGGTGGCTAGTTTCTGAGAAAGAGAGGGTTGAAATTCGTTGTTAGGTACGCCTTTTTGAGCCGCCATCTTAGATTTTTGAGTGTAGCCTCCCTTCCGGTCTCATGCACAGCTGGATGTCTTCGAATCTACAGTGACCAAGCGAAAGGAATTGAGAGCAAATGAAACTAGATAACGGCAAGCTATATCAACAAGAATACTAACCGACTCTTTGGTGGTATTTTGATATCTCACACGTTAAGTAGAAAAACGCAAGTTTAGTTAATCATAATAATACACAATAAGACGATTAGCGTACCGCACATCCATGCAACAAGGAAAAGTTGACAAATCAAATGAGAAAAGTCACAATTGCTGGTCACAACTACATCCTACTACAAGTATTACCCGTGTACAAAAACTCCTCTTTCATCAGAGTATCTCCATCATTATTAAAATGGGTGAGATCTTCAATCTTTGTTCATGATGTGCTCCACACATATGAATGTTTCCCCGATAAACTTCCGATATTTACCCGACGTCAACATCATAACTACGTTGTGAGCAGATTTCCCTCCGATATTAATTACTCTGTCTCATCTTTGAAAGCTTTAGTAAGAATCTCTTTTAGACGAATGAAACTACGTGCCTCTTGCACTTTTTAGTTTCAATTCTAGGCATACGAGCCAGCCAGAATGTTACTGAATATTATCATGTCTGCGTATTTGATCGTACGAAAATACGAAATCGAACTTGTCTTGAGTGCTATAAATGCGAGAGAACGCCAATGTTTTCACGGGCCATTTCATTTTCCTTTCACAGTCCATTCAAAAAGAGAAATTCACCCGATAAATGAAGGAAAAACTGTTTTGATTGAATCTCTTGCGCCGAGAAAACCAAACACCCATGCGATTACTTGATAGCTACCTCGAACATGCGCGACTTATATGCGTGCAGTGGCTTGTGTGCATTGATACCACTGCAAAAAGATTGCAGTGTCATTGTTTATCGTGGTTGCTAGGGACTCTGTGATTGTTTGATTCTAGGACACGTTACATGCTCGAAAGACGTCATTTTCCTTGTTTCTTCCACGAAATGAGAGTCCCAGAAAGCAATGCAACTTAAAACACAGAAAACAAACATGGCGGACGACAACTGAGCAAACGAAAGCGTAAAGACGTGCAAAATTTGATGGATTCTTAGCGCGTGAGGTGAAAACAGAAATATTTTCCACACATTTTAATCAATTCTGCTGAAATTTGCCAGAGTTAACAAACACAAATGGGGCTATTTTCCCTGACTAATAGCCGCCATTTCTCGTTGCATACGATCGATGTTGTGGTGTGTCATGTGCGCCGTTAAGGGCTATTTGATTTTTTCCCATAGGATTTCCACCTGGGTGGCGGCTAAGTCACAGAAGAAACCTTTTTTCATAGATGTTTGATAGTGCAAATAAGAAAGCTTTCAAATAAAAAGTAATGAAGAAAAGAAAATAATTTTAAATTTGAGTGACATTTTTAGGTGTTAGTTTTCACACCTTTCTGACAGGAAATTACATTTTTTATTTCAAATTCGGATTCTAGGGTAAAAATAACCTTAGAGTAGGGCAATCACAAATTTGAACAAAGTTGATAACTTGCTTCAAAATTGGTTCTTTTTGGGTGCATTTGACCCGTAAGTACTACCTTAATAAAAAATAATATCTTTAATGTGATGTTGCTCAAAGTATTTTTTAAAATGTTGTCAACAGGTAATGTGTCTTCATTACAAAGCCTTGTCTCATTATTTTGTTGCTGATGGACTTCTGAAAAGTGTTGGTAAGCTTCATAGTAGAGTATATAGGGGTACACCGTCATGGGTTATGTCAATACATACTGGAAAAGGTTAGGCCAGGTGGAGATCAATGGTAGTCAAAGCAAGTTTAGAAATGCAAACTTGCGTTGGCATACTTGCGGTGGGTGGGCAGGTAAACTTGCAAGTAGAGGCAAGTTTGATGCAAGATGCAAAATTAACACAATTCCCCAAAGTGCAGCTTGTCTATACAGTGGAAAACAACACTGTGGCCTCTGTTGGGTGGCCTAATGTTGAAAAGCTTGACTTTATACAAGTTATTGCAATAGAACACAAGTAATAGCCAAATGGAGTCACAAGCCGACACAAGTTCTAACTTGCATCTGCTTGTGATTCTGTGTGTCCAGGTCTTAAGACTTGGTCAATTGCAAAAAATAGAAATTTCTTTCACACAATCCCCCCACAATTATAATTATATTACATTTATTTAAAATACATGTAGTGTGCAAATATTTATAGTTGGCCAAGTTATCTTTTCATCTAGGGAGTTCCAGTGATGATGACAAAGAAAAAGAAGTGATGATTTCATTATTACACAATCAACCAGATAGTAATGCAACCAGAACAAAGCAAGGTAATGTTATATTCTTTGATGACAGCTTTAGAATTTCAGCAAGTACAAACCATGAACATCCACCATGAATATAGCCTGTTAGTTAACAGGCACATCACATGTGCAAAACCAAAATTGTTACCCTTATTATACTTTTAATTTGTTTCTTTTAACATACTTATAATTTGTTATCATAGATGAACTATGCTGTTAGCATCTTTTTTTATAGCCTGCTTGCAGGCGGTTACTGGGTGTTTTTATCGCGGAAAACCCGGTCCGTTCGCTAATCGGGCGCCATCTTGGATTTTTAAGACGCGCGGTCCCGGGGACGAGCGGGCGAGCACAAAAATCGAGGGAGGGGGGAGGGGAAGAGAAGAGAAAAACCGCCTGCTGGAAGACTAGGGCTTCCTCTGGACAAAATTTGAATCCCGTCCACCAGCAGACGGGGTTTCTGATTGGTCAGGAAACAATAGCTAGGCTATAATACTACAGGGCAGTCTCTTTAGAATTTGTCACACATTCTAGAATCATGGGGGACTTGAAAAGAAGTAGTAAGCAAGGCGTTGTCATTCTTGGATTCCAAGGGGAAAACGATCGTTTTAAAGGCCGAATAGGAAAAGGCTTTGTACAGCCTACTTGAAGGAAACGATGTTTTGGTAGTTTTGCCAACAGGTTTTGGAAAAACCATGATTTTTACGATGTTTTCTGTTGCTGCTCGAGAACGAATACTGCAGGCACCAGTTTCAGTATAGGTAATATCGCCGCTCAACAGCATAATCACCGACCAAATCGCTGATCCAGAAGGATTATGCAAAGCCGCAGAGCTTAAAGCAGACAACTTAAATGCAATACTGAAAGACCCGCCACATTTTATCTACGCTTCGGCCGAGAAAGTCCTTGAAGAACGCTTCCTTCGTTTCATTATTTTAGTGTTTCATTTCATTTCATCACCTTTGGTAACATATTGCATTTTAAAGTATTTCCTGCACGTTTTCCATCTCTGTACTGCTATTTTGCTGTCTTATATATTTGTTCGGAATGCATTATAAAATGATTTTTCCTTCTCACCTTCTCCCCACTTCCGCCGGTGTTTTCGCAAGGAGAATTGATTTCCGTATTACAGTAATCGGTGAACTCCGCATCCACAGCTTTTGTAATCGGACCCAGGAGTTCTGCCTTTATTTCTTCGTGCTTGAATATGGTGTTTGCCACCGTTTTCCAGTTTCTTTTGGAAATGTTTATAATAATTGATGCCGATTCCTTCGAGAAAGAACTTCTGCACTCAACATTGCCGTTCGGGCAAACAATAATAGTTTTGACCTGAGTGGTAGGCTTGTCCAGGAGGCCTTCGACATTCAGATGCGCGTCAACATTGGTCAAGTTCTCTTTCCCCTGACGAAAAGCCAACGATTTCTTGGCTCCGCTTGATCGTTTAGCAGCTTTAGAGGTGGGGCGTCTATCTGGTGAGATTGTAGTGGGAAGCTGCCTCTTGAATCTGCTTGGCGCGTCGCTACACTCCCCTTCATTCACACCTCGCTCCGTTTCGGCGGTCTTCTTGTCGCTCGCCTCGGCGTTTGCCCTGTCGTTTTCTTCCACCAATTTCTGCCGCTTGTAGAAACGATACGTGTTCCTGAAATTCCTACCGCATGGCTTGCAAAATTCTATCGGATAATTTATCTGATTTTGCCACATTGAAACCGAGCTCAGCGCATAACTGGCTCGAAGTTTTGTTCCGGAGACCTCGAAATTCTGGTTTGTCGCTGTACTCTTTCCTCTTCGAGATTGTAAATATATTTTCAGTAGAAATATACGCAACTCTTCCTTAAATAATCACTAGCTTGGTTCTGCAAAATCTACACTCTTCCTTCGGATTTTCGCGGCTTGCGCTAGCTGATTTTTTCGGTGTTTCACGTAGCTCCATTCTCCATGACAAAATAGTTCCACGTGAGTTTGACAACTTCAAACCACGCGGATTTGTTTTGGTCGAAGCGCTTGACAGTTTAAAAACAATGGGGCCTTTACTTGATTTTGATTGGTCCATAGCGAGTGCGTGACATGTCACCGTAAGCGTCATGGTCAATGGGTTGAGACTCATCGGGGGATAGTTATCCAGTAGGCGTTCTTTCCTTCTTTCTTTTCGCGCCTCCCGCCCCCCTCCCCCCGCGTCGCCTCTTTGTCAACTATCGCTCGCCCCGCTCCTCCGCGTCGCTTATTTTCCAAAATGGCGGCCAAGATAGCGAACTCCAGGTTTTCTCGCCGAAGAAAAACTCCAACGCCTACAGGTAGGCTACTTTTTTTAGCCAGAAATTGTATACTGTGTGCTAGTTACATTGTATAGAATGTAACTTGCAGTATGACAGTCTATTCTCAATCCAAGCATTGACAGATAACAAAACATTTAACACACTAAGTTTAGATTTGAGAGGGTGAAGTGATGACAAATCGATCAGTGAAACTATAAATGTATTGGTGAAGTCCATATTATTTAATACTGAAAGAAGTACACAACACACAACCTGAACAAAGGGGACACAAAAACAACAGCTTTGTTTGTTTGGTCCTAGGTTGCTGTGTCTGACTGGTAAACAGGAAAAAGTTAAAAACTGTGATTTGTGCATAAACCAAAATTGCACTGACAAAATGTGCTAGCAAACTTGGACATACCAGATGCACTCCTGGCTATTTGACCTCACAAAACTTACCATTGGTAGGATTGCCACATGCCCTGTTCTAACTGACAGTTTGTCAGTTAGAATGAAATCTGTAAGTGCCCATAATAATATTTTATTTATTGTTTTGCTTTCTAATAGCCAAAGCACACCTTCATTCTGCACTGAAATCGCATGAAGAAGCCATGAAAGTTAGACAGATTTGCAGACACTGTAGGAAAATAGCAGGATTGCAGAAGGTGAATAATTTATTTACAAGGAGAGCACAATCATGTAACATTTCTTACAAAGAGCAAGATGACATCAGTGTCATTTCATACCATCGACACAGAGATGCCAGTTGATTGTGCAATGCGAGTGTTATGGTTTCAGAGGGGCCAGGTGACATTGCTAGGGTGGTGCCCCTGTGGATGTTAGAGGATGCGAGGGAGCAGCAGTGGCCCAAAGACTAACCTGGAGAAGGATGGTTGAGCTCAAGCTGCTTAAACTGAAGTGTTGAAGTAAGGACAACCTGCAAAGCGTGTGAAAGACTCCAATAAGTGGAGGGGTCTTCTATTTGCCCTATTCACCATTGGGCATGAAGGCTTTTGTTTGACTGACTGACTGACTGACTAACTGACTGACTGACCAACCAACCGACTGACCGACCGACCGACTGACCGACAGACTGACTGACTGACAGACTGACAGACTGACTGATTGTTTGATTGGCTGGTTGCTTGGTCAGTTGGTTAATTGATTGGCAAAGAGTTTATGACAAGAAAAACAGATTTTCAAAAGTCACTTACTGTATAATGTACACCATGTATGTCATACATAGAATGTAGTATTTAACCAGCTTCTATAGAATTGTTTTCACATCCATTCTGGGCTTGGGTATTTCTTCCCACTGAGTATAGTTTTATTGCTGCAATATTTACCAGGTTCTTCAAGAAGCTCGCATAACAACCACCAACACATTGGTTGCCATGGAAGAAGAAGATGACTTTGATGATCCTGTGATGCCAACTCCTGTTAAAGGTCTGTAAAATTTGCAGTTTTGTTACCTGATCAATAGATCTTTAGGTGCTTTGATGTGCATAGTTTTAGCTGGTCAATAGAAAAGCTAAAGAGTAAAACTCATTTGGCTTAAACAGACATGAATTTGTATAAATCTGTCTAGTAATTGCATACTCAACCCAAAGAGCAGTGTCATGTCTTAGAAGTCACAATAACACTACACAGCCAAAGAATTGATGCATTTGCTTGATGAATTACCTAACAGAGTAGAAGTTGTCTCTTACCTAAGCTGCTGCTGTAAACTCTTGCAGCATGAAGTAAATCATAAAGGGCATCATATTATCCAGTAAATATTTTTGTCCATAGAGAGATTGACTCATGTATCAAGTGGTTGCTTACTGGAGTTAACAAACGATTGAAAATTTTATTTCAAACTGTCAGCCCAGAAACTGGTTGCAGTGGCTTATGAGTGCTGTCCGCTTACAAGAGGTTCCAGCCATAGTGATTTTACTGAGAAAATTTTGGTATTTTGGAAAGTGGTCGCTTAGGGAAGATGGTTGTGTTTGAGAGGTGGTCCCCACAGGGAGGTTTGACTTTACTGGTGTTACACCCTGTAAATGTTGTACTTATCATGTGTTCCTTTCACCTTACAGCTTCAGCAAGAATAAAAGCAACTTGCATTCCACCCAATTTTAGCAGTGCTTCAGTGGAAGATTTGTTTCATAGATTGGTAAGCTGTCAAAGATTGTTGCTTGGACAATGCTTGCATATCAACCATACATATGATTATAGAGCTGAATTTCCCTTTAAGGGTGTTATGGCAGGTATTTGTAAAATATAAATATTGCCTCTAGGGTCCTGTTCACATCTTCAATGCAAAGTCACATTGGAGCACTCCAAGAAGTGTACAGCTGAAGAGAAGAAATGGTGGATATGGTTTCAGCGTTATTGGCTCCGCCCCTGTTATTATTCAGAGTGTGGAAAAAGAAGGATCTGCTGAGGTGATTATTGTGTGATTGTCTAGAAACCTTAAGCAATAATAATAATAATAATAATAATAATAATAATAAACATTTTTTAACTTCTTTGTTGTTATGACAGAGGCACATGATTTCACTGTGCTCTGGCGTGCGTTTCTTGAAAGCACCGAAATGTGTCGGGCTGATCTCAGGCATGATTATTTTACTATGCATCTTGAAAACTAAAAGGCTTCTAAGCATGAAACGTTACGAAACACTTCTTATCTTAAAGACATGTTAAAATAACAGCTGTGCAGAGTAAGTGGTTCGTATTGTTCCAAATGGCTTTTCAGGTTCGAAAAGTTGACGGGGCTTTTGAGAAACGGGCCCCAGGATCTTACCCTCCACTGTGTGTCTCCTCCTAGGGCCCAGTTGTTAAACACCAATCTACCAAGCAAAAAAGTTTTAACCAAGCAGTTTATCATCATCATCTTCATTAGTTTTTTCTCGCTAAAACTAACTGTCTTTGCCAAAGTTTAAATTCAAATTGTAGGACAAATCACTCACGCAGAAGAAACAAAACAAAGCCAAAGTTGTGTCAACCTAAAAACCCACAGCAGTGAAAGAATAAATTCAAGTTGACATTATACTGAAACCTCAGTCAAACAAGAAGTTGTAGGGGGTGGGGAGGGGGGGGGGCACTGGTTGACGTATGCTGTACCTGGCGAGGATTTGACGGCTTTAAAATCCAAGGGTTAATCTTGCACAGGTCAACTGACCCTGTCCAAGCGTTTAGGACCTGGTGTTCCTCTTTTATATTTGCATGTTGCTTTTTTTTGTATTTGATGCAGATGAAGAGCCACTTATTATTATGTTAATAGGCTCCGGTCAAAGACTTGCTAACACCGTTACCCATTCATTTAATGTACAGATAGAAGGGCAAGAAATCCCTAGGAATCTTCATTGACCAAAATCTGTCATGGTCCAAACATTGCTAAGACCATTTCCTCTGGTAAAGGTGCACTTAAAAGGTTAAGGCTGTTTGTAAGTGAAGACATGGCTATTCTACTATATCTAGCTTTTATCGAACCACACTTCGACTATTGCTGCCCAGTTTGGGACGGCCTTAGTAATGAATTAGCCAATAAATTACAAAAACTACAAAATCGTGGCATTAGGGTTATCACAAAGTCTGATTATCATTCCAGTGCTACTGCCCTTTGTACTAGACTAGGATTTGACGACCTTTCCATCAGAAGAATGAAAATTAAAGCTAAATTAATGTTTAAAACTGTAAATAAACAAACTCCTGAGTACCTACAAGGCTATTGTTTAAACCATTCAGCACAGACTACAGACTAAGAGACAAGTAAAACAAATTTACTCTGCCCAAGCCCCGTACTGCTTTTTTAAAACGTAGTTTCTGCTTCGGTGGGGCACAGTTGTGGAATAACCTTCCACGCAATGTCAGAGCCATCAGATCTTACAAAACATTTAATGATGAGATCAAATGCCTTATGTCCACCTCGTACTCCCACACGGCAAACATGTAAATCAGTTTTTATTTTTATCTCTGTAGCTGATGTTTTTACCATGTTTAAATAAAGTATGTATGCAGTGTTCTCCTTATCAGGCGGTAACCGGTAAAATTTACCGCTTGTAGCACCGCTTGTTACCTGTTAGAACCACATGCTAAGGCCTGGATTACAAATATCCAAAAGATTTGATATAGATATACTATTGGATTGAATTGTGAAAGGATTTCTCGACATTTCTCCTTACGTTTCTACGTTTATAAGATGTTAATCCTATCTTTTCATTGTTTCTCCGTATTTTAGTACGTTCCTAAGGTATTAGTCTTCTGGGCGTTTCCGTATGTTAGTACGTTCATCAGATGTTAGCCTTTTCTTCTTGACATTTCTCTGTACGTTAAAATCAGTTCCAAAATATTAGTGTTATGTTTTCGCCGTTTGTCGGAAGGTGTTGTTAGTTTTATCTCCTTGACATTTCTCTGTAAGTTAGCACGTTCGTACGGTATTAGTGTTATCTTCTCGACTTTTATCTGTAAGTTGGTATGTTCGTAAGTGCTGATATAGCATTATCTCCTTCCCGGAGATCTTCATTGGTGCCTTTCTTGAGGTGTTTACTTCTCTTCTTGGCATTTCTCCGTACGTTAGTACATTCATAAGTTGTTCAGTGTTAAGCGTTTTCTTCTCGACATTTATCTGTACGGTTTTTGAAACCTGTTTGAGCGGCTAGTTTCATGGGTAACATTCTGGCTCTTATGACGGCACTTCGACTTCGGGGTGGAAAACGATTTTCAAACGGGCTGCTTTACCGGTCTGGAAAACTGATTTACCTGTTGCCCTGAAAATTGGGGAGAGCACTGTGTATGTGCATAACCCTGAAATCTGAGGTTATCCATAAGGGGGTGGGGGGGGGGGGGGGGTTGTTAGTGCTCCTGGTCACTTCATGTTACAAAAACAAGATATGCAGTGTAAGTGCTGGTCTGCTGTTAAGTCTCCAAGGCTTATGACAAATTCCTACAACTGGAGCATCTGGAGATCTTTAATAAAAATTATTATTTTTGGTTTAGATTTCTTGAAAAACTCTGGGGAGTAAGTTAAAACATATGAGATTGAAAAATAACAGTTTATCTGCTAGTTTGTGTTGCTGTTATTTATGTAATTTTTTGTTCTTACAGGAAGCTGGAATTCAAGTGGGAGACATAATTGTCGGGGTAAACAACGCAGACTGCAAATGGGGTGACCACACATCTGTTGTTTCATTAATTCGAAACACTGAAACTTGTGTGACACTTGATATTGTGACGCCAAGCTCTCTCAAGGAAATTGCCGAGATATACAACGTCAAACTAGCCAGAGACGAGCAATCTGTAACAAGTGACTATAGTGGCTCTATAGGAAGCCACAGCTCAAGCTCTTCACGGAACAGCACTCTTAATGGGACATACTCACTAACGAGTAGCAGTTCATCTGGTTCAAGACCGGTTACTCCTGTCCGGCACAGTGCTGTGTTGGAAACAGGCAACCAGTCAATATTGTGGTAGCAGCAGAGAGGCAGGAGAAGGATGTAGCCTCTTTTGGTACAGCTCACTGCCAATGGGTTGTACTCCTTTTAGAATGAGTAGCAGTTGTTCTGGCTCAAGACCTAATACATTGATTACTCCCATTTGGCACAGGGCCACTCTAGAAGCAGAATGAGTTGATATTATGGTAGCGGCAGGGAGGCTACTAGTGCCGTGTTGGTAGAGACTGCTGTTAATGAGTTATGCCACCTCGTTACGTAGACAAGCAGTTTGTCTCGTTCAAAACCTGGCATTCCTGTTTGGCACAGTGCCATCTTGGGAACAGGCAATGAGTTGATATTGTGGTAGCAGAGGGGAGGCTTCCATTGCATTAAATTTTCTGGGTACTTTTAATCAATCTCATAGATAGAATTGGCAGACCCCTTGATCAGTAATGTACAAGATTAACTTTTTGTAGGAACGTGTTATTAGTACTACTCTGGTTCAAGACCAATAATTTCCATTTGGTGTTGTCATCTATTGAAAATTAGTCAGTTTTGGTACTAGCACAAAAACTTTTGATGTTTTTGATACTGATAATACGCTATACTGCCCAGTGAGTAGTGACTTGTCTGTTTGAATACCCACTACTTGCATTTGGCACAGTGCTGTAACATTTTGTGATTGTGTTGTGGGAAGGCAGCTTGGCCAAGTGGTTAGGGTGCTGGACTTTTAATCCAGAGGTCCTGGGTTCAAGTCTTCCTCTCTAAACAGCTGGATTTGTTTCACGGTAGTCCCGTGTTCAAATCCTTGGCCACCCTTTGTAAATAGCCATCTGGTAAGTCTCCCACTAGTTGGGGTTTTTAAAAATGTTTACATTCAGTTTATAATGTTTCTTTCAGAGATTTACAGTGTCCCCAATTAGCAATACAGTGCTAAATACTTTGACACTTAAATGAAGTGATCTCTGTGTACAGTACTGTAATGCATAAAAGCTACTGAGCAGTACTTTCATGTGGTGCTGGTTGCTTTGTATTAATAATATTTCAAACAAGAATTTATCTGAAATGTAAATTTGTATTTTGTCACTAAGAGAGGCTAAAGAGGGTAAATGCAAAATGACCTTAGGCAACTTAAAACATGCTAGAATGCTACACTTGTAATATTAATAAATAATAAATACATAATAAATAAATATTTTCTGCAGTGTAAAGGTAAAATAATATTATAAGACAGTTATGACTGAATTGCACAACCAGCCATAAATTAAATGCATGCTGTATGAATAAGCTCATTTCGTGGCAGACAAAGCAAAAGATATTTTCATACATGCCTTAAGTTTATTTTACAGAAATTAAATATAAATTATATTAAAACAATTATGAAAAGATTGAAATAAATGATATTTTATCTCAAAAACACCACTATGTTTCCTTTATAGAATGTCACAAACTTTCTATTAAGGGTCATGTATTGTAATAAAATTTTGTACATCAGCATCAATGCAATGCGGTGACTTACACTGACAGGTGCTTAGTCAAATTTGTTGAACATGTGATTGTACGTGTTATTCAACTGCTGGTAAGTATCTATTAAGCTAACTAGGAATAATAATTTGCACTGATTTCCTATTTGAAATTGTACAATGTTTTGTCAGGATTTTGAAATAAGAAAATGAGAAAAAGTTGGGAGGGAGCTTCTATACTACCTAAGTATTCAGAAATTGTCAACCTCTACTGTTGCATTGGGCACTTTCTATAATAAAATAAATAATTGTATAAATGCCCTATTTATATAAATATTGTTCTCTAACTGTTCTCTTAACTACTTTCGTTCTGTACGTTATTATTTTTGTATAACTTAAATAGCTTAATAATAAATTATTGTTGAAGGAATTCAACCAATGCAACCTTACTTATACAGTGGGGTTTCTATAAAGCTTAAAGCAGAATACCATACTACACAATGCAAGCATCCAGTTATTTTATTCATTACTAAATTGTTTTTGTTGTTTAAATACACAATTGTTTTTGCACAAGGTTTTGTAAAAACAATGCGCCCAAACAAATGTCTTTTGAGAAGTTCAGCTGTTATACTGAGCAATATTATTACAATGTATAATGTTTTGAATTATTGAATTTTTTAATAAAATTAATGAACAAATAAACATGTATGGAATTGTCTGTTGTTACCACTATGTTATCTACGCCAATCATTTTATTTATTTATTCTCCAAGAGTGATCAGCCCCTAATTTCTGGTGAGCACTTGTACTTGACATCTGTCAGTTTTAAGCTACCTATCAAATGAGAGCTCATACCCTAGGAAATGTAGACAATCGAAGGATGATGGGGTCATGGCTATTTTTGTGCAAATAATTCATCTTCTATTTTCTCTTTAAGTAGGCCCTCTTTCCACGGAGGGAGGGTGACTCTAGTACCAGGGTCTTTCTCCTAGGCAGCTAAAACATAGCCCACCTTTATATGTAAAATTTCTTTCCCTTCTGCCTGGGTTATTACAGAGTCGTTGAAGTGTGTCGTAGCATGGAATACTCCAAACGTCCTATCTGCCCACAAGACTAGCCTGCGTAGTAGGCGTAAATGGGAAAGGGGAGAAAATGGGGGTCTGGGGGCTCCAGTCCCCCATTTTTCTCGGTCCCCTTCTTCCCTGTTTACACCTGCTACGCAGGCTACCAGAAGACAGTATAGTTATTTAAATGGCTAAATTCATACATTTACTGGATGCAGTATTCTAAGGTTTTTGTCAATCTTTGGCTGCTAAAAAAAATCCTTTTCAAGTTTTGTGGCCAGTAACCTTTCAGTGGAAACCGTCTTGGAATAAAAGTCTTTGGAAAAGACATTATCCGATGACTAATGCAAAACTAATTTCATGAAATGGGATTGTTTGGGGTCAGAACTATCAATTTGGTGCTTGTCACCTTGTCATGGTGGTGAAGCTTGCAAATCTCAATGATCCCAAGAGCTAATTCCCGTACGAAAATTTATGGCCTGACACAAGCGAAATTCCAGCCAGACAAATGTCCCGCTAAACAGAGAGAATTGAGCGAGAAAAAGCTCAGCGAAAATTAGGCTGACACGAGCGGGAAAAATGAACGAGAATGGAACGAGACATTTGTACCGCCGCGACATTGGAGCGCCTTTATGAGCGGTAATCTGGCGAGATTCAGGCCCGATTCACGGTAGGAAAAATCCCGCTGGCGAGCGAGACGACAACAGCGGTTTTAATGGTTCGAGTTGCTCTACATCTCTATATATAACTAGTACAACGAACAACAATTTCAAAATACATGTGTTGGGTTTATTTTGTAACCTTTGTACACGATAAAATTGCCTTAGTGGCGTAACACGCTAAACTAGCACATGTTGTAATAAAGGTAAGACCTACAACATTTTTTATAGCTAGGCAAAGGTTAACGTGGACTTCATATTTTTACGGTACGGAGCTCGAAGGAAACTACAATTATTTCTCATGATCAATGTCGAACTCGGCAGTATAAAATGCAGATAATCATGTGCCACTGATAATTATAATTTTCAAGGACACTTCGCTCACCTCAGTATTTGTGGTCAGTTCTTTCATATTCTTTCCCTTGTGGAAAAATGGACTAAGATGCAATTCGAGAGTCACTTCAATTTGCAGCAGATCAAAGAACCTAAATTTATCGTGGCGAACACTAATCCTTTGGAGCCAATCCGACAGAGCAGACATTTACAAAACGGCTTCAGATCTTCGCTCCAGGAAAGCAAAACATTAAAATCGTTTTCCAAACTGCATAAGTACTTCACGCTAAAACTGTCCGCGCTTTTCTACGTTGTAAGTCAAATTACCAACGGTCGAGAATGTTTTCACGTCAATTTTGTAATGCGATCGGGCAGGATAATAAGAAAACAATTGTTTCACAAAAGTTGGCCGATTACATTTACGCCTCAGCTGTCCCAAGGCAACCTTGCGATAAAATCCGACGCATCCCTGTCACGAAATGTGGAGTAATGTGCTTTATTCGCCGAAAGCTGTTCAGAATCTTATACTTGGAAAAATATTTTTTCAGTACATTGTCATAAAATAAAACACGCATATAACGGATAGCCGTTGGCACAAAAACGGACCATAATATGAAACCAGTGAGACTGAATCGTTCCGGATCAGTCGGATAACTACAAAATCTATTAAGCTTAAATCGTGGTGAGTTTTGGCTCGTGTTCAGTCTGTTATATGTTGTTTTGAGAAAGATATAATGAAATAATGAATCCTAATTAATTTAAGGTTTGACTTCGTAAACAAAACACATTAGATGTTGGGCTTTTGTTACGTTTGTCACTAATTCAGGCTAGAGTTAGGCTTGAATAAGGCCTTGTCAAGCCAGACATTTTCATACGGGAAGCACGCCAGACCAGATATATAATCAACAAATTTCTCTTTATCTTTGTCTCGTTCATTCTGGCCGCATTCTCGGTCATAATATAGCCCGACAAATGTCTCGTTGAGTTTTACGTAGCTTTTCAATAATGATAAGTTCAGTCTCGCCCTGTCACGTTCAAATCTAGCCAAATTCCCGCTCAGACAGTAGCAAGACAAATGTCTCGTTCTCGTTGCAAAGCGAGACAAATTTCGTGTCTCGCTTTGTCCCGTTCCATTCTCGCCGCGAAAAAGGCTTTCTGGCCAGAATCAGGCTGGATTCTTGCCGTGTCTGGCTGTAAATTTTCGTACGGGATGCTGGCTGGGGCTCTGGCCCCTGTTAGGTTCAACCATGCTGGATTGGTCAAAGGGGAGGGACCTGACAAATAAAGGACAGCCCCTGGCTCTCCAGGCTGGAGGTTGGGCATGGGGCTAATCACCCCACCCTGTAAAAAACTCAGTGATTACAGAAACCCCTGGGGCCTTATGTGCCACATGGCATAAAGAGGCCTAAGTAAGTACTTGATGCATAAGTTAAACAGGTGAAAACTGAACACGGCTAGCAGGCTGACCCTAGCGTGACCATTGACAAGCAGATAGCCCACCTACAAGGAAGTCTCTAGCAAGCAGACAAGGTGACCCTGATAGGAGGATGACCCTGTCTAAGATGTAAACACTTCTCAATCAGTGTACTTTGTTAAGAAATGTATGAAAAGTTAGCCCAGTGATGACAGTTTCCAGATTCATACAGTAACAAAAATGGAAAGAGAAACTGCCATGTATCTTTGAATAATGGCCGTTCCTTACATAGTCACCCCCCCCCCCCCCCGCCCCCACCTTTAAGTAACTTTTCAAAATAATTGCCCCTACAGCTGTATGACTCAAGACTGTAAAAACAACATTTTGTACTCAATTGCTATGCCCAGTGCCCTCTACATGAAGTGCACCTACGGGGGAGACTCCAAACCACAAATTTTTTTGACACAAAAATAACTTCCTAACAGAGGTGCTGCAGTCCAGTAACAAGAAAATCAAACTTTCAATCTTTGCACCGCACTTTCTTACTCAAATAAATGATAAATTGCAACACAATATCCAAGCCACTGGAAAAATTCAGTGGCTAGGATAGGACTCAAACCCACGACCTTCCCTTCAGGTAACTCACCCAGGTGTATAAATAAGTACAGAGAACCAAATTCTGAGACTCCTTATTTGCTTTCCATCTCAGGAAATGGAGTGAAAATTATCATTTGGGCCATCATATTTTTTGTTTGTTTTTTTTTTTCTTTTTTGAATTGTTGTTGGTAGTGTGAACCTTGGCAAGAAGAGGGATAAAGTTAGGGGTGCTTTGCAAATCGACCAGGGAGGCGTGGCAACTCATGGTTAATATAATGCTACAGAAAACAGATTTGTTGACAAATTTACTCCACAGGGGGTGGGGGTTCTCCCTTGTGTAGCCCATATGGAGACATGCTGCTAGACAAAGTATGGTTTTTGGCCTCTCTGTCCTGAAAAGGGTATACAATTTTATGCGAGTCTGTCCTAAACAAGGTCTGAACTTGTCCTACACAGGGTATGGTTGCACATCTGTCATCGTTAAATATGGTTTATACGTTAAGGAATCCTAGATTGAAGATGTTTACCGGTATTTGACAGTTGTCCTAAACAAGGACCTATAATGGAAGGTGTTGTCCTACACAGGGTTGGTACTTTAGAGCATTTCTGTCCTAAACAGGGTCAGGGTTTCAGACCCCCACTCCCCCGGGAAAGTTACTTGCTTGTAAAGAGTTTTCCATTTCAATGTTGGTGGTGATAGTGAGTCACAAGGGTGAGCATCTAAAAGTTGCTGAAAGTTTTTTCACTAGTCTACCTGCTGCAATTTGTTGGCCCAACACTATCGCAATGTTGGCCAATTTGATAAAAGTCTGTTGCACTCAAACACAGTTTCTGAATGGGAAAATTTCAATTTTCAGCTGTCATAATGCACATAGTACTGATAAGCTGACAAGTTGAAGTGTGTCAAGTGTAAACCAGGTCTCAACCTTGCTACTTAAAGGGGTGATGTCACAAGGATATTGCTATGTTAGGTCAATTCTCTGCTAAAATCATAACTTAGTTCCTTTACTCATACACAAAATGCTCCTGTAAAACTATGAGGAAGATATCATAATTATTATTTTTTGGGTGATTTTTGAGAACATAGCATCAAAACTTGAAAAAATTGCTTCAATCCATTTCCATCCTTGCCATTGGTAGTAACAGACAACAGGAAACAGTTTCAGTACTGTAAGATAGTCTTTCATAACAAAGCTAGTCCATTATTTTTGGAATTCAATAATTATTAATACCAAGACACTTTAAGGCTTTCTAAAAAGATGTTAAAATAGCATGACAAAGCCCCTTTAAATGTACAAGAAAGTCAAACCTCATGGCACAAAGCACACAAACATGGTGTGCATGTAATTAAGATCACCCATAGAATACAGATCAATTCAGTTGTTTTATTGGGAAGAATAATTTAAGGATCTAACTAAATTATTATAATTGATAGAATCAACCTTTCACCTTAATTCTAGTTTCATGTTACACTCTAATCATGAAATCTTGGCCGGTTTTTGGAAAATAAAATGTGACACTGTAAAATGAAATGGTATATTAAGCAAGACCTAATGAATTATTGACTTATTTGTTGATGTTCCACTCGTTCAACTGCAATGTAAAACCTTGTCTTGTCCGTTATGTCGTGCCACCCGATTGGTCCTCGCTCACAATCAGCACAAGCCAAATATTTGATAGACTCTACTGTCATTGAAAACCCAACATTTTCAAAAGCGTACATGTCAGGGACTAGCCAATGTCTTTTGAGGGTTTCACCTTCTTGATGCTCTGCAGTAAAATTTTCCTTTTTCTGCATAAAGGGCAAGAAGAGCTACATGAAAAAGAAAAGAGGAAGTAAGAAATAAAATAGTATGTGTCAAATTCAACTTGCTTCCTACGTGCTTTGTTACCTTACCAAGAGTGGGGTGCTGGTACTTTTCTTTACAGTTAATCTATGTTGTGCATGACCAGTGTTGAATGGAGTTTCCAAACTTTCATATCAGTTTGAATGAAGAATTTAACTGTACATTAGCCTGAAATTATGTTTCAGCGTTTGATGTAAACTCAAGGAATTTTGGAATCTTGCAACCAAATGTTCAATCCTTGTTTGCAATACTGAATCATTTGTTTCTGACTGATTGTGTAAATATGAAATAGTGGTCACAAATGATGTAGATTGACTGTAACAAGTAAAACTTGTTAAGGCCGTGGGTGAGAAACTAAGTCATCAGTATTTACTTATTTAAAGCGTATGCACGAAGTGCGACAAATGGTAGCGACATGGTACAAAATATTCATGAATAGGCCCTTCAGTAAAACTTTCAGTTTCTGAATCAATAATTGCATGTGTGTAAATCGCGTGCTACAGAGTTGTGACTTTTTTAAGCATTTTTACTATAAAAAATATTGTCAAAGTCTGGCCTTTTTTTAAAGTTCAAACGTTAACAGAAACTTTTTTAGAAGTTGTCCAACAAAACAAAAATAACAATAATATTCCTTATAGTGATCCAATCCAAATATTTGCAATCTCTAAATTGCAATGTATTGTTCTTTTCTGGACAGTGAACAATAGCTGCTAGAATTTAGTTTCCATAATTAACATAATGTTACCTTAAACATTCGTTTTTATTCGGTGAACCTTCAGAAGCCCTAAAACCACCAATTTTGTGTCCAAGAATACAGCGCGGATATAGAATTTCCTCAACTGACACAACAGGCAGGCAAACAAGGTGTATTGTAGATTGCCACAACAGAAGCAATTTTTTTCAAACAGGCTTTTTAACAAAATATGGAAGGCTTCATATTTAAACAAGGATCATTTCACTCATTTAAAAGCTTACAACTTTCACTGGAACTCGAAATCCTATACTCGGCTTCTGTTGTGACACAATAGAGGTTTTAACTGATCAGTGAGTGGTAAAATCAAGAAGTGTTGTCTTCTCCATGAGGAGAAAACTTGGACATGGAGTCGCGTTTTACAAACTCTTAACTTTGGGAGCTCATAGCATCGCAAAGAGGCGCAATCTGTCAAGCCAAAAATAAGCTCGTTGCACTTCCACCATTGCCCAAGCTCCCCGTTAAGTTTCAACGGAATCGACTCCTAAACGTTCAAGATATAACGTTTTTCAGCGTAAGACCTCCACCAAAATTTTGCCCTATAAATTTATTCATGAGCATCCTGTCACCCATGGCCTTAAAACTGACAGACCTGTGGCCCTTGGTGCCTGGAACAACTTGGGATTTGGAGATGTTGGTTTCTATTCAGTAAGAATAAGCAGCCCACATGCCAGCAGACATGGGATGAGCATAAACGTATGTGGCTTTAAATAAGATAATTATAATAATATTATCATGGATGCAACTGATTGAGTGGTTGGTCTTGTGTGACTTGTCAATTTGCCGTCTTGCATGACTAGTTAAAACATGTAGCAAAGTTCTTCCCTTTTTAGCTAAATACATATGGCGTCAAATTACACATCCTGATTTTGGCCTTCAATAATATAAATGATAAGTGTTGCATTAGCGCTGGTATTTATTTTTACTGCGGCTTCTTTACTTTATTACACTTTTGTACATTTGTAGCATGTATTTTGGAGAAAATGTGACCAGAAACCACTTTCTATTTGTTGCCTTAGAAAATCCATTCTGTGACAAACCTGATTGTGGAAAATATCACAAAACTTAAAGCTTTTTGCATGACTTGTACAATACTGCATGTCTTGTTACTAATGCTATCATGCATGACGAATGTGGCGAACCCATACCCAGACAAATAAATATATAAATAAATAAATATAGGAACTCAAAATGCTGTTGCTGACAAAGGAATGAATGCATTCATTCCAAAAACTGCAAAACCCAGAGCAACCTAGTTCCCAGAGACTTTCATCCCCCCACCCCAGAGGAAGCCTGGGAGATGAAAGACCTTGGGAACGAGGTTGAACCAGGAGAACAACCCTTGAAGCAAGGATAAGAACCAACAACAGACTTAACACAAATTATGATGCCAAGTCTAAGATTTGACATTGAATCACACAGGTGGAATGAAAGTGGTCACAAGACTGTGTCTTCCCTGCTCTTTAACTCTGAATGGAACTTCTGGGGCACTAGGCCTGCAAAACCTTAAAACTACCATCTTACTAGAGACAAAGAAGACCAATCCAACTAGGTGAAAAGTTGAAATCACCTATGATCAGACTTGATCTTATTACATGTGTTAGGAACGTTCCAAATACCGGGGACATGGGTACAGGCAGGATATGCAGTGTTATGTGCCGATCAATTCGAAACTTCAACATGCCTCCCCCCCCGGGCATACCCGGGCATTTGACTGTGCATCGTGTCCGGGGAGGGGGGAATTTGAACGTTGCGTTGGAAGGGTGGGGAATTTGAACCGGATTTATCTCTTGTTCTGACGTAAAACATGCGTGATCTTTTTTTTCGTTTTTACAGGGTTTGACGGATCTGCAAGATAGAATGTCGCCTTTGTTAGTGAATAACTCTTTCAAAAGGGTCTTTAAAAGAAGTTTGAAGGTGTCATTACGGCCTGTCTCTCTCTGGAAGGCGTGTAAAGTGTTTGATTGAAGACGAAATTTGTCTTTGAGGACAGGTAGTTCAGGACTAATTGGTGGGGCATTTGAACGGCTTTTTTGCCCCGACGGGAGAGAATTTGAACAAGCCAATTTTCAAAAGTTCAAATGCCCGGGGGGTTGCCCGGGGTGGGGGATGTTGAACTTTCGAATTGATCGGCGCATTAGTAACAGTCGACAACATACCTCTCTTTCTTCATATCTCGCAGTACTCGGTCTCAGCACCTTTGACTGACAAAACTTGCACACTACCCACTTGCTGTTCTTTCCATTCTCAATCAGTTCATCCATCTGTGGCAACTGGCACTCTTTACAAGAAGTAATTTCTTTCAAAGTTGCTATCTAATATGGCCTTTGACCAGATCTAGAACAGTCAGGCTGCTTTTATCGGACCGCGTTTGACTGGGGGCTAACACTGTGACGTCATTTTTGGCGGCTTATGGTAAAGCAAAACAAACCAGGAGACAACAAAAACAAAACAAAAACATATTTTTCATAAAATCGAAAAAAAAAGTGGCGAAAAGTATAAGCAGAATTGTAGCTTGCACGTCAAGATTTCAAGTTGAAATGGAGCTTCATGAATGCAGAAAAAAACATAACTTATGCTATGAAAAACGTTGTAAAAAGGTAAAAGAACACCACATTTATAGTATTATTCAAATATCAAACTATCATTTTGTTTGTTTGTTTATTTCCCTGTATGTTTGTTTTGCTTTTTTGCAAGTTATTTGTCAAAGAAAGCATTGCGGAATAGCATTACGTATTTTGACATTTTTAGACCAAATTGCTTAGTCACCCCAAGGCCACACAAAACAAATTTTACACGACGTCAAAGACCAGTCAGCCAATCAGAGACCTTTCTTTCCCCTACGTCATTCAATATTTACTCTTCTGCATGACGCAAACGATCGAAGGACCGGTTAGCGATAAATACACGGGAAGGAAGGGTTCAAATTGGGAAAGATCACTTAAGCTAACGATGGCTACAACTTTAACACAGGGTTTTCCAGAAAACACTAATCAAAGGTAGAGGAAGTCAGGTATTTTATGAGGGAAGAAACTGGTGGTTTTGCTAATTTCTTTTCGTAATATTTTGCATAGTATACCCACACCGTCAGAACTAGCAGTCGTCGAAGAGTCGAGAGGGTGGTGTAGGAAAAGATGTTCGTGGCGACCAACTTCAGAGAGATTGCTGGAGGCTGCAGAAGCACGAATTTTGCAATGTGAGTTGTTCTTATAGACTAGTCGTTGTACTTAACCTAAAAATGGTTTAGAAACATTGCAAACTCGTCGGCTGATCGCATGGATCTTTTTTAACGCTTGTTTTATTTTAATAATCTTCTGTTAGTTTGTGCTGTTTTCTTGTAGAACAACCTCTGCAAAAGCAATTTACAAAGGTCACTAAGGTTGATTTTCTTTCTGAAGAGAAGAACAAATATAATTTAACTGATTGTAAGCGAGCTGCTGTTTTCAATTCTTCTGGAGAAAGTTTTTACGCTGTGACTAAATGACCGGCAGCCGGTCAAGGTTGTCAAAACACTAAATGACCGGCAGTTCTATATTTTTGACAAATTTAGGAAAATCGAATAATTTATCCGATCTAAACTATGATATCTTGATTAAGATGTGTTAAGCGATTCGGAGGACCTTAATAGTTTTTAAACTCAACCTTTTGTTTACGCTGGGCATAGAGTACGAAGCGATGTGTCGTGACACTTAGGTTCTGTTCAGGGCCGACTGCCGGTCAAGGTTTTCGTAACTCTAAATGACCGTCAGTCCGATTTAGTTTACAATTTCGGGAAAATCGATGAACTTAACCGATTAATGAATGATATGTTGATTAAGATGTATTAAACGATTCGGAAGAGTCCTTTTCTTCTCAAACCATACCCTTTGTTTATCCTGGGCCATGAGTTGCGAAACAACTGCCGGTCAAGGTTGTCAAAACACTAAATGACCGGCAGTCAGATATATATACATATATATATATATATATATATATATATATATATATATATATATATATATAGAGCGCAATTTCAGAAAAGTCGAAGAATTTATCAAAACTAAACTATGTTACTTTATTTGAGATGTGTTAAGGGCTTTGGAAGACCTTAATAGTGTTAAACTCAACGTTTTACGCTGGGCATATGTGTCGTGACACTTGGATTCTGTTCAGGGCTGACTCCTAGTGCCGGTCAAGGTTTTCAAAACACTAAATGACCGGCAGTACGATTTGTTTGAAAATTTCGGTGCCTGTCGCTTCATTTGAGACGAAGAGATATAAGTAAACGACCTTAAAAAGCAGGAAGATAGAGGCGAAAATCGATTGCAAACCTTGGGACGTCTTTACCTTCTCAGACTCTTCGCACTCTCACGTGGTGCAAATTTCCTGCCAACAAATGCGTAAAGAGTCATGTAACACCACAAGCCCTAAGCCCCTAACCCTTGTTATATTCTGGAACAGTTACAGATGTAGAAGCGCTTCCTTATTCTTGCTGGGCAAAACGAAAGTCAAAATGGTTTGACTAACGCAGATCTTTTCTCTTGATAAAAGTTTTACAAAAACTGTAGCGAGAAAATTTTGATTGTCAAACAGTTGTTAATACTTAACCAGAAATGGTGTTGTCACGAATTCTCTCTCCCAACACAAAATCACGTAATGTTACATTACTTAGCTGCATACTCAAAGGTCAAGCGTAAAACCAAGGGTTCAGTTTTGAAAAGAAAGTCTTTCAAATCGCTTAACACGTCTTAATCAAAATACCATACTTTAGTTTGGATAAATTCTTCAATTTTTCTGAATTTGGCAAAAAAATATCCGACTGCCGGTCATTTAGTGTTTTGACAACCTTGACCAGTAGTTGATTCGCAACTCATGGCCCAGGATAAACAAAGGGTGTAGTTTGAGAAGAAAAGGACTCTTCCGAATCGCTCAATACATCTTAATCAACATATCATTCTTTGATCGGTTAAGTTCGTCGATTTTCCCGAAACTGTAAACTAAATCGGACTGACGGTCATTTAGAGTTATGAAAACCTTGACCGGCAGTCGGCCCTGAACAGAACTTAAGTGTCACAACACATCGCTTCGTACTCTATGCCCAGCGTAAACAAAAGGTTGAGTTTAAAAACTATTAAGGTCCTCCGAATCGCTTAACACATCTTAATCAAAATATCATAGTTTAGATTGGATAAATTATTGGATTTTCCTAAATTTGTCAAAAATATAGAACTGCCGGTCATTTAGTGTTTGACAACCTTGACCGGCTGCCGGTCATTTAGTCACAGCGAAGTCTTTAACTAAAATATTACATAATCATCGGCTCAAAAACCTTGGCAGAGGCTTAATTACAAGGGGGCAGAGGACAGGCCATCTAGGTCCACTGCCATCTAGCACCCTGCCACGTTGCCCTGTACCTGGAGTTCCCATTGTTACTCTGCAAGCACACTGTACGGAGCTGGTATTGATCAAGTTTTATTAGTTAAATTCCTCCCAAACAAGTTGCCACATCCCCTAACTAAAAACCAACCAAAAATTCAAACCAGGCAACCATTACCATAGAACACAAAAATTTGGATTTATCAACTGAGTTGATAACGTAAATAGAAATGGGCCATCTCATTAAATGTCTGCACCCCCACAATTGAGAGATCAAAGGTACCGACATAGCTACCCCCTCAGAAATGACTTTTAAAACCCCCTTCCTCCCCCTAGGATTTTCCTGACCCTCAATTGGGGGGGGGGGGGGTGCAGACATTCAATGGAATGGCCCAATCCAAAAGCTTATGTTTTGAGCATCACCCTTCATCAGAGTGAAGGGATAACATAACACTCTGACAAGGTACAGCATCTAAACAGGGTAAAGCAGAATATTCAGGGCACTGTTAAATTATATATTTTGCCCATAGTATTCTTTGAATCAAGCTCATGATTGATGTATACTTTTGTCTTTCCTTGACAGTTATCAAGACTCATTATGAAAGTAAATATGTACCTTTGAAAGACAATAATAAAATATGGACAGTAAAATTCAACCCTCATGCAACTAAAGTACCACTGGTAATGGTTCATGGCTTCGGTGGGGGTGTAGGTCTCTGGGCCATGAACATTGATGCCCTTGCCAAGGACAGGACTGTCTACGCATTTGATGTCTTGGGATTTGGACGCAGCTCACGTCCTCAGCTAAGCACAGACCCAGAAGAGGCTGAAATGCAATTTGTGGACTCCATCGAGCAATGGCGGGACCAGATGGGCCTAGAAAAATTTGTTCTTCTGGGACACAGTTTTGGCGGCTATATGGCAAGTTCCTATACCCTCAAACATCCCTCCAGAGTTCAGCATCTAGTCCTGGTGGATTCCTGGGGTTTTCCAGAGAAGCCATCTGAGTTTGAGTTTCCTATTCCTTTGTGGCTGAAAGCAGTAGTAGCTGTTGCAAGCCAATTTAACCCACTGGCAGGATTGAGAGCTGCTGGTCCTTGGGGTGAGTAGAGAAGCTACACCATAATATTCATACAATGTAGAAGTCCTAAAGCCTTGCTTGGTGGAGGGGGAGATTTCGATATGAAAGGGAGACCATTTTGCCATGCCAGTTTTGTTGTAGTAAATCAGAAATGACCATAATTGTATTTAGGTACTAATTGCAATGATTTTATTGTTTCAATGTCAACAAAGCAAAGTACTGGAAAGGCGTAACTGGTATTTTGTATAGTCAAAAATATTGTGACTCAGATCCTTCATAGCAGTTTACGAAGTGGTCTAAATTCATTTCTCTCTGACAGTAATGAGTAGACATATTTGCCATCTACATATTCATTCATAAAGTTATGAATTGTTTGTAATTGCAGGTCCATCACTGGTGCAGAAATTCAGACCCGACTTTCAGGGGAGGTTCTCACGTCTCCTCTCAGATGACACTATTTTCAATTACATTTACCACTGCAATGCTCAGAAACCAAGGTACTGTCATGTGACTATTAAACTAAGTGGCGACACTGTTACCGAGTAGAAGATAGTTGTTACAGAAAAAATAATACGTGCTTGAGATCGACAAGAAATACTGTTAGTGGCTGCACGAACATAAGTCATGATTTCATCAGTGCCATTTAGATCAAAAGTGTATCTGCTTATTTACTTGTTTATTTATTTTAATTAATTTACTTTTATAGCATTCAAAACCACCTCATTAATTTAATTAGAACCTGGTGTAAACTGCAAAAAACAAATATATATTTGTTCTGCAGTTTTTTTTTGGGGGCGGGGGGGGGTTAAAGTAATTATTATTACTTTAATCCACATGGTTAAGTTAGAAAACTTCAAAATTGCCACAAATTCATTTCTGGGTTATCTTAACCCTGCTTTGAGGATCTGCATTCTGGTATATAAATGGGTCCCAGTGAACTGTGGTTAGAACTGTGTAGCACAATCAGTGAGTCAGAGTCCAAATTTTGCAAAATGTTTAGTTATTATATGAGCTAAAAAAATTAAAAATCCATACGTTTTGGAACTACTATCCCTTCATCAGTGGAATAGCCATTTAATTACAAAACATTTTGCGAAATTTGAACCAGTGAACTGTATTGGTTTCCTAGCAAATTTCTGGGGGTGGGGTAACCTTGCAGTGGAGTAGCATGCCAGGGGAAAGGAGTAATTAGTAATAGTTGTAGGTGCCAAACAGCTGGAGATGGGCACTTATGATATACTGCTTATTGTATTTGCTAATCAGTAAGATTGGAGCCTGAACATTGTGAACACACAACCAAATTGATCAACTAATGATTCAAAGAGACTTTTTTGGAGATGCACTACCCTCTGACATTTTCAACCACATCTCATATGCTCACGCTCAGGACAACTAAATATTCATCTTTCTCAACATCTCATTTGTTAATCAATCTTTTCTTTCCTTTTCAGTGGAGAAATAGCTTTCAAGAATATGAGTGTTTCATTTGGCTGGGCCAAGTTTCCTATGATTCACAGAATTGCTAACCTTGATAAGAATGTTCCCATGACAATGATCCATGGTGAGAATTCTTGGATTGGCTCCGATTCCAGCTACGAGACTAAATACTTGCGGAGTGGTAGTCATGTTCACATTAAAATCATCCCAGATGCTGGACACCATGTTTATGCTGACAACCCTGATGATTTTAACGTGGCTGTGGGTAAAATTTGTCGGAGAGAGGATGAAAGGATTGACGTGGCTGTCTTTTGATCCCAAAAAAGAATACCTGGTTTCCACGAGATCTTGAGTGTGCAGGGACGTTACTTCACAGTGTGCAATGCAGGACTTGTTTAGTGGTACAAACCTTGGACATGGCATTTGCCTCAGTGTAAAAGCTCACAATTTTTTCTTTGTTTTTGTAAATCATTGGTTCCCTTGTTTTACATCATCGGTGAATTTCAAAGGCTTTAACACTGTGATTGACCCGAAATATTTTCCAGCTTGATTCACAATTCTGTCTTCAGGGAATTGCCTGTAAGCAGGTGAAGAGAAAGTGTCCTTATAAAATTTATAATCACTTATTTACCCACAAAGAAAACTAAAATGGTGTGCAAGTAGGGAGCCATTGTTTCAAAGGCCACCTTCAGTTTGTATGCATAACTAGACCTGTGTTTTTTAGTGGAAAACCTTGTAGATTAAGTAGATTAATTGTAAATTTTGTAGATAATATTTATACTAAATATCATTTTATTCTTGTTTACTCTTATTTAACTTAGAAACTTTTCAATCTATGGGAGTTCAACATTGTACAGATAAGCTACAATTAAAAGAAATTAAAATAGGGACTGCAAGTGTGATTACCTAAGAAAAGCTTCCCATGTAACCAGCCCATCCTAAAACAAGCAGCCTAAGTGACAAGACTACCAGATTTCAAAGGATTATAATTATGACCACCTGGAACATATGTAGAGTACCAATATTTAGGCCACTGCACCTCCTGAAAGGGAGATTTAAAGGTAAAAATATATGAAAATTTTAAGATGTGCTTCAACGGGGAAAGATAGAGATACACGCACCTCAATCCTCGAAAAGATAAAAAAAGATAATAAGAAAGCCAGAAACTGAAAAAGATAAACGCAGTTTTCAGACGTAACGTAATCAGCATCATCAGTCACTGTAAGCGCCATGGGACGTACCCTTGAAGGAGAGGTATCGTTAGAATTTTGGGTTGGTCTGCGTGGCCCAGAAGTCAGGCGGGGGGGCGGAAAAATCTACGTCGTCCAGATATTCCAGACTACTACTGGTTCACTTTACATACCTTATTTCGGACCGCGATGGCTTAAATATGCTAAGGGAGTACCCCCAAGGGCTACACAACGGCCTCTCGGCTCAAAGTGCCAGGTTTTTCAGGGCTCCTCTCAGGTACAAATGTTATGTTAAGGGTTCCTTGGTGGCAGGGGGGGGGGGGGGGGAGCAGGGTGGCCGAGTGGTTAGGGTGTTATGTTTCATTTACAATATTTGTTTCATTTGTTTGTTACTCGATTCATTAGCTATCTAAGCTAGGAGCCTAATAAGCTCCATAATTTCGAGTATAAATAAATCTTTATCTTTTTTTTTCATCACCACGACAGGCAATCCCCCACTCTACTGTTGCCGACGTCCCATTAACATGAAGATTAGAGGTTAGACTCTAAGACTTGTAAGAGCATCAAAAGCAGAATGGAAAGAAATTTTCTGAAATTTCCCTTAGTCGGAAAAAAGTACAACCAGCCTAGCGCGACTCTCGAAGGGGGTGGTTTTAGGAACGCGCGTGGAGTAGGTACTCCACCCACGACCCTCCATGAAAACACGTGCGTGATACACGGGCTAAAAGAACAGAATACCACAATTCTTGATGTTTGCCCTAAAAGGAAAAGGTCTTGGGAAAAGGTATTCCGGCTAAGGATGTACTCGTTCTCTAGGGATCAATGCTATTTTCAAAGAAAGCAAGATATCAGTTGTGGTATTTCGTTCATTACAACAGGAAAACTAAAACGGTAGAGAGGTCCCTTTCTTATTCAGGAATGTGTCCAAAAGAAATTGCCCTATGAGGTACCCTGCGCGTACCCTCAGCTTGAGTAAAAGCGCGTGAAGGGGTTTCACTTTTTTACTGTGTTCCATCAGTTCGCGATTTTGTTGTTGCTGTTGATGTGTTTTTTTAAAGCTTTGTGGGAGTGTTACTTGATTACACTGATGACGTCGACGTTATTGCCACTTTGTACCAAAAGAAAAAATCTCTTTTGTAAGTTTATATGAACGGCAGTGATGTGTCGCCTTTGTCACCGCCGGCAAATAACGCAGTTCTTGGGTTTTCCTAGTTATGGTCATTATTGACTGCTAGAAAAAGGAGTTGCTAACGGTTGAAATAACATGTAACAAAACGGTTGAGTGACTTGAGCAGTGGGAGACTTCGTCTGAATTCACCCCCGAACCTCCCTACGGGCCTGGGAGAATTATTTCTTCGAGGAGATATGATGTGTTTACTTTACTAATACGCCGGACACCTACCAAATAGAGAAGAAAACAAACTAAATCGAGCCACCAACGTTGTTATTCAATTCAACAAAAATACCGCGGTCACTTGAACTTGAACGGATGAAACTGAAACACCAACCGCAAATCATATCTCAAAACCAAAACATTTTTACTTCACAACAAGTTTCAGCTTTGGAAAATTGCTCAACTGGGTGGGGCAAGATTGCTTCATAAAACTGGCCAAAATTGTCTTTCCACCCGCGATAACGGATATGCAGAATGCACAAAACGCGAAGTGATCATTGGTTTACAGAACCTTGTCCTTTTCGCTGCCCGAATATTTTGAAAGGCTAGTGCCGCGGGATAATTTGCACGATTTTGGTTTCTTGATATATGACTCGGTTGCAGGAGATATCCGCTTCATTAAACGTGCGCAGGGCTTGTCTTACCAAGCGCCCCTGCAAAACTTTTCAAGTTCTTATAGCTACAAACTGGAAAATATATAATAGAAGAGTAGAAACAGTGTGAAAAAGCATCAAGGACGTTATCAAAACATCGAACAATCAATATCGGCACTTTCGGAAAGGGCAGCACAATTGTGGCCACAAACCAAAATTATGCCGACCTTTCAGTTTGGACCAAAGATGAAGATAAACAAAAACCTTGCCTCCTTTGACTGCCTACGTTACCTGGACAATTTATTTTAGCGCCAACTTCTCTATTTATTCAGGCGCGAAGATGTCAAGAACACTGGCGTCTTTTGGGGGAAAACCTTAGAGGAGAGATCAGTAGCTTTCATACGGGTTTTTTTTGACTCAGATAGCAGACAAAATTTTGGAGAAAAGTGAGAGGAGAAAAGAGGAACTGAATAGCATTATGTTATTTTCCACACGTCAGCATGATCAAAGTATTTAATCACAAGGCGCCAGAAAGTCGGTATATAGTTCCCTTTCCTGATCGGGAATGTGTCCAGGGGCCCGTTTCTCGAAACTCCCGATAACTTTCCGGGCCCGAAAACTATTTTAGGTGCACAATATTCTCCAATAGCTATACAATTTTTTATTGATTTTGAAAGCTAAATTTTAATCTTTATAATTTCGTGAAGCATATTGCTAAGTTTGCGCCAATAATTACCATTAGCTGATAAATAAATGAGCTTGAAAAAATACTTACCGGGCCCGGAAAGTTATCGGGAGTTTCGAGAAACGGGCCCCAGAAGAACGAGCCCTGTGATATACATTATAGCGGAGCCAGCGCGCTAGCGCGTCAGCGGAGCTCCATTGCTAAGGAAATTTGGTAATCTATCAAGCCAAAAAATTTTGGTAGTGACGTAGTAGTCACGTGACAGTCCGTCCGTACATCCGTACATCCGTCCGTCCGCACCACAGGGCTACCAATACACTTCCTACACTGGATAGAATCCTGTGCTGAATCCCGTGTGTTTTCGGCGCGAAATCGCATGTTGACCCGCGTTGTAGCAAAACAAGCAAAGACAACAAAAGTCAAAAACAAATTTGTTAGTGGAAAAAAAAGTTCAAAAAAACACTCAGTTGTCTTTTTGGTGGAAGGGGAAAAGTTCAATCTAGGCGAAAGAAATTCGGCGATAAAGTTCAGGCAAAAAGTTCAAATTTGCCTCGTCGGTTCTCTTTTTTTTTTCTTTCTTTTTTTTTTAATAAAACGACTTGGATGAGAGTATTTTCACAAATTAATAACTGCCAGCAAAAACAAAACAAAAAAACAAAACAAAAAACAAAAGCAAAAAACAGACAAAACAAAAAGGGGGGCTCCGCTTTTAGGCTTGGCTAAATCTATATATTTTACTTCTTATTAACCGAGTGCGAGGGCCGAACTGGGAGAATATATTACCCGAGGTCTTTCTTGTACGGTCCGAGCGAAGCGATTCGTTCGGTCCATGACAAGTAAGAAGTTTATCAAATGGCTGTGCCTAACACTTTACTACTTAAAAAGTGAGCCGTGCTTCAAATCATTCTAACTTTTTAAATCAAATGTACTTTCACATTTTCTATATTCCCGCTTTACCAGCCATCGCTCATAATGCCCGTGGGCATTACGGGAAAATCCGATCCCCGAGTATTGGCCAATCACAGCGCGCGTTATATATATTTACAAACTCTTGCCATATAATAAAACTGAGTAAAAGCGCGTGAAGGAGTTTCCCTATTTCACTGTGTTAGGACAATTAAAAGTGTTTGTATTTTTTCCAAACGGCTATTCTGGGACCCGCACAGCTGCTGTAGTTTAGCCTGCTCCAGGATCAGATAGTGAGAACCAGGGAAAAAAAGAATAAAAAATACTGAACACGAACTGAAAATGCAAAGCGTGGAGACTGAATAAGAAAGGAGGAGGGGTTTATGATGCCCATGCGTCTGATTTTTGTGCTGGATTCTATCACCTTGCATGACATAACAACGAAGGGTTTTGACTCCCCTTCAAACTTACAGACCTAAAGCAGGCGGAGCGGACGGGTTACTGAGGGAGTCGGAAAAAACGGTGTTTATCCAAGTATGAATGACATATTTTAACAAAGATCAATTAATAAAGAGCAGAAAACAAATGAAATCGAGCCACCAACGCTGTTATTTTATTACTTTTAGCAACAAGAAATACCGTAAACTGTCGCTTATAAGCCCCCCCCGCCGGCTATAGGCCCATCTACCGGTAAACAAAAGAATACATCCGGTTATAAGCACCCCCAGGTATAAGCCCCCCTCTAGTTTTCCTTGTTTCCTTTAAGCACTCTCACAGTGGACTGCGAAGATGAACTCTGAGCATCTGTTTGGTTACCTTCCAGTTACGTTTGTGTTGTTACAGTTTTGATTTTGTTGTTAAAATTGAAATGAATTCGATTTCTTATGACGTTTCAAAGGTTAATTAAAAACTGGCAATTAAAACCGTATTTCAATCAATACTGCTGTGGCTCATTTCGAGACGGGTGTTTTTTATTCCACTTATAAGCGCCCCCCTCCCCCTGGATATAAGCCCCTCCGTTTATAAGCCCACCCAAAACCCCTCACGAAGTTGTATGAGCCCAGGGCTTATAAGCGGCAGTTTACAGTACATGCTGCCTCTCGGAACTTGAATGGAAGAAATTAAAAAGCACCAATGCATGCAACCGCAAATGATTACCTCCAAAGACAAAACATTTTTTTACAACTCTTCTCAGCTCTAATATAATGAATGTATGAAAGACAAAAATGCTGCTTTCCATCTTGGCCAACTGGGTGGGGAATGAGCATTTTTACACGCCTTAAAGTTCAAATAAAAAAAGACCGCTTTTATATTAGCGGTAACTGGTACAGGATGTACAAGAAGGAAGACGTGTTCCACAAATATTTTAGCTTGCAGAAAAATAAGTGTTGCAGGATAAGGGCCATGCTTTTGCCCTCCTGCTATGTAACTAGGACCTCCTGCTATGTAACTAGGAAACCCTAGTAGAACACGTCTTGCATAAAAATTTCGAGCCAAGTTACATGAATGCATTTTAGAGACGCAAATGACTGCTTGTCAACTACCAATTGCTACATGATGATATAACTACAAATTTAAAAATATTCAAGTGGAAGACTGAAGAATGGAGTAAGGACGGATCAAGATATCCATAATATCGGCACTTTCAGAGGTTTAAAGTGCAACATAATTTTGGCAGCCAAAATCCGTAAAAACCTGCCAACCTCAGATAGTGGGAAAATAAACAGAATCCTTGCCTCTTTTAATTTGACTGCCTATGCTTTTCTTAAATTGACGTGATTTTTATTCAATCCTTTTTTTGCGTGGTCCTCGGATAATTGTGTTATTTTTTCTGATGCTTTGTCGTGATGGGAGACCTCCGTCTTGGCTGACAATGTTCTTAGCAACTTCTTGATACCGTTTCTTCTGGCAGGACTCGCGGACGAAATGATCTTTCGGTTAATCCAAAGAATCTCTCTGGTTAATTGAATGCATTTTATGAGATGCGAATGATTGCTTGTTTACTTCCAACTGTTACATGATGATATGGCTACAAATTTAAAAAAATTCAAGGGGAAAACCGAAGAATAAAGCAAGCAAGTGATCAAGACATCCACGAACCAATATCTGCACTTTTTAACTGGCACGAATTCAGCAAGAAACGCGAAGAAATTACGCTTAAAACGATCAAAACAAGGAAGAGAGTCATTTCCAGGAAAACAATCACACCAAAACAAGCAAATTGATGTACTGTACCGAGAAAACAAGTAAATTTTTCTTAGTTAAGGAGTTTGAAAACTCCTGGCAATGAATATTTATGAGTCTCCCCCTCTTCAGACGCAGGTTGAACTTCTCTTCATTCTGCCACATGTACATTGTTGTCACCATGAATAAGAAAACGAGTGTTAAATTTTTCGTCCTACTAGTTTCACTAACAATGATCTGTTTTACAGCGCTCTATAGGTATAAATTGACGTGCGCCCCAAACACTGTTCCGGTAAATGGTCCAACCCAAAAAGATTCGCTAAGCATCGCAAACAACACCGAACACGTTGAACATAAAAGTGGTCAAGTTTACGCCTGCGTTTTTACTGGTCGGTGGATGTTTCTTCGAGTCCTGCTTCCTTACCTCTACAGAGAGCTTCGACAAAACGGCGGTGTGGTTGACAGAGTGTTATTTGCTATGTTAGGATACACCAACGACACGCAAGTCAAGCTACAGCATTTCTCGACCGCTGCCAACAGTATTTTACAAGATGAAGTCTTTCAGTTTGTCTATTTAAGGAAAGATCCTACCGAAACACACGACCAACTGAAATTGGCCCCATTCTACACAGAGTTTTACTATGTAGTCCTTCAACGTCTTCTGCGAAATCCAAATGATGTCTACCTCAAGATGGACGATGATATGGTTTACCTCCATCCAAACGTTTTTGGCAGCATGCTAAAGAACAAAAACACGAGCGATTGCTTTATACACTTCGGCAACATCGTGACCAACTGGAGATGCAACTGGTTTCACCAAGAGATTGGGGTTTTTGACAAGAAAGTGAACCCGAAAGGATTAAAAATTGAGTACAACCCTTTTGGAGAATGCGGGTGGAAAAACGCGGAATGTACTGAAATGGTATTACGCGCCTTCCTGCATCACTACCACAAGAAACAGTTGAGTAAATATCTGGTTCCTGGGAGGAGTCTAACTACGAAAGGACACCGCTTCAGCATTAATTTTTTTCTTCTTGATGTAGACATCGTGAATATCAAGCAAATGATGGAGCTCGGTGCAATCCGTGATGACGAACTTTGGTGGTCATCAAAATATTCAGGCAAAGCTTCACAACCTAATTGCATTGTCGGCGAAGCTTTGATGGTTCACTTCTCTTACTTTACTACAGTGAAGCAAATGCTGGAGCTGGGTTTTTTAAAAGAATTTGAGAACATTGTTCTTATGGAACTTAGTGAGGCTTTGCCTAGAGAACTGTGGAATGCTACGGATTTTTTTTGAGATCTTTGTGTTTGTGTATCACCACAGTACGGACCTGCCTGCCAAAAAAAATTAGCACTGTTCGAAACGAATTGTGTTGCTAGACATCAGGGCAGGGGCGTAGGTACCTGTACGCATGGACGCACGTGCGTACCTGAAAATAAAAAATGAAGTAAAATAAAATTTAAAAAAAGGAATAAAAAGAGCAAATAAATAAACAGCACAATTTGCCTCAAGTTATTTTTCACCTCTTGTTTCAGGAGGGAGGGGATGACGCTATTGTTTTCAATTTATTGTTTTCCTTGGAGACGCCCCCTCGCTCCTGTCTGGTTTCTTTGAAATGTTGTTTATGAAACAACAGACGGCGTTTTTCCACACGCGAATGTCGGTTTCCAAGGAGAAGCAACGTGATTCATTGTTGGACCGAATGGTCCAAAAAAGGCGTGAGAATAGCAAGCAGAAAGCAAGCGGGATGGTAAAGAGTCAACGCGTTGTGGTCACCTCGTTTTATAGCCTTGGATCGGCCTGTCTTCGCATGGGACTCTTGATTTGCTGGCTTACCATGGCCAAAAAAACCAATTACAGACTATTACTTTGCCATCAGCACTGACAGAATGACAGAGCAGCATGAAGAAACCAAAGGGCCATGTGAGTTCAAATTCTGTGTTATGATTACACTTTGACATGCGTTTCTGCATGATAGATCGCTGAATTGGACCTGGTGCAAGCGTCCAAGGAAGTAAAAGTCTGTTCATCTGTCCTTCAGGCGGGGACGGGAATGACGATTCTGTCTGGGATGCGCTGCTACACAAAGCAACGGACATTGCTGCTTTATACAACATAAATCCGAGCATCCCTCCAGCAACAACACCGCCGGAAAACGTTCGAGGCAGATATTCCTTCCGCCTATTGGAAGAGGGCAGCTTACCTTCCATTTCTGGATCACCTTGTATTCTCGTGATGATACCGTTACATTTCCATTTTATATTTGTGTGACATTTATCTTAAATTTCCAGTCAAATTCAAATTTCAGGAACTATGGTGAAGACAGGCATATGTTCCTTGATGAATTCAAACGAGAAGTGACTAATTGTCGTCAGTTAAAGTTGGTCGTTGGTTGAAGATGGCATTCCCCAGAACCTGGTGGAAACGCTGGACTTCGCCAACCCAGAACTTTACCCTGGAATTTACTGATGTAGCCGTCAAGACGCTTTTCAAGTATCCTGTGTCAACGTTTGTTGCAGAGCGAAGCTTCAGTAGCATGAAGAGGCTCAAGGCGCCACTTCGGAGCGCTACATCGGATGCGCGGTTGAAGCCGGAAATAGACTCAGTAATAAATGATGTCATTTCTGAGTTTTCTGGGAAGAAAGACAGATTAGCCCTGTGCTTGTAACGGAAAACCATTTATCACTTCTTACATGTAAGAAAGTTATCCACATAGCCTCAGGATTTCGGTTGGGTTGTTGTTGTTGTTGTTTTTTTTTTGTAGATTTGTAAGAAGCGTGGACCAAAATAAAACTTGACTAGGGCACAATTACGTCAAGGCAAACAATACCGGTCAGAAACAACGTGACACAGACTGGTAAAATATCACTCATTTGTGAATAAAACTCTACCACCAGCATGTTCGCTTTATTAATGATAATCGATCGGAACGCTTCAATAATCCCAAAAAAGCAACGTACAAAGAATTTTGCGACTTAGTTGTCATCTCATATCAAGTAAGAACGCTTACGCTTAAACGGCAACTTCGCTATAGTGGTGAAAAGAAAATTTAATCAAGGCTGGTGAAAAAAGTTAGGACTTGCAAAATTTTTCATGTTCTTATAGCTACAAACTGGAAAATATTTAAGAGAAGAGAAGAAACTGTGCGAAAAAGCATCAAGGACGTTATCAAAACATCGAACAATCAATATCGGCACTTTCGGAAAGGGCAGCATAGTTGTGGCCACAAACCAAAACTATGCCGACCCCTAAGTTTGGACTAAAGATGAAGATAAACACAAGCATTGCCTCATTTTTTGAAACTTTTATGTCTAATTTTTCTCTTCATCTGACTGCCTATATTTCCTGGACAATCTATTTCAGCTCCACTTCTCTATTTATTCGCGTGAGGGTGCGAAGATGTCACGAATACTGACGGAATGCTGTCAAGCGTTTCCAATGAATTTTTTTTTTTGGAAGACAAAACCTTCAAGGAGAGATCGGTACCTTTCATACGGTCACTTGTTGCCAGGATATTATTGATACAGGTAGCGGACAGACTTTTGGATTTTTTTTTTCACGAAGCAAAAGTTAAAACCACCAAATAAGGCATAAAAACATAATCACAGAAAAGTGCAGCTCAATAGCATTATTTCATTTTCCATTAGACCACGAGTAGTCTCTAATTTTGGCGATAGCAATCGTGGGGCGGGCGAAAATACACACAAGCGCGCGCGAAATTCCGGGGAGACGGGATTTCGCGCGCGCGCGCGCGTGTGTTTATTTTCGCCCGCCCCACGATCGCTATCGCCCAAATTAGAGACTACTCGCAGTCTACTTTCCATGCACACGTCAGCATGATCAAAGTATTTGGTCACGGCCAGAAAGCTGAAACGGTATATAGATCCCTTTCCTGATCTGGAATGTGCCCAGAAGAACGTGCCCTGAGATATACATTATCGAGCTGAGTAAAAGCGCGTGAAGGAGTTTCCCTATTTTATTGTGCTAGGACAATTAGACGTATTTGCAGTTATGCGCCGATCAATTCGAAAGCTCAACATCCCCCCCCCCGGGCAACCGCCCGGGCATTTGAACTTTTGAAGATTGGCTTGTTCAAATTCCCTCCCCTCGGGGCAAAAAGGCTGTTCAAATGCCCCACCAATTAGTACTGAACTGCCTCTCCTCAAAGACAAATTTGGTCTTTAATCAAACACTTTACATGCCTTTCAGAGAGGGATATGCCGTAATGACACCTTCAATCTACTTTTAAAGACCCTTTTCAAAGAGTTATTCACTAGCAAAGGCGAAATTCTATCTCGCAAATCCGTCAGACCCCGCAAAAACCAAAAAATTTCACGGGCCTATTACGTCAAAACAAGAGATAAATACGGTTCAAATTCCCCACCCTTCCAACGCAACGTTCAAATTCCCCCCTCCCCGGGCACGATGCACAGTCAAATGCCCTGGGTATGCCCGGGGGGGATGATGAAGTTTCGAATTGATCGGCGCATTATTTTAAAATGCTATTTTCACTGATAGATTGAGAGAGTCGAGAATATCAAGCATCAAGAATAACAGTCAGGGTTGGCCAGGGGGGATAGGGATCTATCATGTGAGCTATTTTGATAAATCACTATCCCCCCTGGCCAAACCTGACTGTTATTCTTGATTCTTGATATTCTCGACTCTCTAACAATGAAGACGAACTGATAAGACAAAACGTGGAGACTGAATAAGCAAGGAGGCGGGGTTTATGATGCCCAGCCCGTTTTAATTTTGTGCTCGTTTTTATCGCTTCACATAACAACGAAGGGTTTTGACTCCCTTTCAAGCTTACAGACCTAAAGCAGGTGAACGTGGATTCCTGAAGGTGTCCGGAAAAACGGTGTTTATCCAAGTATGAATGACATCTGATTGACATAGATCGATTTCTAGAGAGCAGAAAACAAATAAATCAAGCCACCAACGCTGTTATTTTATTACTTTTAGCGAACAGAAATACATGCTTCCTCCGTGAACTTGAATGAAAGAAAAAGCACCAATGCATGCAACCGCAAATGATTACCTCCATAACCGAGAACAAAACATTTCTTTTTAAAACCCTTCTCAGCTCTAACATAACGAATGTATGAAAGACAATAAATGCTGCTTTCTACCTTAGCCAGCTGGGTGGGGCATGGACATTTTTGCAAAATTGCTCTGTAAAAATTCCAAATGAAAAAATATCGCTTTTATACTAGCGGCAATGGGCACAGGATGCACAAGAAGGAACAGGTGTGCCGCAAATATTTTAGCTTGTAGAAAACTGAAGTGTTGCAGGATGGGGGTCATGTTTTTGGTCTCTTGGTATGTAACTAGATAACCCTTGTGCAACACGCTTGGCATTAAAATTTCGAGCAAAGTTACACGAATGCATTTTACTGACATGTGAATGATTGCTTGTGTACTACCACCTGTTACGTGATGGTATAGCTACAAATTTAAAAATATTCAAGTGGAAAACTGAAGAATGGAACAAGGATGTGATCAAGACATCCACGAATCAATATCGGCACTTATAGAGGTTCAAAGGGCAAAATAGTTTTGGCAGCCCAAGTCCACCAAAACCTGCCAACTCACAGTGAGAAAATAAACAGAATCCTTGCCCCTTTTGATTGGACTGTCTACATGCTTTTGTTTGATGTGGGTTTTATTCAAACCTGTTTTTGCTTAGTCCTCAGATAAATGTCTAATTTTTTCTGATCTTTCGTCGCAATGAAAAACCTACAACTTGGCTGACAATCTTCTTAACAACTTCTTGATACTTTCTTCTGGCAAGACTCGAGAACAAAATAATCTTCCCGTTAATCCAAAGAACCTCTCTGGTTGAGGACTAAACAGTCTCATTGCTTCTTGAAACCTCGCTACTTGAAGGGTAAACAACCTTATTGCAAAAATATAAAACAAACCCCTTGCTGTTTCCACAGGACAGTAGGTGTAATAGGATCTTTAACAGGGGATTTAATAATGCCACGAAATGTTGCATATTTTCTTAAGAGTCTAAAGTCACTGCTAATCACGTGACCAGCAATAAAAGTTATTTTTAATCCCTTTTAGGACAGATTTGTAACTTAATGGTCACTTAACTACCTTGTACATTATACACAGCACCATAGAAAAGATCTGCTCAATAGCTTTCTATTTAATGGACACATTTTTCGGTTTTATACACAGTAGGAGAAGTAAAATTATCTTGTAATGGGACATAAACAGCACCACAGGAAAGTCAGCTGAGTCAGTATTTCTCAGTTGCTGTAGTGATGAATGGACACACGTTTGGATTTGTACCTTGCAGAAAGGATAACAAATAGCGTCACAGGCAGAACGACCCTACCCGTCGTCTCCTTTTTTTGTTCAATGAAAATAACGCCCAATTTTTCTTCTGCTTCAACCGCCTCTGACAACCATAGCAGAGGCATGGCCAAACCGCTGACCGAATCAGCAATAACTGTCGTTATTAACTTTGAAGTGTTTTGGAGTAGTCAGCAAGGACAAAAATAAACCAAATCACCGAATAACATCGTATAGCAACGAAGCCCTGTTGTGTTAGGATCGTCGAACCTGACTGTTCTTGTAAATTAACCAGGAAATGACATTTCCAAGTATTCTTATTTTGCTGACAATGTCCACAGCTTTTTGCACTGCGCCTGGATCGAGTGCATGTTATCCAAGCCGCATTGAACCTTGTGGTTATTCAAGACGTGAAAATACGCGTCTGTTTTGAACATTTCTTTACAAAACTCGTGACACAGGTCGTGTAGTTTGATTTGAGTACTAGTCTGGTAGCGTCTACCAATTGTAACGACCAGGGGGCAAACCAATCCAGGAAGCATTTTTGTTTGTGGTATATCAGTGTATGGGAAAAAGTCTGAGTATTAACACAGAGCCTAAACTAGTGGAGTTTAGAACAAACAATAGTTGACCTTTGGACTGAGCCTCAGTTCTCTTTTGAAACCCAGACTGGCAGGCGAAGAGCCAACAAGAAGCTAAAATATCAGTATCTCCACGCAGACACGAAAAGTCGCGCGCGAGGGATTTTGTTGCCAGTGGAAATGAGCTTTTATCATGTCTGCAACCGAGATGAAAATGCATGAACGTTTGGTTACAAGAACCAAACAGTAGCTCGCTCAAGGCGGCTTTTTGTTCTCGTAGCTGCTTCCCTGTATTTCGCGCTTGTTCACGCAAAGCGGGCTGCCCTCGCGCGCTTCTTGGTCTCTCCTCAAGTTAATACGAGTTGATACGTGTAATTCTATTGTATTCTTGTTTTATACAGTAATTTTAACAGTTCAAGTGATCTTTTCGCGCCTTTTCTTGTCAAACTTGAGTTTGCCCTCAGGATCATTCAAGGGCACATGTGTTGTGAACGTCGCGTGACGTAGCAGCAAAACAATTTACGCGCATTGCGTGGCTTATGCAGGCTGTAAACAACCACGATAGAGGGGAGATGAGACGGAATTCAACCGAAACTATGCAGGGAACGGAAGACCAACGGTATGTCGCCGATCAATTGTGTACATCTTTTTACTTTGGCGAATACGTTGGCAATTTTCTTCGAAGTCTTTGTTGACGCGAGTTCTGAATTTGCTTTGCTTTTCTTTCCCATTCTCATGATCATTCTCGCAGTTCTGATGGTGCCAGCAATCAAGAGAATGCGACTTGGTTTTCCGGCTGGTTTAGTTGGTGTCCAACGTCAGAAAGATTACTGGAAATCGCAGAATCGCAAATTTTAGAAAGTAAGACTAAAATTTTACTGTCATGTTTGTGTAGTGTACACGTGTATTAGCCTCCAGTCAGCTTACGTAATGTTCACCAGTTGACCGGCGTCAAGCGATCGATGTAAACATTGCTAATATTACGACTTTGTTAATCTTAAGTTAAGGCTTATTTCCGTTCAGGCTCGGTTGTTTCTCGTACTTTTTCTACGATTACGTGGTTTGCATCCTTTAAAAAAGATCGTGCTACTAGTAAGGTCTTACTTTAGAAGTCAAAATGGTCACGGTCTAAAGTTCACTTTTACCGTCAGAACGGCAGCCATTATTATTGAGCTTATTTTCTTTGTTTATCATGATCCCTTTATTTTCTTTGTTATACTCCACTCTGGTTACTTCTTCTAAGCTCAGTTAAATTACATGGGATTTGTATCAACATTTATTAAAACCATGGCTAAGAACATCTAGTTAAAAATAAAAATAAAAATAAAAATAGAAAACTTCACTGCAAGTCTCCCGTGGCGTTTATTGAGGGACTATGAATGACCATGAAGATGCATTCATCTCAACAGCTAATTACAGAGATGTCTAGAGAGGGTTATATCGATTTTTAGATATCTTCTTGTTTTTTCTTTTTCAGAAATCCGATGCTGTTACGAAAGCGAATTTGTGCCTGTGGAGAACGGGCAAAGGATATGGACATTAGAATTCAACTCGAGCGCTAAAACGACACCTCTTGTGTTGCTTCATGGCTTTGGAGGGGGTGTGGGTCTATGGGCAATGAATGTGGACACCCTAGCTAAGAACAGGACGGTGTATGCATTTGACATGCTAGGGTTTGGACGGAGCTCACGGCCACAGTTAAGTGCTGACCCAAGAGAAGCTGAGGAGCAATTTGTGGACTCCATTGAACAGTGGCGAGAAAAGATCGGCTTGGAAAAGTTTGTTCTTTTAGGCCACGACCTTGGTGGTTTCTTAGCAAGTTCTTATGCCATCAAGTACCCCTTCAGAGTGCAGCATCTAATTCTTGCAGATCCATGGGGATTCCCGGTGAAACCTACAGAGGACAACATCAACAGGCATATACCAGTGTGGGTGAAATTTTTTGGAGCTGTTCTAAGTCCTTTTAATCCCTTGGCAGGATTGCGTGCAGCAGGGCCATGGGGTATGTATTGAAATGTTTTGCTGTACATGGAAGCAGAACTTTCTTTAACTCCCAGGTATTAAACTAAATAGAGGACATTCTTCAAGAGGGAATTAAGAAGGTTGAATTCACATTTGGGAGGGGTATAGTCTCCTACGCAGCCATTTTTAGTGTTGTCATGCAACACTCCTCCCCAGGAGCAGTGCATGATGACACTAAAAACAGCTGCGTAGGAGACTAGGAGGGGTAGGGTGTGTGAGCAATTTCTGCTTTTTGTCACTACTTTGACAAATTAATAGCAATGAGAAGCACAAAGTTTTTTTAGGGGGAGGGAGGGGGCTGGGGAGGGACTTCAAATTTGCAATTTTGTATTTATTTTATGCGGGTTTAAAACGTTGCTCAGTATCTTTTTAGGGGACTTGGGATTGGGACCTTTACATAAATTTTTAGTAGGCATTTTTTTGGATATGAAAAAGACCTTCATTGGCATCACTTTAAGAACTGATGTGAATCCCCCCCCCCCCCAGGGGTCACATTTCCTGATTGCCCTCGAGGAACCAGGGGACCCTCTCTCGAAAGTCCTGATAACTTTTTGGGTCCAGAAAGCTTTATTGTGAGTGCAAGGTTTACCTAAAATATTTTAATTTTGTTGGTTTTTAAAGTTAAGCAGTGTAAGTTGATGAAACAAGCTGAGCTGGTTTGCAGGCTAAAAGCTACACCATCATTCTATAAATTTTGATTTTAAGATATAGCTCTGGGCCCAAATAGTTACCAAGACTTTCGAGAAATGGGCCCCAGTTCTTTTAGTGTGGTGTCTTAATTGTTTAAGTCAGGGTTCACTGGGGCTTAGGGCCTGGGCTCTGTCCTACATGTTAAAATTACAGGGTACCAACACAGAAAATTGGGGCTCTAAGGCTTCATCACTTTACTGCATGGCTTCATTTAACCAGAATCATCATTTTGTGTGGACGTCAAGTAAAGAAAAGCTTGGTTTTGGCTCCAGGCTCCACTGCAAAAATTTGGAGGCTCCAATGCTCCAGGAAAAAACCTATTTAAGACCTTGCAGCAGAGTGTCTTGTGAATACAATTCCATGACATATCGTTATGGTCAATGCAGCTGTAATGAACCATACAAATTTGACTTAGAATGAAGATACAAAATTTTTTAGTGACCTGATGATGAGTGCACCTCTATGAGTGATCTTTTTCTCCAGGCAGTTATGCAGTCTTGCTGCAAGCAAAAAAGGCTTTTGATTTGCAACATGATATAACATAGATCAGTGTTTGATTATAGTTGTACTTTCCTAATCAACAGGCCCATCACTGGTGCGGCAATTCAGACCTGACTTCCAAAGGAAGTTCTCTAGCATTCTGTCAGATGACACCATTTTCAACTACATTTATCACTGCAATGCCCAAGAACCTAGGTAAGCAAAATTTCTTTACACTGAATGTCAAAGCAAACATTAATTTATATGATCTGATAAACCAACCACAGTTTAAAGATGCAGCCTAGTTGGTGAATACATTCAATAGACTCTGACTTGAGTACAAGTGAATAAGGATCCATAGTTTTCATAAAAATCAGGGCTGGCCTTGGAAACTGATTTCCACATGGCATATTTCGTATGGTCTAATTTTCAATCCTGATCGATGGTGCTCATAAATGTACAGACCATGGAAGAATTGGCCAGCTGCGTGACTGTGTGGTGTGTCAGTATGACCCCTCAGCCCAACAAGGATGAATTTCGAACTCTTTTCTAGAGAAGCATCCCAGCCCCCTAGAGGTCTATACAAATACTTTTTAAATTATGACACACTGCGATCAAACACCAAGTCTGTTGCTTTTTGAGGATGATCCTGTACTTGAAAACCCTACCAAAAACCCTGATTAAAATGTAGTATCATAATTTGGTAGGCAAGTGTTTACAAACCAATTTTTTTTGTTTAGTGGGGAAACTGCCTTCAAGAATATGACCATTCCATATGGCTGGGCAAGACACCCAATGATTTACAGAATTGGAAGCGTGGACATGAACATTCCCATTACTATGATTTACGGATCAAGATCCTGGATTGATAGCAGCTCTGGCAGAGAGACCAAAGAAAGACGCAGTGGATGTTACGTCGATGTTCAAGTTATAACAGGTGCAGGGCACCATGTTTATGTCGACAAACCTGACAAATTCAATGAGGTAGTCGAGAAAGTGTGTCAAAGTGAGGATGAGGGTGGATTGGAATTTATTGCTGAATCAGAGACTAGTAACTAGAAATATTTTAGTACTGGTAATTTTAATTTTTAATATTTTTATCCAGTTTGTGGACTAGTTAAACCTGTAAGCAACACTGCATGAAAACAGGCCACATGTAATGTGCAGGCAGATGTCATAGTTGTGGCAATAATTACTAGTTATTAAAATGGTGTACCATTTTTAAATGAAATGTTAACTAAAACATGAGCTGATAAAATAACTTAGACATATTTGAGGTAGTCCCAATAGGTTGTTAATGAACAAATTACAGTCTGTGTTAAATCTCTCCACCCAGCCACAAATATTGTGCATATGAATATGATGTACGATGAGTATCGTGTACTAACAAACAAATGAATATTTTAGTCATGTTCCAATTCATTGGTCTCAAATCATTGCAAATAAGCTATAACCATGCCTATACTCCTGGTTGAGCAGACCTGTTATTTAACTCACATGGGTGCTTATTCATTCCCCAAAACCACCTTTAATAAGTGGTTGAAATTGTCCTTTGAATATAGGTCTGTCAACTGTACTGCTCAAGCATGTTTGCAATGAATAAGGGTGGTAAGAAAGTGGGAGAAGGGGATGTGACAGGCCCTGTGCGTTTACCATTTGCAAGAAAAAGAAAAGAAAAGAAAAGAAAAAGGTTAGAATGGAATGCCCCCACCCCTTATGGTACTGGTTTTGCCATTAAAGCACATGAAAACACACTGGGGCAAGCATGGCTTTGAGAGATGATACAGACATTTTCTGGTCATTTCAGTTGTAAGGGAAAAGGGAAATACATCAGAGTATTTCTATCAGTGGAATGAAGTGTACCATTTAAATTTCCAACCAAAAATTCCGGTTTCTGTTGACAAATGGTAAACCGCCCCCACATCACATATAACTGGAAAAGGTCCTTAACCAGAAGCCACTCTTTATGATCATTTTGAATGGAAGCTTCAACATCACTTTTTCAGACAAAACTAAATGAAGCCTTGGCGAAAAAGAGTGACAATTTAAGCTTCAAAAACAAAAATTGCTCAAAAACTGGCCAGTTTTCGCACACAGGCTTGCTTTGGTATGATAGACGTCGTTCAATATTTATCTTCTCACCTGAAGACTTAATTTCAAACAATTTTGACAATATGTTCTTTCCCATCTACTGACTCAAGCAAAATGTACAGGCACATTTCTTTTATTTGCACGTGGCAAACAAGAAGAAATCAACAAAGTATTCCTCTTCTGTTTTTTGAAATTCAATTCCCATTTTACAGACTGATAATGATTACAGAAAATCATCCCCTAGATAGCAGATGTTATCAAAGAGAAAAAAGTCAGTTCATATTTTTGACATCAACAAAATATGGCATTGGCCTGGCTAACAAAAATAGCTAGTTCATTTGAAATTATGTTTGCAAGTTGCTTTTCAGTTTTGTAGACTAGCAGCATATCAATTTTGATAACAGTAAATCAAGAAAGGGATATTAAACTAAGCAAGATTTTGGATGTGTTTTAAAAAGCAATTAAAGGCATCTTTTGTTCAATAACAAAATCATGCCAAATTATGAGTCTACTTGTTTTTGTTTTGTTTTGTTCATTTGGTTTTTTTTTTTTTGCATTTTGTTTTTTGAAATGTCAGCCGTCTTTTCACCCTTAACTCCAGCAGGTGCAGGCACTCTAACCATACCTGCACCTGACATTAATTTCTGAGACTAAACATCCGTTGTCATTACGGCCACATTGCTTATTATCCCAATAATTGCAAGTAGTTTTAAAAAAGAAAATTCATCCTCAAGAGAGAAAAAGATGCTTGTTATTGTAAATTTCAAGTTAGCTGTTACTTGGCCAAATTAAGCAGTTCAAAATAATATTAAGGGCACTTACTCAACTATTTAGACAGTATACGTTATGGTCTCAGCAATGCACAAATGCAGTTTGGGTTACTCTCTAAAGTGCACACTAAATAATATTGTCTTGTTATGTAACATACAGGTTTTTTAAGTTATAGCAAGTTTAACTGTAATTGAGTTTTAATCTCTCTTCAGTAAATAAATTCTGTTTATCAATAATTAAACATTAAAAACGATACTTAACAAATGTGTTGCAAAATTCACGACAGGTATAATACTTTAGGATGCTCACAATATAAATCCTTGATGTCAGTCATTAAAACTTAGCCCACATTATAATATAGACAGCATCATTCAGGATTTTCAAGTGTGTGATGATGTTTTTGCTAGATTGTACACTAATTTTTGAAGAAGCCCTCTCAAAATAAGCTGGGAGCCGGCAATTCTTTCCCTGGCAGAAAATTCTTGCTGTATACATGTACTTCACATTGAGCTCCAGCCCAAGCAGGCAAAGGAACACAGCTCTCGCTGCTTACTACCCCTCTTTATATTTAATTATGCTGGGCCTACTATGGCAAAAAAATTTTGAGAGTGTTGTGACACTTGTTTTGACGACAGAAGCACAATTGCACAGAAAGGTGTACAATAAATTGAGCTTTGAGTTTGCTGTTGTCGGAAAGCCTATGCGACAAGACTGGAGGTGATATGGGTAATTTATTAACAAATTTACCAAACTTAGCTATGGCTCATCCCTACAGAAAAGAAATCCCATAGAAAATTGTTAGTGGTACTTTCACCCACCCTATGGCAGTGTAATTCCAGCCAAATCACAAAATTAAAGACATTCGGCCACCCATGCTACATTTCAGTCTTGTCGCATAAGCTCAACAGAAGCTTAAAAATCAGACACGATTAGTTGAAAAAGCTGTATTTGAGGTTTCAAAGACTGTTATTCCAAAGGAATATTAACTTTCTTTTATATTTTTTCAGTATCAAGCAATATAGTTTTAAAAATTGACAAAGGAGTTGAGGAAGACAAAAACTATTTCGTTTGACCAATCTTGGATCTCAAGTCTTCTTGCTACACAAGCTTGCACAATTCCCAACCGTCAGTCAAGGGGAACAACATCTCTGGGTACAAGATTACTATTTTGAACCCTATGTAAGCGTTAACGTACAAACTGCATATTGTAGAGATAGTAACTTCGAATAAGTCATTGTAGTTACTCATCAACCCTTTCAAGAATTACGGGTTTATTTCATTTTATCTTCTTAGTCATCATGCTGCCACCCGTTCACCAACATGCTGAGTTACACGTCAAACACATTGTAAAAATAAAATTTGATCTGTCATGGTAATGCAATATTTTAGGTTTACAATAAATTCTGAAAGTTATTAATCTTTCCTGTATACCTGCAGCGTTTTTTGATCGACACTCTAAGAACACTTTAAGACACTTCTCTTCTACTATTAAAGAAGAATAATGTTGACTAAAGGTTAACTGAAAGTTTCTGGGAGTAGTGATGCTCTCTTCAGAACATCTTATGAGTGCTTCACTCTTATGCTTTACATTTGGTTCTTTAGCATGTGAATTTAATAGTAACTGAAAATTGAGCATTTGCACTGGTATCAGAGGAGCTCTAGTCAAAAAATGATATAATTGCAAAAAGTAATTAATTGCACTGCGGTATACATTTTTTATTCTAAGTCTTTTATTATTTAATTTGTAACATTACAAAACCTTCACTGAGAAGAATAAAAATTATTTCTTACTAATAAATAAGTGGTACATATGTAAGATAGCCTAAAATGATAGCCTTATGCACCTATCTATGTGACCCCGTGGGGGGGGGGGGGGTGTGCTGGCAAGGGGTGGGGATTTGACGATGAAGTCGATCCCCTCAGTGGGAGGTTTGATTGAGTACATTGTACCTTTGCTTGGGGCTTGGGACATTTAAGTTTTTCGACGGAGAAACTGGGACCAAGATTAAGTTTGGTTACCTGGCATCTTTCTTGGCTTTGAAAAGTCCAGTTGTCTCTTGAAATCAAGTTTGAAAGATTCATGGTCCCAAGTCAAGAGCACTTTTCATAAGGATAGTGATCTATAATCACATGGTTTTAAAAGTTCCAGTTTCATTGTCACTCTTACAGGCACGATGTCGTAGATCGCACGTCATGTTTTCAGATAAGGAAGATAGGTTAAATCAAGTTTTTGAGTTTCATACCAAGTTGAAGTCTCGAATGTAGAGCACCTTTTATAAGGATAGTGATCTATCATCACATTAAAAGTTCCAGTTTAAATTTGTTTTCATTGTCTATTAAATATTCTTACAGGCATGATAATGTACATCGCACATCATGTTTTCTCGTAAGGGAAATAGGTTAATAAATCAAGTTTGTGAGATTCATACCAAGTTTAAGTCACCAGTTATTAAAGGTATGAGCACAGCTTGTCTTTTATTTGGTATTTTGCCCCTTAGTGGGGATTTTTAACTACATTTGATGAACGTATGCTTCCCCACCCTTGGGCAATTGACCTAAATTTTTACTTCTTTATCAAATCCCCACCCCTTGCCCGCACTCCCCCCCCCCCCCCATGGGGTTTACATTGATAGGTGCATTTAAAACATGCTATGCTTGCATGCCCTAATACATGTAATATGTGTGACCAATTTAAATTGTTTTAAGAAGTTAATAAGGCAGCAGGATCTCTCAACCTTACAGTAGTAACAAATGTGGATCTGACCAATTTCTTTGTAGATCATAGATATAGTATTTTAATAGAAGATCATTAGCAATTTTGTTATGTTATTGGATACACAAGTATGATTTGTATTTAATTACTTACTTCTTGTTTGTGTCTCCAATTAGTATGTAACTATGCTAATGTATTTTGACACTTTAATAAAGTTGTTGTTATTGTTATTATGTAATATGCCTTGTTCTGATACAAGAAAACAAAAAAGCTCTTGAGGCTTGGGGCATTAACCTGGCTGTGATATTCCACCTGATCCCCCAGGGTAAAAAAATATAAGTAACAATCAAGAGCGAAAAGTGGAAGTTAAGGGTGAGAGTTTGTTTGGCCATGCAAAAACTGGAAGCCCAGGGTGAGCTGCACATTAAAAAAGTACAAAAAAAGAGGGAGAGAAAAGAAAAAAGGATAAGACTGGTTGTTGCCATATCGGTGATGGCCTGTAAAAAGATACAGTTTTCGTTTCATTTGCAACATGTTAGATGAACACGTATCAACTAAAATTGTCCTACCAACACCAATGTCTGTCCAATGACTTCCACCAAACCAACAAAATGTAAATTAATTTAATAAATGGGAAAAACCTGCAGGCAACTAACAAACAACAACTTCATGTACTTGGACCTTTAAAACTTGTATTCATGACGTCCTCCAGTAGAGGACATAAGCCTTCAGACTAGACACGGTGATAGATCAAAACTGATAATGACTGAGTTGACCAATCAGAACAATAACAGGAGACTTATCCCCAACTAAAAGTCCTCACTCCATGCCTGTCATCAAAGGTCATGTAACCCATAACACCTGTTGTGGCTGATATATTACAGGACGGTGAAATTGCCTCTTGCTGGTATTATTTACTCACAAAGCAACGCATTTGTTACAGGTGTGAAGATCAAAGCAGCAGGTGACCCAAAACGTAATGACAGTCCCGTCACTCAACTCTGCAGATGACTTTCTGAAGGTGTTGAATGCGGTCAGCAACACGTCCTTTTTACAACTTACCCTTGCCCAGATAAAACATCAGAGAAAATATTAAATTACACTAAAATACAGTGAAGTTAAAATGTTTCTTTCAACATCAGACATCAATTAATATATTCTAATCACTATCCAGAAACATGGACACCATCCTACGCTGGTAGCTGTTGTGGTAAAATGTTCTTCGCTTTGTAATAGTCTGTCAGTTGCTTGGGTATCTCTGCCAATACTTCTTTGGCTAATGCAGCAGATGAAACCTACATGTAGATATAAAATGCACCGTGAAATCACTGGAAGTACAATTCTTCAAGGAAAACAATACAAACAATAGGTGGTAGGTCAAAGGAAGGGGCTTGCCATACCTTTTGGCCCTTTTTACCAAAAAATCAAGACCGGGGGGACTGAAAATTTTTAAAATTCTGATTATGCTTTCACTCCACGTCTGCCTTCCTTTGTTTCCTGCTGGCACCCATGTTACACAAAGTCCTGGAACCAGCGCTGCTCAATTAGCCTGTAAACACAGGTGCAGAGAGGAACGGCCACTGGAAATGCAGCTGTGTTCACAGGCTGCTAGTCAATTATGGTACAGTCAAACCTCTTCTTACAGACACCTCCCTATTTTAATTTAATGCAGACTATCTCCTACTGTATGTACTGACAAAAATCTCAAATCTGATTTTCTTTTAAAAAGCCCTCTATAATATGTACCCTCTCTAATATGGACAACGGACACTAAATCTCAGCCCCAGAGAGCAAATTCATATAAACTTACATCACCATGGTGACCTCTATAAAACAGACACCTCTCTAATATGGAGATGTTGCTCTGTCCCTTTGGTGTCCGTATTAGAGAGGTTCAACTGTATTTTTGGTAAATTTTTGACATGGAACTTACAGAGCTTACATGTTTGAACTTCCTGTAGGGCACAAATTGAACAATATCCCTTTGAGCAGCTCTGCCACCTGACATTAACCTAAAGATGATTAGAAAATAATTAAAAGGTTTAGTTATTATCATTCACAACAATACTTACAGATAAGGGGCAATCACTCTGGGTAGTTGCAGCAGACACATAAGATCACAAAGAAAACAAAGCAAATACATGTAACAGATGTCAAGAGTGGGAAAATCCATGCAGCAAATTAAGATTCGAATTGGGTTTCACTAGTTTAATTGGTCGGGAAAATCTTAGGGGGTGAAACTTCAGTATAAAAAAGAAGGAGGTGTGAGGATTTAATTGGGTTCAAGGTTCACAGTTTTTACATACCTTTTGGGTTTAAGATTTTGCCCAATATTTTTCTGGCAGAAAAATTCTTGCAGGTATTTTTTAGAGTTTCAAATAAAGAAGAAATGGGTCTCGATAAAGTATGCAATACCCCTTTCACAATGAACCAAGTAAACTACACCCAGGTCGCCATGAGTTTCAGAGGATCTGACTGGTGCATCGGGAATCATTTTTTTCTTTGTCCCACGCTCATGAATACATGTACTAGATGTCACATCCTTCTTCTGAACTGGGTATCGTTTGGATATGAAAAAGGAATGGCATTTGTGGAGGTGCATCTCACTGTCACTAAATAGGGGACTACCCCCACTGTAGAGAAAGTCACGTTTTACAAGTTTGTTTTTTTCAACCATGCAATCGCAGAGTGGAACAAACCTAGCAAGCAAAATGTGGATTACTTCGGCTACGCATCTGAAAACTGCTCTGAAACAAAACTATAACTACAACTAACGATTACAATTATGTTTATTGCCATTCACTTACACTCCTTCATCAGCGTCAAGTTCCTCCATCATTGTGAAGTCAGCACCTCCAACTCCGACAATAATGATTGACATTGGAAGCCCTGATGCTGTCACAACAGCATGCTTGGTTTGGTCCATGTCTGTAATTACTCCGTCAGTCAACAGGAGAAGTATGAAGTAGTTCTAACAGGAAAAGTGAGTGAATATTCATGCCTTAGTTTTCAATGATTCCTAGCACAAATAATCAACGTAACGTAACGTAACGTAACATAACATAACATAACATAATTATTCTATAAGGGCATGCTGGGAGTTGAAACGAATCAAGTTTGTAATCTGTTCCCTTTGCACAACGGAGTCATCATGTGCCCGTTAGACTGAACTGAAGACAGAATTTGAACTTAATTTTTTATGCAACTCAAAAACAAGATTACTGTAGTGAGGAACATTAGAATTCACCATTTTAGTTTGCTAAATGCAAAGCAAAAAGCACACTTGTTCTCACTTTAGAGGTTGCAGATGGAGTGATAAAACCAACACTCCAACAACCGGGAAAGCAATTCAACTCCTTTTACATGGCGTCTGCTTTCTATCTGAACATTTGGAGCTGTTGGAAAACAGGGCTACAACAAGTGCAGGTAAATCAGTTTCAATTTTGCATTGGTTTTAGCCAAAAAAGATATCGCCCTTCCCTCCTTCTTGGTAGTTTGTTCAGTCCTTGTTTAGATTGCTTCAAGATTTTTGTTACTGGATCCAAGGAAAATTGCATAGATTGTTACAATGTATGACAAATAAGAATACTATGTGGTATTAGTAGGTTTCAGGCAAATAATTAGAGGAAACTCATTTTTGAAAAGATGGGTTATTCAAACTTTAGTTCTGCACTGTTGTTGCCATTTCTGTAAATCTTAATATGAAGTCTTGCTAGTGGCTTCTTATATCTTTTTTTTTTACTTACAGTAGCAGTCGGAGTTTGAACTGCTTGCTGTGCAAAGTGTGCAACATGGTTGATGATGGGCGAGATGTTTGTTGGACCATAAAGCTGTACACTTTGAATAGAGGTTTGATAGGCTTGGACCAAACCAGGAAGACCTAAAACAAATGAAAAGATCAACAGTAATACAGGGTTTACACAGAAACTGGGAAAAAAAATTCGACAACTTTTCCATGACTTTTAATCCAATTCCATGACCTCAAAATTGACAGGAGGGCTGGTGAAAACAATGACTGAAATTTATGCTGCACTGGCTGAACATTTTGAGGCTGGACACAAAGTTTCTTAATAAATTTCTTTAGTTTTCAACCATCAGCTAAAAACAATTTTGCGACAAATTTCAAATTCCATGACTGTGTGAACCCTGTGTTATTGGTATAAGGCCATTTCTGAGTGATGGCACCCACATGAGGTTCCCTTTCTCAAAAACAGGCATAGTGTGATCTTTTCAATATTATACCAAATGAGTTTTATTTGCAAGTGAATAAAAATTCAGTCCCTTATTAAAGTTTGCACCATACTTCACCTATAATGAGCTATGGTTACCCTTTTTTACAACTGTGAAAATGTCTATTAAACAACAGGTTTACTCATGATCAACCAAACTTCACTTACAAGGACAGTGCCACCTAATTCAGAGGTAGTGACAAAATTTCTAAAAAGCCTTAAGTTTATACAATGGATATTTTCATCTTAAATTTAAGCTCAGTTTGAAAAAAATGTGTGGCTTCCCCCCCAATTTTTTGGGGGGTTTCCAAAACTGCACAAAAATACCATTGTAGTAGTAGATACTTTACTGTCCTTAAGAAATCCGAGTATCTCAGACCACCTGAGATGGGCAGAATGTAATAATATGTACAGTAACAAAACGAGGCACCATCCTTAACAGTTACAAGAACACATCATACAAATTACAATGTTACTATAAACTACCACTGGTCACAATATAGAAAATACTAGCTTAGAGTAGTACCCAAGAGAATTTCACTGTAACACATTACCTTTTATTTTACAAATTGTATGGGCTACAGGCAATGTATAGAGAAGATTAGTTTTAGAAGACAGAACAAAGAAGACATGTGCATTCAGTCTTCTTTCTAAATGCCTGGGTTTAAAGAGCAACCAAAACGTACTTGAAATGCGATCTTTATCTATAGATTTACCTGCACAGTATGGATTGTTGGGGTTAAAGTTCAATGGAAACTGATGAGAAACCTACAAAAAGAAAAAAAAAATGAATTTCTGTGATGCCACATGTACACTCCACACCAGCACTGGCAAACAAAATGACATGACTGGGTTCACAGTGTAATGCTGATGGGATAGCTAGCTAGGGGAATTTTTACAGATGACAGAACTTTTTACTAATTTATTTTATCTCACCTGATTTGTGGGTGGAATTCTAGCTCCAAAGCCAAAGGCAGGAAACAGTTTGTCACTGTGGAGGGCAAGAACACACAAAATAATATTGATTATTGAAAATGCTTGAAATTTCCGATGTCTTTGAAATAACCCCTGAAAACAGTCATAATCTAGGCATACGATGCAAACTTTTTGACATGTTGAACCCTTGGATGAAACTTTTCTACAATTTAATGCACTATCATTAATTAATCACCATGTCAAGCTCAAAGGCTGGAATGCCTTGACATTTGTACACTTTTGCATCCAAGTTTTTTTCCTTTACCAACATGAGATATAGCAAAAGATCACACAGATTTGGAGAGGGGGATGGTTGATATTGAAATGTCTTTTCTGAAGGGGAGGGGGAGTAGAATAACTAGATCCTGTCCCATCATGTGCCTAGGATGGCCACCATTGGTACACTGCAAGTGTTTATAGAATAACATCTTGTATATAAAGTCATAAATGTTTCAAATATTATTTTGATGTGACCATGTTACCTGTCATAATCCTGGATAATTTCTCCCACAGCAGTCAGAGCCTGCATGTACTCGTTTGGTGCGTAGGGGTTGATGTAGTGAAGAGAAGTGGCTTGGCTAGGATCACCATTGGAAGCTGTGAAGTCTATACCAACCTGATGGTTAGAGTAATAAAAGATGATCACTAAATTTTTTAACACATAAATCTATGAACAATTTGTACATTACTAAAGTACAGTGGAAGGCCATTATTATATGTATAATTATGACTAGTGACAGGCTGTACTATGTGATTGTCTTGACTGTCAGATTAACAGGGTTTTCACAAAGAAAATTTATTGACTACAATGAGCTCTTGTCAATTTGGGCCATAAACAAGAGGTCTTCATATTGATGACCTGTTTGTATTTAACAAGGTGGTCCTAAGACAGAATTCTGTTGAAATGTTATGTTAACCCACAGGCAGCCCAGACGCGTTGTATGTGGAGTTCATTTAAAAATAGAAAAGGGTGAAAATATATGTAATAGCACGGAATAAATCTTTACTTCACGAAATAAATCTTGTTTACTTCTGCTTATTGTGTCCTGTTTAATTAATTTCCGGTTAATCTTGCACCGCTCTCTTACGCAATCGCTTGTTAGCGTCGCTGCTTACATAAGCCGTTAAGCCTAAGGTTTGCAGAGATTTATTACGGACTAACCGGTGATAAAAGAATCGAGATATCTTGAAATAAAGCCTGCCTACCTTCAGCTCAATGCTCCCCTGTTCGTCCTGGCTGGTTTAAATGACATTTTGTGGCTTTTTTCAATCGGAGGTAGCTTCCACTAAAGAAGAATTAAAGGCTGGTGACCCGGCCAACGAACTATCTTCACGCGAAGCGCAATAAATTCCCGAATAATGGACGGATCCGCTCCAAACTGCGATCAGCTGAACCATGGATTACGTGGTTTTCTGTATATTGCGCGCTGGCTCTCAAAATCCATCGCAACTGCCCGAGAATCCCTCATTTATCTACCTAAACCACAGGCAGCCCAGACGCGTTGTAAGTGGAGTTCATTTAAAAATAGAAAAGGGTGAAAATATATGTAATAGCAAGAAATAAATCTTTAATTCACGAAATAAATCTTGTTTACTTCTACTTATTTTGTCCTGTTTAATTAATTTCCGGTTAATCTTGCAGCGCTCTCCTAAATTACGCAATCGCTTGTTAGCGTCGCTGCTTATATAACCCGTTAAGCCTAAGGTTTGCAGAGATTTATTACAGACTAACCGGTGATAAAAGAATCGAGATATCTTGAAATAAATCGTGCCTACCTTCAGCTCAATGTTCCCCTGTTCGTCCTGGCTGGTTTAAATGACATTTTGTGGCTTTTTTCAATCGGAGGTAGCTTCCACTAAAGAAGAATTAAAGGCTGGTGACCCGGCCAACGAACCATCTTCACGCGAAGCGCAATAAATTCCCGAATAATGGACGGATCCGCTCCAAATTGCGATCAGCTGAACCATGGATTACGTGGTTTTCTGTATATTGCGCGCTGGCTCTCAAAATCCATCGCAACAGCCCGAGAATCCCTCATTTATCTATCTAAACTTGACCTTTTCGCTTCGTCATGAACCGTGACTCCGACGGGTAGGCTACGGGATTTGAATACTCAAGCTCAGCGACCGCGTCCGCTCGACAAAATAGCACTGGCTACGGGAGGGACGGTACTATTACCACTGGAATCGAATGTGCTTTGGGAATGTCCCTCCCGTAGCCAGTGCTATTTTGTCGAGCGGACGCGGTCGCTGAGCTTGAGTATTCAAATCCCGTAGCCTACCCGTCGGAGTCACGGTTCATGACGAAGCGAAAAGGTCAAGTTTAGATAGATAAATGAGGGATTCTCGGGCTGTTGCGATGGATTTTGAGAGCCAGCGCGCAATATACAGAAAACCACGTAATCCATGGTTCAGCTGATCGCAATTTGGAGCGGATCCGTCCATTATTCGGGAATTTATTGCGCTTCGCGTGAAGATGGTTCGTTGGCCGGGTCACCAGCCTTTAATTCTTCTTTAGTGGAAGCTACCTCCGATTGAAAAAAGCCACAAAATGTCATTTAAACCAGCCAGGACGAACAGGGGAACATTGAGCTGAAGGTAGGCACGATTTATTTCAAGATATCTCGATTCTTTTATCACCGGTTAGTCTGTAATAAATCTCTGCAAACCTTAGGCTTAACGGGTTATATAAGCAGCGACGCTAACAAACGATTGCGTAATTTAGGAGAGTGCTGCAAGATTAACCGGAAATTAATTAAACAGGACAAAATAAGCAGAAGTAAACAAGATTTATTTCGTGAATTGAAGATTTATTTCGTGCTATTACATATATTTTCACCCTTTTCTATTTTTAAATGAACTCCACTTACAACGCGTCTGGGCTGCCTGTGCCTAAACTTGACCTTTTCGCTTCGTCATGAACCGTGACTCCGACGGGTAGGCTACGGGATTTGAATACTCAAGCTTAGCGACCGCGTCCGCTCGACAAAATAGCACTGGCTACAGGAGGGACATTCCCAAAGCACATTCGATTCAAGTGGTAAATTAGTACCGTCCCTCCCGTAGCCAGTGCTATTTTGTCGAGCGGACGCGGTCGCTAAGCTTGAGTATTCAAATCCCGTAGCCTACCCGTCGGAGTCACGGTTCATGACGAAGCGAAAAGGTCAAGTTTAGGTAGATAAATGAGGGATTCTCGGGCAGTTGCGATGGATTTTGAGAGCCAGCGCGCAATATACAAAAAACCACGTAATCCATGGTTCGCTGATCGCAGTTTGGAGCGGATCCGTCCATTATTCGGGAATTTATTGCGCTTCGCGTGAAGATAGTTCGTTGGCCGGGTCACCAGCCTTTAATTCTTCTTTAGTGGAAGCTACCTCCGATTGAAAAAAGCCACAAAATGTCATTTAAACTAGCCAGGACGAACAGGGGAGCATTGAGCTGAAGGTAGGCAGGCTTTATTTCAAGATATCTCGATTCTTTTATCACCGGTTAGTCCGTAATAAATCTCTGCAAACCTTATAGGCTTAACGGCTTATATAAGCAGCGACGCTAACAAGCGATTGCGTAAGAGAGCGGTGCAAGATTAACCGGAAATTAATTAAACAGGACACAATAAGCAGAAGTAAACAAGATTTATTTCGTGAAGTAAAGATTTATTCCGTGCTATTACATATATTTTCACCCTTTTCTATTTTTAAATGAACTCCACATACAACGCGTCTGGGCTGCCTGTGGTTAACCCTTTCATGCCATTACTTATTTGGTCCAAACTGAAACAATTAAAGAGACACGACCATCATCACATGAAACCCATAATAATCTGATCACTATGATCTTGATTTAATGGCATTTAATAATATAATTAACAGAACCCTAGACCAGAAATTTTAGCAGTATTAAACTCACAGTAAAGTTTAGTTGGCAGCCACCTTGGATGTAGTCTAGAAAAGATGATACTTTGACAATCTGCAATAAAATAGGTCCAGGAAAAAAGAATAAAAGTAATAATTAATAATTAAAACATTCAAAATATAACAGCTGTAACATTTGTAAGGCACAGATATATTGGGTACATTCAATTGGCTTTTTGCCATAACACATAAGAATAGCAAATAAAATATTTAAATTGACAAAACCCATAAATCAGGAAATAAGAGCCATCTCAATAGACTACAAATACAATCTGAAGGTTTCAAATTTCAAGTGAATAACAACTTACCTCACATCTTGTAAGACAAACTAATCCAGAATTCTTGTACCCTTTCTTCTTCTTCTGTTTCTTTTCATTTATACATGGCCATTGAATCTGAAAATCAACCGGATAATGTATTCCAAATGTCAACATAGTCCAAGAGCAAGAACAAGTTACAGCCGCTACGACAATGATATATACTGAGTGACTGACAGCTCTGCAACTGGTTCAGTCCCCGGGGGGGGGGGGGGGGGGTACTCCCATATATAAGCTATATGTGCTACACAACAGAGTATGGTTTTTGAGGTTCTCTTAAATAGGGTGTCCATTTTGCCCCTTTTTGGAATTGTGATCCCGATGGGATCCTTAGATAGGGTACCTATATTTGTATTACCTAAAATTGCAGTAATATGTAAAGTATGGAATGGCATATTATTAAACTAGCCCTTGTCTAGTATTCTTTCAGAAGAGAAATAAAAATGACCTGATCACACAATTTTTAGTGGTCATTTTTCCCTTGAATGGGTGTCATTTTTTCGGGTTTGGGCCTTAAAAAGGATATCAATTTTCGATTTTCTATGGGGTCATGGTTTATGGGCCTCTACGGCACACACCTATCCTTATTATTTTGATGGGTGTACCTGCTGGGATTCAATCCCCCCACCCCTTCACCCACATTCTGCAGGCTCTCTGGGGGCTGATGGTCACTTAGTGAGATGCTGGGATAATCACACAAATTAACAATTTTTTAAAATCAAAATTTTCATTGATCAGTTTATTTCAAAGAAGCAGCCAGTTGCCATTATCTTATTGCCATTTCATTTTGCTCATGTCACTGTTTCAACTCTGTGTCACTTGCCAGAATATTCCCTTAAAAGAATTAAGCCACCCTTCACTGTTGCTGAAAATTATTAATACTAACTTATAAGGGCTGATTTTACAGACAGTGCAATTTTTGCTTACAACTGTTGTATGCAACTTGCTCACTATCATGTCTGCGACATGAATCATGTCATCTAAATCAGGCATACAACAATTTCATAACAGTTGCACACAACATGAAAAATGGCATAGGATTCTGGAACATGATTTAAAGCCCTATGACAGTCATAGTCACAAAAATGTTAGAATGACGACTTGTTTAATATGTTCTTTGCCTGACACAAGCAGTGCACGCTACAAACGTCTCATAAAGCAGTCGTAAGCAAAATTCAGTTGTACATGTACCATGTGTTGTTCCAGAAAATATTCATACTCCCCCCATGGAGGGTTTTTTTTGGTTTGAACCCCCCACCCCCACCCCTCTGGAAATTCATACTTTTCTTGAAAAATTTTGGCCTTTAAGACCCCCCTACCCCTCAGAATTTCCAATGACCCTCTGTGGTGGGGGTATGGATATTTTCTGGAACCACACCATCTAAATCGGCCCTAAGACAAACATTCATTTATTAATTAGATTTTCAGCACATGCCGGTAATCTGTCTACCATGAGTTGACTTGTGGGATATCTCAAACAAATAATTTTTTTCTGGTACAAAGATTTAAGCAGTTAACATGTGATAGCACTTTTATGTCACTCAGCAGCATAAGGGTCATGTGACCTCTGTACCTCTCTGGGCTGTTGAATAGAACACATCTCTCTGAGGTTTGTGGTAAATGAACCAATGAAGTCATGTGATCCATCAGAGTCCCAGTCATAACATGAAATCTGAAAGAACATAAAACATTGAATGTTTTAATTACAATTGTCACAGACTATTAGACCACTTATGTTTGTGAAGTAAATGAGGTTAAATCTAATGTAACCAAGTTAACCAACAATGAGCATGTGGTTCAAGCGTTTGTGGTCAGCGGTAGTTCAGGTGCTGTCAGGCTCAGTTGGTGTAGTTTTACAGCAGTGGCAGGCCATGACTGCTTGCACATGTAGTGTCTAGGTATTTTTGTGGCATTTGGCTTGTTTTCTCTACCCCATCCCTCCCTCCCTCTTACTTTTTAATTTAATAGTTATTATTATTATTTTTTCTCTCCACTGACTAAGTCAGTGTGACGGGTGCCAGGGCATGTGGGGCTCATGGCTGGGTTCCGGGGATTTGCCAGCAACGGAGTAGTCCATCTGGGGGCCAGCTGACCACAGTGGAGGCCCCTGGATATCCTGGGCACCCAACCTCCATTGTGGTATACAAGGCAGCTGGTTAACTGTTGAAAGTTCCATGAGGGACATTACCCACAAGCTCAGGAACTAGGGGTCAAGTTCAAGAATAACAGGGATTAAATTATCTTTTCTTAACTACCTTACTTTGAATAATTCAGCCACTCATTGATATGAGAACTTGTCAACAATTGGTGTATGGCTCATTGGTGATAATATAAATAGGGTTTCACTTAAGGGCTCGAAATTTACGGTCGCAAATGTGCAATTTGCAACTGGTTTGAGGACATTTGCTCCTAAAAAGGTAACTCAAGAGCAAATTTGCTCCCTTCAACTTTTGGCTTAGAATTGGTGATACTTGTTAGACCAAATTTACTCCTAAAATTTTGGACCTAGGAGCAGAACTGCTCCTGTGAAAAAGTTTTTGAGGCCTGCTTATTTTAATACTATGAAAAAGGCAATGAACAAGGAAGTTGAATGAATGTAGAATGACAACTGAAGGGCCCGGTGGAAAAAGGGCATAAGTGACGATTGAGGTTAAAATTGAAATTGCTCCTATTTAGCTGAACATTGGCACACAGGCTGGTTTTCATGTGAGGAACGCTGTTGCGCCCTTATTTCTTGACCTGAGATCTAAAATTTGAAGAATTAGCGTATTACTTTTGCTTAAAACTGACACAAAGAAAACAACAGGACCACGGATTCTAGGTTGAATTCCTTTGTTTTAGTTCAGGCAGAGAACAAAAGAAATCTTTCACGCATCACTTGAGCGAGTTCAGTTCAACAAAACTTTTCACGCAAAAGTAATACGCTAATTCTTCAAATTTTAGATCTCAGGTCAAGAAATAAGTGCACAACCGCATTCCTCACATGAAAACCAGCCTGTGTGCCAATGTTCAGCTAAATAGGACCAATTTCGATTTTAACCTCAAATCGTCACTTACGCCCTTTTTCCACCGGGCCCTTCAACTACTGACATGTATTTCCTGAGAGATGTCTCGACATTACAATTAGGTAAGAATATTTATTTTCAGATTTGTTCATTCCTTCATGTACATCACTTATCTGCCATGTCTTTATGTTAGATTTTAAAATCAGGTTCTTTCATGGAGATGGTACCTTGAAGGAGATGACTCTCTACAAGAGTATGTCGAGTAATACATTTAGAGGCAAAACACTGACAGTCATATGTTGCTTACTTGAATGGTCCTGTCATAATCTCCATTACAAATCTGCTGAACAGGAATTTGAAATGGTTTCCACCTGGGATTTAAATTGTTTTGAATAACCTGTAAATGGCGAGAAGATAAACAAAATGTGAGCACTGGTAGTTTGACCCTGCATTATGTTTATTAATGAATGAAAGATGTCCTTAGACAAGAAACTTTACCCCACATTGTCTCTCTCCACCCAGGTGTACAAAATGGGTAGTGGCGACACATTCCTGGGGGTTACCCTGCATGTATATCCAGGGGGTGTAGCAATACTCTCAGTTCCTTCACGCTACAGAAACCAGGATAAGCTTGGCTGTGTGGGCCTCCTTGGCTCGTGTGCCGCGACTTTACCTCTTTTACATACAGTCAAACCTCCCTGCATAAGCAAGAGTCAGATTCAAGTGATTGCTTAGAAAAGGTGTCAGTTATGAAGGCAGTGTTTACATTTAATAACTGGGACAATTATTTCAACTGAGTTTCAATTAAGGAGAGATGTCCACCAACAGGAGATGTCTATTAGTATCTTGTTTTTCAAAACTAATATTTAGATTAAGGGATCTTGAAGCCTGTACCATGACCAAAGAATTGCAGCTTACCTCAGTTCTATGCACCACAACAAAAGTTCCATCTTCTCTTGACCTTGAAAGCTCCAAATAAGGATCACTCTTTCCAAGAAAATCCTGTGTTCAATTAAAAGAAAAAATAATGTTCAAACTGGTCTTTTCATTTTACTGTTGGAATTTTAACAAGCCATGTCCTGAAATCCAATCTAAAATAGAACTTTACAAAAATGGCTTCCAATAAAATCTTCCTAAATATGTATACAAAAAACATTGCATTCAAATTAACTTGTATCCTCATTCGAATTCAACCTCGTAACATACAAAAGAAATCTAACTTTTTTTATCAGTTCGTTTTTTCCCGCTCTTTTGCTCGCTTTAGTTTTCGCTCGCGCTCCACTATCTGAACGCCTGGAACAGGCTATTTATCAGTAGCCATTTTTAGCAAGGGATTATTACCTTTAACTTACAGCAACATGGCTACCAAGGTAGGGTGACTTACTTTTGCCTACAAAAGCCTACATAAAAATAAATAATCATACAACATTTAAGGTGGTTCCCAAGAGTTTTATGACTGTGTGTGCACTAATGACTAATGAGTAATGAGTTTTGGTAACCTGAGCATGCCAGCTAATGCGACTTAATGCAAAAAAAGGAAAAAAAAAACACGTCCCAAAGTATAGTCCTAGAGCATCTATCATCAAGCAGTTCAAAGAAAGAATTCCTTCTTGATACTTTTTCAAGCCCAAATATTGCTTTTTAATTATGAACTTTGTAATGTGACAAGCTATGCGGTAAATGTCCATTAATTTAAAGAAACCCAATTGACCTCAATGTTATGCGTGCTCAAATAGTGATCTTGGCAAGTTCCTATTGTATGGCATAGTGCAGTTGTCAGGCGAAAAAGAAAACCTTCCTCTGGATTTTCACAATTTTTCTTAGGTGAATTTCCGTAAAATTTGGCAGAGAGATTAGAAACATTTTGCTTAACTTAGGGCTTCACTGTCAAGAAAATTCATGAGACCAATTTCTGTGCAGAAGCAAAAAGTACAAAATTGCCAAAAGTGAAGAGCCTGCCTTTGTTACCCCTCCTTTTTTGGTCTTAAAAGTTTCTTCTGGCCAAATTGTATAGACAGAAAAATCGAGAAGAATTTACCAAAGGAAATTGAAGAAAGTAAAAATTATCAAGTCATATAGACACTGACAAATGCCCCAGTTTCAGCGTTTTTAGTTCAGTACTAAAAACCATTATTTAAACTCTGATGGTTGTAGATGATATTTTGGCTCTTGGTTATCAGGTTTTGGTAGTTTTGAGTGAACTAGTGGAAAGAAAGATGAGAAAAGTACCTAATCATGTAAAACACTGGCACATGCCACGCCATCAATGATAACCCTATGGAGCCACCTTAAAGGTCAGGACTGACAATGAACTTTTCTTACCTTCTTGTCTAATTTTTCAGCCCTAAACTGTAAATGCACTTCATCACTTCCACCTGCTACTTCTTCTGCTACCACCTAGTGATGAAATAGCTTCTGGTAACTTACACGCAAATATATTTATGAAAGTGAAAAGACCATGTACATCAGGTTTAATTTGTTATGATCTGAGTTTCTGTGTCACTGTAAGGGACACTAACAATGATTTTATTTCGTAACAGGACTGAGTGGAATCCATTCGACACGTAGTCTGTATCATATCCATACAGGTATCTCAATTGAGTTTTTTCTTCTGTTGTACTTGGGACTTAGGTGTCAGGCACAACAAAAGATCTTTTCCTTTCGCCTAATGCTTTCTTGCTTAATTGCACTTTCATTGCTATCATCAATTGACTTATAATCATGATTTACATTTGTGGCAACTCATTTCATAAAATACATAAATGATTTATATAAATGATTACAGCACAACATTCAGTTGAGGATTAGGTGAGACTCCTCAAAGGATGAACAAAACATGAAAAACCCACCATTTTTGTTATTTGCTAGTCCCAAAGACATACAAGGTTTGCTGAAGCTGAAGTGAACATTTCCAAAGAAATATGTTTCAACTTAACCACACTCGGTTGATTTGTAGGTTATTAATTTTTTAAACATCAGATTGGAGTCATTTGATTTTCTCTATGCATATTGCTTTAATGTGGCAGATGGGTTTCATTTTAGCCCTTGGAAGATCTGTGGCTCAGCTCAGGCATAACAAATTAGTTTATGATTCACAAGATGTGCAAGCCTGAGACTCGCTTAATTATGACTCAAAAGAAATGACAGTTATTAAAACATGAAGATTATATTTCAGAGCTATGAAAAAAAAGAACAAAAATTCATTTTCAATTAGTCTACTGTGTTATTATCACACTGTCTGATTACAAAGACATTATTCTAATAAATAATTATTTCATGGCAACTCACAGTTATGGTACCAGCTTGTCCTTGATGTGTACCCTTTAACACTAGTGGTTTTGTGTATGTTCCAGAAGATACAAGCTAGTAAATAGAGTAAACAAATACAAGTAAAGAACAGGTCATTAAATTTTAAATGCCATTCAACCTATCTCGCTTCAATAGTGCATGAAGTTACTAAACCTGCATCAATCCAAGAGACTTTTGAATGGCTTATCTACTTGAAATTATTATAAAAATTGATAATTTAAAACAAAACTGTTTCCCTTACAAGAATAATATTATTTGGAAACCTACTTATTATGTCAGTTAGTCCTCACCAACTGTGGCTCACAAACATATAAACTTTTTAATTTTTCCAAACTACCTTTTATGTTTGAACCAGGGTATTATATTAATAATCATTATGTTGTAGTTCAATTTTATCCTTGGCTCAATTTTTATTTTCCTTTGTTCTTTTTTCTGTTTATATATGATAATGAATATAAAAAAATAAAATAAATAAATAAAAATTATACCAAGGATAAATTGAACTACAACATATACATGTATAAGAATGTGCATAATTCTCCATTTCTTGAAAGGTCTGAGGACAAAACACCTAGTCACAATCAGTTTTGACATGTTTATACAAATCGGTGTTAAACATTGTTAATAAATCTTATGCCTGGTAAATTTTACTGTCATTTTTTTTAGTTTCACTGCAAACATTTCATAAATTTTACCTGACCCAATGTACTTTCCATTTCTCCTAAAAAATCAGCAGACTTCAGGTTGCTAGAAGGACTATCAATGTCATAGATGAAGAACTTTAGCTTCTGAAGCTCTTCAAAAAAGTAGTCCACAATGACAGCTTTTGAAAACTGTGGATTTAGCGTGTTATCCAATCTTTCAGTTCGGCCAACCTACAACAAATAACACACTCCCAGGTAAAAAAAATGTAACCTTTGTGGATTACGGTCAACTCTCTCTTCACGGACTCCTCTATAAGACAGTTGGCCCCTGCCTTTTTTAAGTCATTTTACTGTAACTAAACTCTCTATGATGGAAACCTCTCCGAGACAGACAACAGACACTTTGAAACTGTCAACGAACACTAATTGAGAAGTGCTTTTTTTGAGTGAAAAATACTTCAAAACGGAAATGAAGGTGCTGAATTTGACAGCAAATTGCAACTTGGGGCAGCAAAATTCATATTACATAACTCTTTGTTTGAAAGCAAATGTTTATTTGAAAGCTCTTATCTTGTCGGGTTAATATACGTTATTATTATATGGCGGTGTCTCACAAGGACTGGGAACTACCGAATTCACGAATTTGATTGGCTGAAATCGATATTGCCCGCGGTCTAGATTTTCCCATCTAGACCGGCATCTAGACTGGTTACACTTTGCGGTGACAAAGGTGTAAACTAAACTACAAAAATATTGACTATTTCCTTCTAAAAATACTAAACTGAAGCACCAACAAGCCTGACGAGAAAAAAGGTAGAGGACGAGCAAACTTTGGCAGATTTAAGTTCAGCTCATCGACTTTTGCAAGCAAAATGTCAGCTAGTACGAACCATTTACATTAAGCGAATTAAAGTTTTCTTGTTTGGCCATATAATAAACATCTTATTAACCGAGCTTAGTCGGTCTGTATGGGAGAATCTTGACCTCGGTCGTGTGTACAGACCTCACTGCGTTCGGTCTGTACTCACGACCTCGGTCAAGATTCTCCCATACAGACCGACTAAGCTCGATTAATAAGAGGTAATAAATAAAAATTATCAGTCTTGACTATCATCCATGCTTTCAAAATGCATTCACTTAGCTACTTCACTGCTAGTGAGTTCCCTTCAAATACATATTGGTGACCTTCAGATTGGAAGTTACAAGTATGAGATTGAGTACGACTTTTCAATTCCTGGTCGGGGTTTAAGATTGTGATCTGTCCCACCAATACCGTTATCATAGTATCCTTTTCCACTGGTCAGCAGCAAGGAGGAACAAGAGCTCTGAGAACGTAGCTGTTTTGAAATTCAAAAGTCATACTCGAACTCAATCTCGTACTCATAGTCCGATCTCAAGGTCGCTATTGGTGAGGCACTTCAAGACCATATCCCAGGGACCACATCCACCACCTTGATTTACTGGCCTCATTCCAGTCACCTTGCATATACGGTACAAGAATGGATTTGCAAAGATTGGCTGATACAAGTACTACTCACTTTTCAGAAGCAGTACACTATTGATTGTAATGAATAGATAGTCCACTCTTCTACTGAATATTTTTGCTCCAGTTTTGTAGGGTTTGCTAAGTAAGCAACTGACGTCTATTGATTGTGCACAGGTTCAGCTTTATTATCTTAGAATTAGAATTACTGGTGTCACATTACCTCGACTCTCTACAAGCCAGACACTTCTCTAAGACAGACAGTTAGGGCTGGTCCTGATGGTGTCTGTCTAAGAGAAAGTTGACTTTACACCAAAAATCTAGCTAATGAAGTTTATTTTAGTGAAGTAAATATTTACAAATGTAGACTTAGTCTTGCATAGATGAATGAATAAACAACAAACAATCAGCAATAAGCAATTATCTGTTTGCCAACAAAATAACCATATTTAATAGCTTATAAATCCGTAAACACACACACACACCAAGTGAACTATTAAATGAACAAAGTCAGAATACCGCACAAATGTGCTTAGGTAAACTATAGCCACTAAATAGGGCACTATGTCCACGTTGGTAGCGGGCATTACCCCTAAATCTACCAGAAAAAATAGTAGAAAAAATAGTAGAAAAGATAGTGAGCCCAAGCATTTGCAGCCATGGATGAGCTATGCCATGCTGATGAGGCCTAGCGAGGCCGAAACAGCTGTCCATGGCTGCTTATGCTTGGGCTCTCTATTGACTTTTTCTGGTAGATTTAGGGGTAATGCCCGCTACCAACGTGGCCATAATGCCGTTTTTAGTGGCTATAGTTTACCTAAGCACAACTGTGCGGTATTCACTTTTAGCCACATCCCACAAGCCTTACATTTTCATCGCTTATTAAACGAACAGTCTAACCGGAAGCAACTAAACATGCTGAATGGGAAACAAAGAGAATTTTAACAAAACATTTTACGCCATTTTACCTCGACCCAGTTGCCATTCTTAAACATCATAACAACTGCCATTGGATCAGACTTGGACATTACATCTTTATCTGTCAGATTTCTACAGGAAATGTTCAGCTGAACGCGAGTAACGCACTGAGCCATGCTTGGAGCTGAAGGAGCTGGTGGGTAGGGCGCCTGCATTGTGGCACGCACACGAGTTCAAGTTGACCCTCTACAGGAAGCAAGCTCTTCAACTCCTCAACGCATGATATTGTAGTTATCAAAAGTCTGATACTTAATTTCACCAGATAAATGGAATCAAAATAATTCGTCGTTTTCAAGCGAGTGAGTCAAAAGGTTTTGCTAGCTCGCCCCGGGCAAGCAAATTTTTACCGTCGGGTACTGGGACTAGGTTTGGACACTTGGTTTGCCTTACATGAGAAGAAGTGTGCAAATCCATCATGGCGCAGTTTGTGGGGACAGTCATTGGAACTAAAATGGATAAAACGGCCAAAGTTTTGGTCACAAGAATGGTCCTTTACCGAAAACTGAGGAAGGTGAGAAATTGTTTTCTTTATCACTGGTTTTTGGTCCGATCTAGGTCGTCAAAGTGTTATTAAAAAAGACAAAGCACAGTCTTTTTTAGAAGGACTGTTTGTGATGACATTGACTGACGTTTCGACAACCTGAGATGAAGTCATCATGAGGGTCAAGTGGACTATGAATCGTCAGTAGATAAGGGAGAAGGGGGGGGGGTAAATTTTATTGACTATGAGAAATTATGTCAGAAATGATCAGAAATATAGCGAGTGTCTCAACAATTTTGCAACGGCTTGTAGAGGTGACGTGACCCTGCGGTGGACATCCCATCCAGTGTAGAGAGGCAATACTTTCACTTTCTTCGTACTACAGAAACTAGGTTGAGCTCAATCCGGCTGTGTGGCCTAACTGTGCTTGTGTGCACTTTTACCTTCCCCAAGACATCCACAACTGCAGGATTGTGGACAGCAGTCAGTGACACTTGTTTTATTGGTGGTTTGCAACCAATCCCTAGATTCAAATGACTGTGGCATTGCAGCCATGTTGGTGTACCCCAAGGGGAGGTAATCCAGATTTCAAGTGTCGGGGATGATCGAGGGTGATGTCGCAGCTCTTACAAGGTCTTCTCTGATTTGCTGAGAAAACAATACACCAAACAACAAAACAATGGACCCTAGCCCTGAAAACAATAGAGCTGCGTGATACCAAGGTCCAATGAAATTAGAGGTTGTTAAGAGCTGTGGGGCTACTGATGATCGAAGATTTTTTGGGGGGTTTGAAAATTTCGATTCCGGGATCTTTTTGGGTAGGAAAATTTGGCAAGTATTTTTTTGGGTGGCTTGATTTAAGTAGGGAATATGGAGATTCGTGGTAGTGCCTGCGTAACCTGGCCGTGTAGTTGTGCGAATAAAGTACAACCAAATTTTTTTTGTGGTTGTTTTAATATTTAACAATGGTGTCATATTACATTGCATCTGTTTCTTAAAACCGGTCATAAAACCAGTTATTTATATTATATAAATTAGTATTTTATCAGTCATTTCTCCTTGTCATTATACTTTTGTTACTTGTTACTATATTGTTAGGCGCATTTGTTCATATCCACATGTTAATTTGCACCTTATAAGTAATATATTATTATTATTATATTATTATTATTATACAATAGTCCGCAAAGTGTCACGGGGTGTATCCAACAAGGTTTCAATTCATTCAATTGATTTCTCATCCATTGTGTTTATATCACTTAATCCTTTCTGGAAATTCTTAAGGCTCAGAAATTCGCAATGAGATTTTTTGGGGGTTAATTTTGTCCAGGGATTTTTTGGGTTTTGTTGGAAGCCCTAGGGATTTTTTGGGCTTTTGATTTTTGCCCCCATCCGATCATCCCCGACACTTGAAATCCGGAGTATCCCCTGGGGGTGTACCATAACAAAAGGAGCTCATGAGAAACCTTTTGTTAATGGTACACCAACATGGTGGTGATGCCGTAACATGAAAACCAAGAATTTTTGTTTATCCAATGCAGACAGTGAACCTTGGACTGTAGTACTGTACAATCTCCTGTAGTACCTTACATTCTAGGCTTTTACGTGGAGAGGAGATTTATCAAAGGCTCTGCTTTTTTGTTTGTTTACTTGTCTTTATTTCTTATACACCATGTCCTTACATGTAAAAGATCTATTTCTCTCTGAATTTCAGTACTTCAATGAAAGAAAAGTGTACTTTGCCCATGATGGAAATAATGAGTGTACCAGAGGTGATCTTGTTATTATTAAGGAATGCCGAAAACTCAGCAAGAAAAAAGCTTTCACAGTGTCAGAGATAGTAGACAGAGCACCAAAAGTTGTTGACCCTGAAACAGGACAGATTCACATACAGGATACAAGAGAATGATATTGGCTGCTGTGTCAGTTGTTCTTAATAAACTGCTTTGAAATGAACAGTGCAAAGTGGAATGACTTTGGATGGGGATAAGATAGACATTTTCCTACCTTGGTCAGTACATGACATCAAGAGAGAATCAAGTATGAAGATAGGCTTGTTTTCTGCTGCTCTTAGCCTTTGTAGCAGGCGTAAACAGGGAAAGGGTAGGGGGTGAGAATGCAGGGGAACTGGGGGCTAGGGACTAGCCCCCAGTCCCCCATTTTCTCCTGTATTCTCTTTCTCCCACATTCTCAACTGATGTCCCCTTCCCCTTCCCTGTTTACACCTGCTACACATGCTAGCTGCTCTCGGCAATCGGGTCGACTGGAAATGAAGTCTAGTACGTAACCCGAACTGTCAAGAAACTAACGATGCATCCTTGCATAGTGAAGTATATTGTGCTGTTTCCACTTTTCCTCTCAATTTTATAAACATCCAAGCAATAAAGAGAAAAAATGTAAATTACATGTAATAAGCTGTGTCATGAACTGAGTTTGACTTAATTATCATAGGACTATGAAGAAAAACTTCTCAGTGCACAACAAGAGGCATTGGCTTCTGACCCCAACTTTTCTTTGTAGTTCCATGCTTGGTAGGACAACAGTTCCTACCCCCCCGCCTCTCCTCGCGGGACTGTAGCTTGATGCAAAGCTCCCTCCACCCATCTCCACATCTCCTTGTATCGTCCCATTAATATTTTCCTCGCCTAAGTCCATCGCATGGTACCCTGCAAACATAGACAGTAGAGGTCTCTTAGTTTCCCTAGATAGATAGCTTTATTAGGAAGTAAAATCATTGCAGCCCCCGGGCCGGCTGAAATGTGACCTACTTTACAGTGTAAATATTAAAAATATAAATATGAATATATGATAACTACTATAAAAAGGGTAAAATATAACCTATAATATAATACAAAAAGGGAAACATCAATACTAATAATACTAATAATTAAAATTACTACTAATAATTAAAACTGTTTTCCATAATAAAAGTGTTTTTAAACCTATTTGTCTTACAAGTCGGTAGTTTGAAGTATCCCTGGCTTCGGGTGCAATAGGTGGACCTGTTGCGTGGCGGCAGCAGTTCATGAAGCTTGTGGTTTTGATCACTTACAATTTGGTCGAATAGAGCTTTACTCAAGGCCTGCCTCCTCTCATACAGTGACGTGATGTCTAGAGCTACTGGAGCCTTAGCATAGGATAAGTCGGGTTGTATTATCCGCAGCGCGTGCTTTTGCAACCTTTCCATTTCATTAGACAGGTACTACGGCAGAGAATTATGGAAAACTGGGTAACTCCTATGGGAAATAACTCCGCTACAGAGATACCAAGAAGGTAAACATCCATGGGGGCTTGTGGAATAGCCAGTAATGACATTGTACAGGTGTTGGCCAATCCACTTGCACTTGGAAACCTTCACAACATGGGACATTGTCCCGACTTCCGAGGCACCAGATTTGACTGAAGACCTCACACTTGCGGCAGACTGCAGCAACCTAACTTGTTTTCGTGCAAAGGAATATTTGGTCTGAAACTGACGCAAAGTGTGACCCCTTTCTTCGCCGATTCTTGGTTGAATTCTGTTTCAGAGTCCCCATCTGCCACCGTACTGTGTGGTGCAGTATAGTTTTTCGCTGTTGTTCCGAGCTCTATCAAACTTTCATGAACTAGTGTGTTTCCATAACTCCAGAAACCATTTCCGTGGTGTTCTACTCTCAAAATAATTTTATATCGCTTTGCATTGTCACCCAAGGTCCAGTAAGCTTAAATCTCTGTTAAAAGTCAATAAGAAAGCCTCCCAGAAAATATATTGCAGTAAAAGTTGGCCGGGTTGCCACCTACCGGCGTTTGTTTTAGATCTTTAATACGCTGTACCAAGTAGATTTTTATTGTAGGCATGAGTGCTATCGAGGAACAAACACATTCCAGTGTACACTAGTATTTGACATATGGAGACAATTTCAACGGTCCCCACCCCAGTGAAAACACAACGTGGGCAACGTGTGGACGCGGGAAGCGGGCGCGTCGCTTTTCCCGCCAATTTTTGATTTGCAGCCAAAGCAAGTTCGACAGTGATTCAGTTTTGTTTCCACTTTGCTCTTTTTACACAGTGGCTGTTTATTTCCAAAGGAAAAGTACCTATTGTTACTTTCAACAGTTCTTATGCTGTAGAAGGTACACTGGGCGAAGGTACACTGACCAAAAGGTTGTTGTGTCGTCGGTGAAAAAAGCAGGAACTGCTACGGGTTGATCGCCGAAAGGGCTTTTTTATGTTTTCATCAGTGCATTTTCTTGGTTCCCCAAGGAGTAAAATTGACCTCTTCTACATTAGAAAGTTAACTGCAGATATAAAGAGATTTACCACGAATGAACAACACCGTACGTCTCAACGACTGGATTACTGCAACGTTTAATAGTCGAGCACTTGTGAAAATCGTCGGCTCAGAAAGATCATTGTTTACAACCTAAAAGGTCAACTAGTATCGGTTCTTTAGCATTGCCTTTCGTGGGATGGCAGATTGGGTCCATTGCAACAGCTGCTTTGTTCGACCTGGAAGTGGAAAGAGATTTTCGCTTACGAACTGTGGCCATATATATTGCGACGAATGCTTACGAGGTGAGAAATGCTGGAAGAGTATTTCGGAGTGTTTTGATTCCAATTTCGAAAACAAAATAGATTGTTTTTTTCTATAACAAAGTAAAGCTGTCGGTTGATAACGCTGATCTAATTTTTGATCCACAGCAAACCCAGACCATTGCACATTGTGTAGAAAAACATGTAACTCAATCGTTTTATCATCTCAGGTAAGCTACATATTTTTCGGCTTTGATGTTTTGGACTGTCGCTTTACACTTAGAAAATAAATGCAAAGTAAATCAAGTCTATTACTTCTTCAATTTACGGTAGATGAAACCCGAAGTTGAGATGTATTTTACGGAACCTGCCGATTTGTCCAAGAAATACCAGTCTCAATTGTCACAGGTCAGTAACTGATGTTTTGAAAAAAAAAACCCCTCAAATTCTGGGTAATAAAGTGTCTTTTTTATTTTCACTATAGAGTATTGATGAATTTACTTGTGTGTGCTTAAAACTTTTAACATGCTGTTACAAAAGGTCATGGAGTTTCAGAAGAGCCACAGACAGCGGTTAGCGGCAGCTAACGACAAAAAGGTACCGCATTCAGTTATTTGAGATTGTGCTGCTCTCTCATGTTTTATGACAATCATTGTGCACCATCATCATAATACTTGCGGTAACACTATTATCACTACCACCACCACCACCACCACCATCATCGTCGTCGTCGTCATCATCATCATCATCATCATCATCATCATCATCATCATCATTATCATCATCATCATCATCATCATCATCATCATCATCATCATCATCATCATCATCATGGGTGTCATCATAATATATCACTAAATCTTGCAAAAGGTGTTAAAGCGTGAAGTGAAAGTTTCTTTTCTTAAAGTTAATTACATTTACTGTTATGTTTATGTTTCTTTATTCGTAATTGTTTCTCTCCAAATTTTGACGTTTTTTACGCTTACCTACAAACAATATTCACAGACGGCTAATAAGTACTTTGTAACATAAAGGTCTTGGCAGCAGAAAGACTCCACCAGCAGATGTCAAGATTACAAGAACTTGAAAGGTACTGATTGTCTTTGAATTTGACACTGGCTTCAGTTTCTTTTTCTTTTTTTTTCTTTTTAGAAAAAATGCAAACTAGACAATAAGCGTTTAGCAGTGAAATAAGAGGCTAGAAAATGTCTAAAAGAGTATGTAGAACCAGGCAGCCAATCTGACTAACCTTGTATTCAAAAGTGTTCAATCCATGGGCAAAAGAGAGCAAAATAATTGAGGGCTAATGAGAGGTCCTAAACTCTAACAGAGAACATCGGAATAAATGACAGATTTCGCGTTAGGCCCCAGACAACGCGGAAACTGTATTTTGGATTTAACATTTCCATTCAGCACTGTCAATTGTTCAACTCGACAAGTTAAACACGTTTGGTCACACTGTTGAATGATGGTAGATGATTAATGTAAAGGATGGTAAATGATATTGAATGGTATTGAATGGCCTTGGGCCCGCGGGCTTAAGGTTGCTGTTTCTCTTATTTTAAAAGAGGTTGCTAAGTCTCTTATTTTAAAATAGTTTTTACAGCAGATTATACGTGTATCAACCAGAGCCAAAATGTAGGGCAGAAACATTTAGAGGAATTCGTATCGTTTCGCTATAAAGCGGAATTAAAAATTGATGCTAATCCTGTTATGAACAACTGGTCCCCAAGTTTGATTGCTTCAAAAATTCGGGCAACAAAGTTGTATTCAGCAACGGTGGATGGTGTTGAGTCTGACCGTCTGACCGAGGCCTTACGAAATGACAGTTCTGCTGACAAAATTTTGCCATTCCAAAATAGAATTCTTCATTCAATGAGAGCTCGCAACTTCAATAAAACAAAATTCACTAGATTTGTTTTGACACTTTTAACGCAAACATACGCGTTCACGGAATAGGGAAGTTGCTGCGTTACGTGAAGAAAACAGTCACCTGAAGAGACTACTTGCAAGCAGACCTGGTACTCCTCTTAACTATCGGAACTCTCCGGGATCAACGCCTATGAAAAGAGGTTGGCTATTACATATAGTCTTATGACATTTCTTCTCGAATTCTGTCATTTCTGATGTAAACAGTGTAAGTGTGTAAGTGTGTAAGTCTTCTGGTTTAGAAGGATACGTCAACATGCTAACCTGCGATCAGGCCGAATTTTAGCATCGCTCTCATATTCTCTTACGTTGGTCGCTCACTAAAATAGGGCCTGATACAATCTCTCACAGGAGTTCGTGTCGGTTGGCCGCGGGAATCTCGCGATCTGATTGGCCCTTTAACAATAGAGCTGTCAACGGAAGTAAATTGTCTACGAGACTTGCTCACAATTTTCAATCCGACCGCCATGGCCAAGGAACAAGTCTGACGAAGTAAACGTGTCGCTCAAAGATATTCTCGTCGTTCTAGGAGAATTGTGATCATTTCTTTCTAAGCTGAGAATGGCGTCCGGTTTGACGCAAGTTGTCTCTCACTCGGAGCAGAGAAGTACAGCAACAGTGAAGTATGTATCCCGTTTTATCGCATCGTGTCTCCAAATTTTCATTTGAAGGCTTTTAGCTAGTATTGAAAATATAAACAGAGTAGTGGTTGTATCCGCGTTTTACGAAACAAAACGAACAGCAAGTATCTTTCGCCAAGAGTGATCAACAAGTCAACCGATAATTCCGTAAACTTAACGATAAGCTGATGTTTAGTGAGAGCCGCACTCAGCGAGATGCTATATTTATTTTTACCGAAGTAATAAAGACTTTCAGTTTATTCATTCAGTGTTAATAATGTCGTTTTAATGATCTCTGACATTGATATCAAAGGATCTGACTAGGTTTATAATAAATGTTCTTCGTTTTAAAATTCGCTGCTGTCTAGAGATCAAATTCGCTGGTAATCTCAAATATTTATCACTTCTGGAACTAAATTAAATTACAAAACACTCGTTTGTTTATAAACGGTTTTATTGATATTTTTTTAGAAAGAGTGAAACTGAAGGTATTTCTCTTAATTTCCCAAGATATTTTACGCAGAAAATCGGTGACAAATGCGTAGAGAATATTTCCGGATACCACCTGAAATGAGAAAGGATTCAAACATGCAGCATATTTTGGTACCTGACAACCTCGTCGTGTTCTGAATTTTCATTCAGTTTCAGCTCAGACAGAGCAACTATGTACAATACCGGAGCGCGTACCTTCAAGTTGTAAATTTGAACGCTAGTGCCAAGATTTATCGTAGCCTGTGATTTTCTTATTTTTGCCGACATTTGAGGACTTTTTGCGAATGCCATTACATACACATATGGGAAATTTGCATACCGAGGAGCGTGCAAGCAAAACAAATTTTGATTGGCCGTTTTGTTGAATGTCAATCAATCAAAAAAGTGGGCGGCAGACGTTCCGTAGAAGAATTGTATCAGGCCCTATTTTTCGTTTCGCCCTTCCCGCCGGAATGTTTCACCGAGCGAAACGAAAATAGAGCCTGATCGCAGGTTATCAACATGCTGATACGTTTAACTCCGAAACTGGACTTAAAATGATTGGTTGAAAATGTCCCCTCTTTGGTGTTTATTAAAATTCCAAATCTGGTGGTTATTTAAAATGTTGGGTTTAAATAGCTCCATTCCTCAAATGGAGGTTTTAAAGTGTTAACTACACTCAACTACGACAATGGGCGATTATTTTAAAGGACCGGCTTTAACAAAACTGGGGATGTAAATGTCATTCACCATAAACAACTTCTAGAAGGCGTGTAACACAGGCCTCCAAAAAGCAAACTAGCAACATAGACTGACCTTCGTATGATTAATTTATGACCTACACACGTAGTTTAAAGGCTTTCAAAGCAGATGTACGGCCTAATCCCCGTTCAAAAAATCGGCCAAAACGTTTAATGCCACCTTTACCGACAGGTCACACTCCATCCCCGACGAGCAGCCAGTATTCAGGTGCTTCACCTTATGGAAGGACTACACCAAACAGGTATTGGCCTCAATCTCGAACTGTTAGAAAGATGCCTTTGTTTAAAAGAGGACTTTGTTCATGTTGTTAGCGGGACAGGGGAAGGGGAACCCCTGAACGTCCGCTCCTCGTAGCGCTCCTTACACCCGGTAACATCTCATCCTTAGCAGCGCCCGCTTCTTTTGTCAGCTGTTTTGTTGTTGCAAATTAAGACTCAATATTAAAAAAATCTTCCCTAATTCACCCCTTTACCATTGTCTCACAAATTTCGTTCTTTTTAATTCCTACCGTCTATCTTCTCATGGTCAAGTCGTCGGTGCCCCCCCCCCCCCCCGCTTCTCCCTTCGCCTCCCTACAATGATTTTTAATTCAGTAATGGCATGGCTTTTGTTTTTCTTTTGAACAGCTCTCAAAAAGACAACAAAGGACCGCACCAGTGGCAGGTATAGTGGAATAACTGGCTACTTAAGTATGTCTCTGTTGACTTTTGTGCTTATACCGTAGTTGAATATTACGGCTGCCGTTTCTTTTCAGAACCAAGTCCCCCGCACTCCAGCAGGCCCTCCAAGATTGTCAGTAAGGACTCCACCGTGTAACGGCTACATGGGTACATAATATCTCCAAATTGTTGATGAATATACTTGCGTTGCACTGTGTTAATAGACTGAGGGAAAACAAACTATATGTAAAAACGGATATTACTGAATTAACAACATTCGGCCCGGGTCCATACAAGAGTTAGCAAAACCTAAATATGGCAGGGTGAGACAGTCCACTTCATCATAGAGAGACGTTCATTTTTTCAGGCTGCCCTCTTTACTCGCCTTAAATTTCAACAAAGAATGTAAAGGAGGTACCTCTGTTGTCCACAAACAATTCAAGGCTGGCATTTTCTACTTCTAGGGACCGTAAAAGGAACACCGTCACCAAACAAGCAACTTTTATCACGTCCAGGCTCCGCAGGGGGAACACCCGGAACTGTTTTGAGGTAAATAAATAAATAAATAAATAAATAAATAAATAAATAAATCACTTTATTTAGATATCAACGGATTGGTATGTTTTTGAAGGTCTTGATATCAATTTAGACTGTATCAACTATGCATGTCAGAATTAAGTATAGTTAAGAAGTGCTTAACCTTTTTACGGAAGGATGAACGTAAAATAAGTTCAGAGAGAAGATGCAGTAATCCCGCAATGCTTCACTCTTGAATGAACCCTGTTTTAAACGAACTTACTCGTGCTGTTTTTTGAAGGACGCATCTTCAGGGCGTGCACCTCACCAGGACAGCTAACACCCCTGGAAACTATGAAGCGACCACGCCCTCAGGCTTAGGAGCAACCGGAGTTTCATACTCTCCCATGAGCATGGGATCGCCTTCTCTGTCAACCAGGTAAGTTAACATTAGCGATTCTCGTTTGTTGTTCGTCTGAATACTAGAGAACGAACCCACTCAATTAATTGGATAAAAAGAAAACTAACTCGCATGTCATTGTCACAAGCATTTTCTCGGGCTTGACCCTTTTAGCCTTAATATCAACATGGATGTTCTCCCCGCTGTTCTCCATACATTTCACTGAGTACTAATTGGGAGAACTTGTTAAGTCATCAAGAGAATTCATCTTTGGTGATCATTTCCCCAATTCTCATGACCTTTATGCGTTATAATGCACTGATATGATGAGGAGAAATTTGATGCTGATCACTATTGGGGCTTAAAGGCCTGTTACATCAGGGTGTTCCTTTTGAGTTCTGATTGGTTCATATAACATTGTTTGCGCCTTTCAAGATTAGTCAGTTCGATTTCTTTTGTATGAGAACACTCAAAACTGGGTTATATACAAGACAGAATTACCAAATAGTACTTTTAATAGCATTTCATAAGCAGCCAATTTTTTCAGTGCTAATAGTGAGTCTGGGTGAGGGCTACCGTGCCGTTCAGTTTGTGTGACTCTATTAGTACGTGCCACACTATTGGAAAGGTAACCTTTTATACACCGCTTGGTTGGAGACTGGAGATCAGCTTTCTCCAAAATGCTTACCGTATGTCCAAACCTTTTCTTTGTTTGATTTGTACTCTCCTTCCAATAATGCTCATAAATTCTTCCACATTAAGATGTTAATTCCTTACGCTTTCAGATCGGCTACATCAAGTAATAGCAGGCTGAATAACAGATCCCAGTACACCACTCCATCATCTTCTCAAGGAGCGGCGACACAACTGAGTTCTACCCCTCACCACACAGACCGCTGTACCCGTACGTACAAATTTTGTTTGGCTTAAAACGTGATAACTCAAAGCTTGAAGTGAGCAATATCCCTAGCGACATACTATTATAGTGATTGTAGCCCCTGATATGTCAAACGTTCCTCTTGACGGTTGGTTGAGCGGGTTGCCTATAATTAACTGTATCCTATAAGGTTTACACCAAACAAACATGAGAGCGCAGTTAAAATGTTCAACTTGTAAACAACAACAACACGCAAGCAGAGAAAAATTATAGCTTTTATCTGAAAGGTTGCCCTTTACGATTCCATGCACAGAATCGATAGAAGGAATCAGCTAGTGACCCTATGCAGCCCCACCCCCCTAAAAAAACACTTACAGAAAGGACTGCTGAAAAGCTTTTATTTGATGGTTACTCTAAATGTCTTATCCAGAATCAGAAGAAAGAACAAATCTATGCACCACAACTGAACAGCACAACAGAAAGAACTTCTGACAAGCTGGTATTAAATGCTTTAGGAGACCATACTTCTGATGGTTTAAGGACAGGAGGGTAAGGTTTAAACGGTTCAGTAAACCAACTTTTAATTTTCCCTACAGAGGAAGATGAAATGATGACGCCCTCAAGTCAACTGGACTCTTCTAGACGACAAATCCAGGTTTCACCGACTATCGTCTCCTGTCAGTTTCTTTTTTCTTTCTTTCTTTTTTTTTTATTTGTTCTTTTGTCGGTACTCTGACTTGTAATTTGTTTTGTTTAACAGCTTAGATACCAACCACGATCAGCGGTAATAAACAAGCAGCCATTCGTGTAAGTATTAATTTTCATTTGTTTTTTAGAAATTAGGCTGCCAGTCGGTTGGGTTTGTGGTTGGGGGAAGGGGTAGGGGGAGAGATCGTTACCTAATCAAAAAACAACACGATAAGGAGTTGTAACGTAGCAATCTCCAACAAAAAACGACAAATCGACTTCAACGATTTTTCGGACCAGATTTTGGCTATAAATGCTGCCTGTTTCTTCCATTGTTTTTCGGGTTTCCTTAATATGACCAATAACTTGGCGTTTTTCTCATATGTTTTCTTGTCTCGGAAAAAGCATATTAACTATAGGTAATTCTGAAGAATTTATTAATTTGTTTGCTCAGGTGCAATCTCATAAAATCACCTGCATTATTTTCAGTATTTGTTTTACAAAACATCTCCGTCCGGGTCTGTTTAAGTATTTTTTTTCGCTGATAAACTTGAATGGAACTAGGGTTTTTTAGATTTAATATCACCAAGTCCTTTTTCAAGTAAACGGAGGCATCACAAAATTCCCGCGCTTGAAAATAACTAAGTACGCCCACTAACCGAAATTACTCATTGGACTAAAAAAGACACCTGGATGTTCAGTTGAGAAATTAGAATGACGAAAATCTTGAAAATTTCATTACTACCGGGACATTGCCGCTTTATTTGCTTTAGTTATCAGTCATTTAAACACTTTGACAGCGACGTCACTGATTCGTTGCTCGCTCCTTAGTGAAACACTAGTAAATTAACAGAAAGACTTCTCATTTCCTCTAAATTGCATCGAACACTTGAGAATTATCGGCACCTCTTCAACAGTTCATCGTTTCAATAAGTCAGATTCATTTCCCTAAGCTTCAGACCAAGAAAGTAAGGTCTCGATGCAATGCTGTCAGAAATACGTGATGACGGTTAAACATCATTTAAGGGAGCGCGAAATCAGGTGTGAGCAGCTGGAGCCAGGAAAAATAAGGTTTCGTTCGTTTAAACTTGAATTTTTAACAGACTTCACAACACATCAGGAAGGAAATAAGATGTCCGATTGAGAATAATTTAAGGCAATAAACTTCTACGGACGGTTCAAAAGTAATAAGCTCCCAGTGCGAATTTATATTATTCTCTGACACCTGTCCTTCATCTTGATAACGGTTGCGTTTCCCGGCGTAATTAAGCTGATAAAATCCCTGAACTCTTGCCTGGAGATTTCATTATTAGTTGTGACCCTACAAGACAGTTAAAATACTAAACGGTGGAAAACAATGAAAACCCAAGAAGACTTAAACCATACAGTGTCCATTGTAGAAGATGAGACGGAAAGTTCGACAGTGTATTCAGAGCCGGGTTATGTAACGGGAATCAAAGTGGCAGCGTACTGCATCATTATTGTAACTTCCTTGGTGGGTAATAGTCTTATTATAGCTATAGTGCACAAGAATTACAACCACCACATGAAGACACCAAACAACTTCTTCGTCGTGAACACAGCGGCCGCTGATATCCTAATCACCGTGTCCAGTGCATCAGAAGCCGTCATCACAGTGGCGTTGTCCAGCTGGCTGATCCAAGGGACGTTTGGACATGTTCTGTGCAAACTGAAATCAGTGATAATGGCACTGTCAGCACTAGTGTCCACACAAAGCTTGGCCACGATGGCTGTGGATCGATTCATTGTGGTGTTCTTTCCTCTCAAGAGGATCATCGGGCGTCACGGCGCCTACTGCATGATTGCAATCATATGGATCACATCCATTGCCTTCACAGGCCCCATGGTGTTCGTAGCAGACGTGCAAGACATAAGAGGCAGCAGCGTGTGTTTCCTGACTTTTTGGGCCTCAGAATCGATCGAAAAATACTTCGTGTCGATTTTCGTGTTGTTCAAATGCGCCCCACTGGTGATTCAGGGAGTGCTGTACACTGCAGTAATTCTGAAACTGTGCCTCAGAGAAACACCAGGGAATGAGCTTCACATTCCGAATCACCATCACTATCACACTGAGAAAATGAACAGGAGAATCATAGGCATGCTCATTGCTATTGTGCTGCTCTTTGCAATTTGCTGGCTTCCCATCTGGATTGAATCAATGCTCTGTTTCCAAAATAATACAAACAATGTTTGCCAGTCGGTGGATATTAACTTCCTCGTGTGGTTCTTGGCTTACAGCAAAAGCGCAATCAACCCGTGTATTTACTTCGTCTTTAATGAGACTTTTCGTCACGGGGCTTCAACAATGTGGTCGAAGATCGTTCACAGTCGCTCTCGTGGTATATCTCTGAGGCACAACCGAGTCACGCCTTTGCAAAATCGAGCCGCGGCATGTGTCGGAGAAAATACCAACACTGTCAACACTACAAGAACTGCACCTGTAAATACAACAACTTGAAACTATTTCTGAAACGCATGCCGCAAACCGCTAGAATCTCACCAAGAGTTTTTGTAAAGCTCGACCATTTTTCATTTAAGCTTCATGTATTTTTTCATTTTTAAAATTAAGTTTATTTAACGAGATCCCAGTATTTGGCTGTGTAATTGTTTTGTAGCATGGTGACGGTTAATATTATCGTTTTGTCTGTACCTGTCACTTAACGTAATGTAATAAAACTTTTAAGTAACTAATTACGTGACTGCTTTTAAGTTTCTTTAGCCGAAATCTTTGCAAATGATAAAATTAAATTAAACACAAGTAGGCGCGAGATAAAAGCTAAAACTATTGAACCTTACTCTAATTAGAAGCCCGTTGCCAAAAAGGCAATGAGCACTTATTACTTCAATTTTCTTTTTTATGCCAATTTTAAATACTAGTGCCTCTGCTGTTTCATCACACAGTGTACGCGCTTCGCTCAACAGGGCCAAGTGAAAAAACCATATACTTGAGAAAAGTTAGAGAACAACATTTAAGACCCTCAAAGCAGACAGACGTGAAAAGCATCGGTCTTAATTCCTTTCTCGTGTGTTTTCGTCGAGGATGCCACGAGTGTAGGCATTCGATTCACGGGACCAAACAAAAATTTTATGCCAGAGCAAAATTAGATCCAAAAGCATTCAGTGACATAGCCTGGACCAAATTAAAACTTTTACAATAGCGTAAATTTCCATTTTCACCGTTATCTTCCTGTTGTAAACTTTTTTTCATAATCGCACTAACGTGTCTATGCAAACTGACAATGAAGAAGGGAAGAGAGAGGTGTACCATTAAGGTAAACGGTGCGCCTACGTTCTTTTTTCCACCTATTTCCTTCTAGGAGATTAGTCAGTTTTTCAAATAGATTTGTCATAGCATCATTTAGCAGGAATTTTTGAACAGGGTAGCTTTTTGCTTAACGGTCTCTTGATGCTCGGTGAGAGACATGAGATCTAGAAGCTTGAAGTTCTCACAAGTGGACGTAAAAATACGTGATTTAGTGTAATTTCGTTTCTCAACCACGAGGAAAAAACTCTATACATGTATCGACTATCGACTATCTACTATCGACTATCGAATTCCCGCTTTATCGCAAAATACAGGCACTTAATACATTACCACTTTCTCTACCGCCATAAAAAGGGAATGTGATTTAGTCGACATTTCAATTAGTTCTGTTAATGGAGTGCGCCCATCCCTGACTTGCGATTGCAAATATGTAATAATAAGTGTTATTTGAAACGCACAGCCTTAATCACTTAATTTGATTTGCAATAAAAGTAATGAAGAAAAAGATGAGAAATGTCACAGGCAGAAGAGCAGGCAGGTCCAAAAGAAGTAAGGTCGACTTGACAAAACTTTTATTTCCCGACTGGTCAATTTACATTGTCATTGAAATACAAGTAATTGCTTTCGTTTCTTCTGTGTGGGTCTAAAGGCTCTGAACATAACCATTTACGTGAATGTGAGGACCCGTGCTTATGAGGGTCGAGATGATTGCATCCCGAGATGTCTTTCCTCTTGACACAAATTTTCGTTTTCTTTTACACACGTAGTTTCATCTTGGGATCGCTAAAAGCAGTTTTGGGGCTTACTCTTTTTCTCACAAACGTCTTGTATTTATCCAGTATTTTAGGTTAAAACCAGTTCCGCACTACTATATTTGTTAGCTCCCGCCTCTTTGCGCTTATTTCGATTGCGAAATATTGCGCAATGCCACGCAACTTTTCCCTATTTCTCGCGCTTCCTGCTCCCTCTTCCTTCGCCTCCCGTACACCTCCCGCTCCTTTTCCCCCGATCTCCCGCCCCCTGTCCCTCTTCACTAGGAAGACTAAGATCAGGTTTTTGGAAGTTAATGTCATGGCTATCATGCTCATAGTCCAAAATGTCAGAAAGTTAGTAAGGGTAAAGGGAAGAGATTAAAATGGTTCCACAACAGGTACTTGCAGAGAATTCTGCCAGTATGGTGGTCGAATGTCATATTCACTGTTGAAGTTACCGCCAGCTAGAAGTCTACTTTGCATAACTGATATCATCAGGACGAGAAGATGGAGATGAATAAGACATGCACTTGGACTTGAACACAGCAATGATAGCCGCATTGTGATTAACTGGACACTAATAGGAAAGAGGACAGAAGTCCAAAAGACATCTGGAGACGAATAGTTGAGAAAGAGAAAGGTCATTTGGGTGGAAGTCCCTGGCTGAAGTTGTACGGAAAGCTGAGAATAGGACGGAATGCTGCTTCCCGGGGGGTACTTCCTTTTATACGCTATATAGGTATGTGCCGCCCGATAGGGTAGGGTTTTTGAGGTGCTCAGTCCTTAAATAGGGTATCCTTTTCTGTGTTTTTTAATATTGTGATCGTTAGATGTTCCTTAGATAGGCTCACTAAATTGCAGTATCCACCTCAACGCGCAAAATGAAAAAGATATGGTCTGTTAAAACTGTACTACACGTTATAAAGTTTAACAAAGCGATTTTAAAAGGACGTTTATAGCTTGTGTTGGCGCTACTCACCACCTAGTTACGGAATTATGAGTTATCTTGTTTCCCTTAAATAGGGTGCCACTTCCTGGTTTTGGGCCTTTAAAAGGGTATCAATTCTCCATTTTTTACCCTTAAATAGGGTCAGGGTTTGAGAACCTTGGCGGCACACACCTATCCTAAATTGACGGGAGTACCCCCTCCCCCCGGATGCTGCTTGTATACGTCTGTTTTTTGTTGTTGTTTTTTTGTTTAAACGTTGTCGGGTGAAACGTGTAAACGATGGACAATGCGACACAATGGAACCCTAGGAAGATGGCACGGACAAGTTTGTTACTGGGTTTCGTTTCTTAATATTCGAAATATTTCTTTCCATGATAAATTAAAGAGTAAATTAAGGCATGCTGAGTTATTATAATGTGCACGTGACTAAGAATAGAGGAACCAATAGAGGAACCGTGTTCACGCTTCCCAGAGCACCGCTGGGCCCCATCGTCAATGATTTATGCTTTTCACCCGAACACGTTTTTTTAATTTACGCGTCCTGTGCGATGCTTTGCACCCAAGGGAACTGTAAGTTGACTAAGCTGTAATTGATGACATCAGTCATCCCGGTACTTAGGACGGGGATGCAATCGTCCCGGGATATGAAACCATGTAAACATCAACAAAGAAACGATCAGATACCGAGATAAACAGATTCCGAGAATAAACTCTTCCCAGGGGGAGAATGATCCCGGCAGGAAAACACCCAGGTAAACAGGCAGTTAGGTATCACTGAGTCCCCAAGTGTTGGTCTCTAGCCACCTCCTTATGGAGATAGATCCCATGAACTCAAAAAAGTAACAAAAATCGTGACATCTGAAAATCGACTCCTGAGACTGGAAAAGCCATACAATCTAGGAAAATGTTACTCAAATCGATCTAACGAGGTGCGTCATAAGTACTCTAAACAATGGCGGAAAACAAAGAATTCTCAAATACTGTTCCGTGAGCCTTTTAGGCATGTCAACCTAGCTCGCTTGTTCTAGAAAAGTTCTTCAACATTGGTCTTGAGTTGTATGGAATCCTGTCGCACATAAAACCTACAAGTAATTTCCCTAGCATGAACAGATCAGGAGAAAGAGTTGGTTATTACAGTTATGAAAGCATGTTCGCTTTGATTTACTTTTAAGGTGCTTTGTAAAGGTGCTGCTGCACTTAACAATGGTAAGTGAGGCCTGCATACTATCAGTTTGTTACAAATTTTAATGTTTTCAACCTCTCTCTTATTCCCTTATTGTAGGACCACGCCCGCCATCACGCCACGTTTACCTGGACTATCTCAGCCCGGTCACCAGGACTCAGGAATTTAAGGAGAAGTAAACAAGTACTAAAACTGTAGGAAAATTAGACTCTGACAAATTCAAGTGTCGTTGAGTTCTTACACTGTAAAAAATCTAATAAAACTTATAATCACGTCACGTGACTGGCATATTAATATGTTTTCTTTGATTACGTTTGTTGTAATCTGTAAATGTTGCCTAACAATTGGCAACTGGGTTTTCGTGCAAGTCGTCTCATTTGGTATCATTATCACTCCGAGATAAAAAGTTCTTCCATAGAAACGTTTACCTCATAACATAAACGTCGATAGCTTTTTGACCAATCAGTATAACCATTTCTCTGGCTGTTTCGTACATTTGTTAATCGGCCATTAGTGCCCTGTATAAGCGCACGAAAAAACCTCTGGTTCTGACGGGCCTGGTTGCATAAAACCTACACAAAAAGGGACATTGTCCAGGCTGATATACATCGTATTATCTTTGGTGCGACCAGGAGCTCGCTTTGTGCCTGATTAATCACCTTAAAACATGAAAAAAAAAATAACCAAAATCAAGAAAAACATGGAAATATTAAGTAGTAGTAGTAGTAGTAGTAGTAGTAAAACTTTATTTAAACACGGAAAATCATCAGTTAATTAAGCTTAATTAAGTAAATAACTAAAACTAATTACAACTGCTTTACATGATTGCCGTGTGGGAATCCGATATATCAGCTATCTTCTTAATAATTTGCTTAAAATTATTAACAGATACAGCATTTTTTAGGCATTTGGGTAAGTTATTCCATAACATAGCCCCGCTGTAAGAGAAGCTCCGTTTCAAATAGTTGGTGTTTGGTTTGGGTAGCGTCAGCTTTCCCTCAGAGTCTCTAAAGTTATAAACAGAGTGACGCTGAGAGAAGAGACTTTGAAGATAATCTGGGGCAAGTCCATTCATAGTTTTAAACATCATCAAGGCTTTCTGTTTCTTTCGTCGAAGAAATAGGAAATCCTTTGATGCAAACAATAACAATTTGACCAATCGCCGTCAAGCGGTCTCCTTTTATTTCGCCCCTGACATTTGGAAAGATCTTCCCTTTAATATGCCTCAATATTTTGCAAAAGACAAAAAAACAAAACAACCCTAGTTGTCAAAGTGACCGCTCCCTCTGTCGCATCATCAAGAAATTCCAGCAGAAAATTCTTTTGCCAAACAATCTGTGTGATCAAATGGTAAAAAATTCAGAGCAATGAAATTACTTTTAGACCGAGAGTAGCACATCTATTACAGCGACGCAAACCCAAGCAAAGCTTTTACCTCGTGAAAAGAAAAATGAAAACTTTATTGTATCCATTCCCATAGCAACTGGCAATCGTGTTGTAACAAATATAAACTCGTAAGCAATTTCCATGGCAGCATCACCTTAGCAACCAACATTGTTTCTGAAAACATGGCGACATTAAAAACAATCGCTTTGACGATGAAACACGAGATAAGAATAAGAAGGAAAAAACAAGTTATGACAGTCACTGCATATGTTGCTATGTGGAATGACGTATGACTGGTCAGTTAAAATTTTCATAGTGGATTCTCTCTTCCTATACCAACTGATAATCGGGTTAGAAACCATTTTAAACACGCTCCCAAACATGGCACTAAAAAATGCGATTTTTTTTATTAGTCAGCCAAATAGGTTGTCTGCACACAGTTATAGGCCATAATACCAGCAAAAACAAATACAACTTTCGTGGCAATGAACAGCCTTTCTTAACAAGCAGCAATGTTTCTGAGACACGGTAGAATAAAAAGAAACCACTTGGCCAATGAAACAAATGATGGAAAACAAGAAAAACAAAAACAAGTTTCTTATGTGACATCACACAGGATATGCTGCTATGTAACCGTTATTCTACGAGCGCGCATTGGATATGAGGTGATTGATAACCAACGAGGCACATGGCGCCGAGCCGGTTCACAGGTAGCCCAAGCGTAATATAAGAGTTTGAATGGAATTCCCATGGAAAAATAAATAAGATTTAAAAAGTAAAGCCACTTTATATTTAGATAAAATGTTACCTGGTGTTGTATTTTGTCCTTCTGTGAAGGTTTAGCGTCACTGGAGAGGTTTTTGGTCGTCTACCCTAACAGTGTTTACGACCAAGAAAAGCTTCTTTATTTATCGATGGGAATTCTAGGGTACCCAACGGTTCGTTTCGGAGATCGGGATCGGGGAATATCTGTTCGGATGAAAAAATCGCCTGAAATATTATTCGGAATTATAATTGCAGTGAAAACTAGGGATTTCTTTGGATCACCTCGGACTTTCGTAACAAGAGGACCTATTAATTCCCGTTGTGTTCAGATGGACAAATAGGCCGTTTAGGGTAAAAAATGAGATCAGTTAGCATTTTCGGAGAGCCATCAGCAGCTCGGAGATCAGGCGGATAGGATTCTGTTTCCTAATATTTTCTGCAGCTTAAATTTTCAGCTAAAAACGCCGAAAAGATCAACCTGCGTTGGCTTATACACAAATACGCCTTTAAAGAGCTTTACAACAATCTAAGAAAACAGAAAATAATAACTCAAGTATTTTGATAAAATTTTCTCGTTGGGTGCCCGTCATAGTTCGATTTTCCATACAAACTTTTATATAACGCTTGCGCTACCTGTGGCCGGTTATGACTTGCTTCAAATAAAAAAAGGGCGACAGGAGTACTTGTTTATTGAATTTTCTGTATCGGTAATCGTTGCCACATCATTCTTTTCGCCATATTTTTGGATGGCACGTTTGCTTCGCGGCGTAAACTTTTGAACGCCGCTGCAGTTGACATGGGATCCAAGTAAAAAACAGGTTTATTCGCTGGGAATCTTTGTGCAGGGAACACTGAGAAGGCTGGAAATTCAATAACCTAGATGAAGTATTTGTTAAAGAGAAATGACGCGTGTCTGATCAGATGAAATGATTTTATAAATCAGGGTTGTCAACGCCCTTAGTTATCCCGCTATCTCCTCTCATGCAAGATTATTTTGAAAACAACCCGGTTGTCATAGTGATAGCTCACTCTGCCACCACATGAAATCAAATTCCAAGAAACAATTTTATAATCGTTTGCTAGGCAATCTCCGCAATGGAATGAAAAAAAAATCGTTTAAGACTGATAAGCATTACTAGCCGTTTAGATCCTGTTCTCACAACGACTCAAACCTAAGCAAAATTGCAATATCGTGCAATTGCAATATTCCCATAGCGACCGTCAATCATGTTATAACAAACATAAACATTTAGCTCGTTTCTTTAGCAGCTAACATTTATTGTGTCTATTCCCATAGCAACTAGGAATCGTGCTGTTGCAAATATAAACTCGTAATCAGTTTCCATGGCAGCTATCACCTTAGCAACCATCAAGATTTCCAAAACATGACGGAATTACAAAGAAACCGCTTTTTATTAACTGGTCAAGCAGGACATGGACTTCATTTCCATGGTAACGAATAGTTGTGTGAAAAGCAAATATAAACATTTATTCCATTTCTATGGTTGCTATCACCCTAACAACCATAGTATTTGTAAAACGTGACGTCATTAAAAGAAACCGCCGGGAGTCGATAGGTCAAATTACTGGTGATTTGAAATAAGTTTATTACATGACGCAAATGCAATTTGTTACTAAGGCGGGGTTTCTTCATTTTAATTGGTCAGTTCAAATTTGCTTAATACCCCAGACGGCGATAAATAATCTCGCTTCACAATGTTTTCTGCTTATATTTGCCAACTTGGTGTTCGGCGAGTGAGCTCACGGTTGAAAAAAATGACTTTTGTCAGTGGTAAACCAGAAATGAACTTCAAATGTTCATTCCTTCACGTTGGCGACTGTCATACGAACGATTACGGTAAGCTTTACTTTTCAATATTTCTTGACATACTGGTTGCTCCTTCGGGGTCGCAATGGATAATACAGGTAGAAAAAAAAAGGAACTGCACAATTCTTTAATTTTGTCAGATGGTTATTTTGTGGACATTCTTTTGGCTATTTTCGTGGTGGTTTGAACTACCATGTCAACACAAATGAAGTTAAATCGGCTCGGAAATCACCCTAACGAAGGCAAAAACTCGCGAAAGGGAATTTGATGGACAAAAGAAAAAAGCACTTGCAATTTATCTTTCATAGTGATGACGAAAACTTTTCACATGTGGGAAAATATTCTCAAAAGAAACCCTTGCACTCACAATAGCCGCTCTCAAACGTTTGAATTATATTCAGTGATAATTTCTAAGATATGTAATTTTTAAGCGCGACTAAAAATGAAACGAAAGTCTGCCTTATTATTGACTTTTGTTATCAACACGTTTTTGCCTCAGTTTCAGAAATAGATTCAGTCCAGCCCTCAGTTTGCAGGTTGCCCGATAAACTTTGCCTCAAGAGAAAAAACAAACAACAAAAACAGCTACCGCAAGAGCAACAAAGTTAAGCTGTGAGCTGTCCACATGCAAACAAAATGGTTTGCTGTTTTGCGAATTATCCCTCTGACCAGAGTTTTCTTAATTTTTTTGCAGGTGTGCTGAACAAAGTCCTAAAAACACGCCCTCAGCTGTTCGAGTTTATTCTCGACATTCTTTCGAACCCTTCCTTCTCATCAGTTATGACCTGGGAGGGAACTAATGGCCAGTTCGTCATAATACGACCGGACCAAGTTGCACGGCTGTGGGGCGAGAGGAATGGCCGTAGAAACATGACCTACCAGAAGTTTTGCAGAGCGCTGCGTTATTACTACCGCAAGGGAGTTTTGATCAAAATTCGTGGCCGAAAATTCACGTACAAGTTCGACCTCCCTGAGCTTGACAGGCAGTATGGGTATAAACGCATTTCATTTCCTGCCACACGTGAGCCCAGTGGCACACCCTCTTTCATGATTCCTGCCACTAGTGTCTGTGCCACCGACGTTTTTCCCGTCAGTCCTTCTTTGATGGTCGCGATGCCACATGAAAACAACTTTGGCCCAAGGTCTTTTTCGTATTCACATTACTTCCCCTTCTGTTTTGAGTTCTAACAGCATAAAAGTTGTGTAAGGCTTATTATTATATAGACAGCCCCTGAACAAGCTGCCAATACATTTTCAGTTCCCTATTCTGTTTTGTTTTTATGTTTCCACCGTTCTTTTTCTTCCGTAGGTGGATATAAGTTTCACTTTTGTATTTTATAATCAGTTTTTATATCCTACGAGTAGAAAAGTCGGTCGAAACGTTTCTTTTAACCCAGGGGCTGCCAATATCATAATGTCCAGCGGTCTTGGCGACCACTTTTCCTCATCCTGAGGGTGACTATTGTGTACTTTCAGCTAAGGCATTCTATGGGCGCGTTCACATTATACTTCAATAGTAATCTTAGTGAAGCTTCATTTTTCACTCGTTTTAATCACCTCAGTTAAGAAAACTATCATTCGAAGGAGAGGACTTTGATAACGCTGTCGTGATCAGAGAGTAAAATTTGCTGGCATGGCAGTTTCTTTTTTGTTCGATTACAGTTCAAACATAACCAGTGAACTCTAATGGGAACACGGGTTGTATGTAAAAAAAAAAAAAGCTGTCACAATGTGCGACACATTTTACTATCCAGTAACTTTAACGTTTGTAACTAAAACGACTCATGTTTATCTTGTTTATGTTTCTTTACTGTTTGTAAATAGCTGTTTCGCTTAAGGTGGAAGAAGGTTCTTAATCTAACAGCAAAAAGCAAACAAACAAACAAACAAACAAAAAAAACAACCAACAAAAAACTCAATCAGACGTGAGAGCAGCTGGCGCCGGTTTGCGAGGTTATACTATAGCCTCGTCACCAAAACGAGTCTTCAAAATCACTCCGTTGAAAGAGGAGCTCCGATGAGTCCTGAAAACTCTGGTTGAGTTTTTCCTCTTACCTATAAAATACTAGGAGAAGAATCTTCACGCCACTGTTTTTCTTTAGTTGATTGTCCGATTTGTAAGTATGATTACTACCTTGATGTCTTGTTAACAGAGTATTATGAATAAACAAATAGATGGACAAGCGTATTTGAAGAAAACACTTCTTAATTTTGTCTAATGAAACCTCACCCTTCTCAAGTCTAAATCTGCTCGACGCCTCACCGACTGTAATAAAAAACGTAGGTACATAGTGCGTGCAGAAGCGATGACGTTTTCAGAGTTCACGTGGTCTTATCCTTTTGACCAGTTCCCAGTGTTCCACGGATATAATAAACCCATGCAATGTCCACGGCGTAACAAAACTCGCACGACAAGAGCCTACATTATATTACATGATAACTTAAATCAAAAGCAGACGCTAAAGAGCTCCACTCTTATTCATATTTCACATAATTTAACTGAAACTCCAGCCGTTGACGTACAAAGCCTTGGCATATACCGTATTTATAATACATTTTTTTCTACACATGAATGAAATTTTCTGCCAACGGGTAGCTATTGTTGCGTATTTCCCAGAAAGTCAGGCGGGCGTTGTTGTCTTCTGGCAGCAAGACGTTTTCTAAGATCTCTGACTTCGGCCATAAGTTCAAGTTCACGCCTTTCAAATGTTGCTCGCTGTCGTTCCATAGATGGTTCTGTGAGGATAAAACGGTAATAAAAATGTTAAACACCTGTTAAGAGACTCAATGCAGGGAGGGGAGACCCTTAACTACAGATCTGGCGTCGTTGCTGAGGTATTTTTGTGGATGGTATTAAATGGTCGGTATTTTACCATACGCTGTTTTGTAGCGTTTTGCGCCGTTAGATTAGTGAAATGTATTAGGATGAACATCTGATTTTTAAGAATTGACATTGCGCGTGCGTAGCTAGCACCAGTCCCCAACTGTCCATTAAAAAGAAAAATTCCTTAAACGCAGAGGAAAGGAGGTACAGTTCCGATTTTTTTCCCGAATCGGGGATAATTCAGCCATCTTTATAATCTGACATAATCAATAACTGTTATTATAAAGGATGGAAAAATAAATATTAGCCGTTATTGTATGCCGTTTTTAAGATTTTAGGCTTTTTTCTGTTCAGGTCACCTGACCTGCCAAATACGGTTGTGACTCGAAAATCTTGAACACCTTTCCCTTGGAACAAACTTGGCGAAGCAGCTTATCTGTGGTAATTTGGGTTTCCAAGATATGATGGTTAAGAACTTCCCATAGCAACAAAATGGTAGTAAAGAGTCTTCCCTCTTGAGGAAGTAGGGTGAAAAGTGATTCAACTCGGGAATAGTGCGTGGAAAGACTAATGAACTATAGCGATTTTAGTTTGCTTGAATGTTCCTGTAATTTAAAGGGGCGAGTGGAACAGGGTTCAGATAGAAAATGGATAACAAAATTCCATGACTTTTTCATGACTTTTTTCAGACCTTTTCAAAAAACAAGAACTGTTGTGCAAACAGAGGACTGGTGAAAACAAAGAGCAAAATGACTTGGCTAGTAGCTGAACGTGTTGATGCTTGACACAAACTTTCCTAAATGTCGTTATTTTCAACCGTTAACTTGATAAATTTCGAATAGAAATCTGAAACTCCATGACTTTTCCATGATCTAGACTAATTTTCCAAAATTCCACGGCTTTTCCAGGCCTGGAATGCAAATTTCAAATTCCGTTACTCTCCATAACCTTTCCATGACTGTGTGAACCTGTGGAACACGTGATGACGGCACGAGTGCCTGACAGGATGGAGTACCAGTTCGTTCTGTCGAATTTTAGAACTTTCACGTTCCTAGCGCCATCGCTCATTGACTCGCTTTCCTTTTGCTTTACTACGCTTTGTGATTTGTTAAAAAAAATCGCCCCACTTTTTCAACCTGTCAATAGTAAAACTTAAAGCCGCGGCTAAACGATCAAACATTTTCGTCCAACAGCGTGTAGAAAGAACACGTTTTCCTCTTTAGTCTTTAGCTGCCTCTCTCAACTCTGCATTGAAATGGGTTTCCATGTTTGATCAAGATCAGACATTTTCACCCAACATTTTGCCTTACGAACAATTGTTTTATCCGTTCGTTTAGCCACCTCTGTCTACAAGGCTTGCGCGAGCAGGGAAAAGCAACCAATCAGAAACTAGTCACGTCGTAATTTTTAACAGTAATACGCAAAAAAAGGTTATGAAGGCTCACTTTGTCTGATGCTTGGTTAAACAACGTCCGATCGTTTAGCCGGGGCTTAAAACTAGTAAAACTAAGTCGTGACTAACTTGCACGCGTTTTCCCGCGCTTAACGCCGGATACAAGTATTTGCTTACTTCGAATTCCGACTGGCTCATTGTGTTAATTGTGTCTGCGACACTCAATTGAAAACCGGTCTAAAAACATGTACACTTGGGCACTCGTACTCTGTTCTGAAGGTTCCTAATGATTTCTCTTGGACGGAAAGCTTGAGATAATTTGACAGTGATTTCCAGCAGAAAGGTTAGGAACTGTTGATAGTTACCTTGGGAACTGATTGGAGTCCCGGTTGAGTTCCAGTCCGTGGTGGTGCTGCTGTCGGTGTTAATGGATTGGATTGCACTTAAGGGTCTTCTGGACTCCCCAGGGACTTGGCGAATGTCTCTCAGACGAGCTAAAGACAAAAAACAAGCAACGTAAAAAAACAAAAACAAAAACAAAAACAAAAAAACAAAACAAAAACAAACAAAACAATCTTGTTGAGAAAAACGCTGATTCCCTTTCTCCTACAAAAAGCGAACCAAGCTTAGAACAGTGCAGCCTGCAACCGGCATTGAATTCCATGCAGTTGGCAAGGACATGAAAACGAGGCAAACGGAACGAGAAAAATTACTCATTCACCTGGTTTCCGAGCCGGTTTTGCGCAAACCGCATAATTGCAGGCTCAGGTAAAAGCTCTTTAAGTAGGAAATTGTTGTACTCACAGAATGACTCAGAATCGTCGCTGGTTGTAGTATGACCACGTGACAAACCATTCAGCAAATTCATGCGCCTTCTGTCTTCTTCAGCGGTGAGAGCTTTTTGCTGTCTTAACTCGGACTGTTTTACGGCCACTGTATCATTCTGCAAAGGAAGCACCAGTCACTTAAAGAGTAGGATAATAGATGGGTGCTGAGAGATTCACTAAAATATTGAGTTGAACACGAACATCCAAGGCCGGTCACAGTCAAGGAAAGTCAAAGCTTCGTCACAAGGAGAGACGGTCTTTCCGATCCTTTGGGGGAGGGAGATTCTTTGCCTTCTTATTAAATAACCAAGCTCCACATTTCAAACCTTTTTCTTTCCAGACAAGAAGTGAGGGCATGGAAAGGCTTGCGAATTTTGCAAATTAACGCAAGTTAGAAGTGAAGACGCAACTGAGAAGAAAGACTTCAATCTCCCTACCTCTTTGTTTCTCAGCTCATGAACAAGCGACTGAACCTCGTTCTCTCTTTCTTTGTTCTCCAAAACATGCTGTGCCACCTAAACAGACAATTGCCAAATCAATACACGCGCAAAAGCAATAACGCATGAACAGGGGTACCGACAGTAGAACTGTCTCTTCTCCTGATTGGTTGGTTGATTGGTTTTGCGCTCAAAAGACAAACTACTTTTGTTCAGGTATTGAAAAACGTCTCTGTAGATGGCGTTCAGTACTCACCCGAACTTCACTGAGCTCTCTGTGAAGATCGTCCATTCTAGTCCTCAGTCCAACCTCTGTTTCCATATCGACATCAACGTGTTGCCGTTGAGCCTTAGCTAACTCCTCTTGGGAAATCTGCCATCAAACACCGTTAGCTGGTACGTTGTTACAAGAAATTTTCGCGACATCAAATTGACTTTTTTGGGCTATCACGATAAAAGAAAATCGCTTTTTTACTGTTCTTTATCAAAGACAGTGTTGCCAAATATTCCCAAAATTTGTAAAAATTGAGTGCGGCGAAATGTTGCAAGAAAGTAGCTTACAATGCAGATATTATTTGGGCTCGTCACGCACTAAGGACGTCTGCGTTGTAGGCTAGCAAGAAAGCCGCTTAATTATGGTTTTTATCAGAGGGAAGGTTTGACAATTTATCCAAATTCGCAAAAATTTAGTGTTCTGACATGTCCCCCCCCCCCCCCCCCACAACAAAATCTCGAAATATAGTTGCCGTGAAATTTTAGTGTGATAAGGTATTTACCCAGGGTTAGACCGTCGAAAGTAATAGGCGGGTTTGCTTTGGTTTTAAGTTTCCAAAGCTCTGCAGAATTCGAGCAAACACCCTGTTTTTTGAACCAACCAGGAACAAACTAAACCCAAACCAATCATGTCTTACGCGCGTTTCGGCGTGTTTCGCGCCCCTGGCATTAGCTGCATGTTTTTGCTCAGAGTTCTAATTGGCGTCAGTTGTGATTGGCTGAGAGCGGTTGGCCATTTCCGAGTTGCCTTCATGAATCCTCTATTCAAAGCCTACGCCAGATGGCAAAACATTCAGTCGAACATTCAGTTGCATTTGAATGAAAGTCCACTCATTTTCATATGAAAGAACGCCGCTCATTAAGCCTCGCTTTGAAAAAAAGGCGCCAGGCAATTCAGAAATGGCCTATTGGTTTTACTACACTACACACAGTCATACATGCAAAAAGTACAAAACAACGCCAATCGAGCGAATACGCGACTTACCCTTTGTGAATCGACGTCAACCTCCTGTACGGCATCCATGGTTCTTTTAAACAACTGCTCTTCTAATTCTTGTTGTTTTCGTTGGACTGTTTGCTCTGCTCGCTGCTTGAAGGACGACTGCAGCTCATCACGGATTAAGTCCTTTGCGGTAGAAATAAAGCTCGTGTCCAGTCCACCGGATAGAACCAGCTGGGCAGCTCATCAGTGCTGGTATTTCGCTTGTTTTTTGTATCACGAAGCGACTAGGAGCATTGCTATCCCCACCCCCCCCCCCACTTAGATGGGATACTATCCCAACGTAGGGTACCCCCAGCATCTTTTAGGCTTCTTAAGAGGCTTACCAGTGCTTAACCCTTGAGTCCTGATATAAAAAGGAATAACCTATTTACTGTTCTCCATATATTTCTTACGGAACTAGTAAGGAGAATTTGTCTGAATATTAAGACATCTTATCCTTGGCAGGGCTCGAGACTAACGGTAGCCAACTAGTCACAGACTAGTAGAAATTCCGTTTTGGCTAGTAAGTTTTGCGCTTTCACTAGCCATTTTGGCTAGTGGAAATTTCAAAGTACTACTAAGCACCGGATGGAAACCAAACTAAATATTGTTTCTGATGATTGGATCCCAAAAGCAAAATGAGTGAGCAGAAAGTAAAACTTATTCCGTAGAAGGATATCATGATGTTCGCATGATACTTGTTTTGTCCTCTCAACGTTTTTCCCCACCAATTCTTGTCTGAAATGGCAACGTTTTCTCCGTCTTTTCTACGTTCGAACGAAATGAGCCGTTTCAGAACGTTTCACCATACGTTTCCTTGAAAGGTCCATTAGTGCGTTCATATGATCTTGTCTACACGTTAGTAGATGTAGGTTCACACAATTTTTTAGTCTTCTGTTATCGACTTTTTTCCATTTTTGCTACGTTCGACAGTTTCTTTTCCCAGCGTTTCTCTCTACGTAACGTCTTCACATTATTCTCCGTACGTAAGTAGGTTCGTCGATTTATTGGTCTAGCCTTCTCATCGTTTCTTTGTACATTAGCACGTTTGCACGACATTGTTGTGTTCTTCCTATGGTTTTCAGCGTGTTAGGTACTCGTACGATGAGTCGACACTGGCCTTAGCGTTTCTCTGTACGCTAGTATGTTCATACGGTATTAGTCTTGTCTTCTCAACGTTTATCCGTACGTTAGTGCGATTTTAGTTGTCTCATTTACGTTTCTCCATAATTTATTGCCCCACTGTAATAGCTCAGTTTGTCCGTTCGGCGTTCTTCCGTACGTCACACACGTTCTTACGGAATTAGTTTTGTCTAATAACGTTTCTCTGTATCTTGGTACACTGATATGTTGGCAGCGTAGTGCTGTGCATTTGCAAAAAGCGTGTTTGATGTGACTTCTCAACGTTTCTCCGTACCTTAGTAAGTTCGAACCTTATTAGTTTTTTCTGCTTCTCTTGTAGACTTTTTTCTGTACGTGAGTTGAGTGCTGTATCAGTCTTGTCTTTTTGACGTTTCTCCGTACCTTACAACGTTCGTACAATTTTAGTCTTGTCTGCCCAACGTTTCTCCGTACGATGACATGCTCATATAAGGTTAACTGTTCGAGTTATTCGTTATGATCTGACCGAAACGGAGAGGCGTGAGGCGTGAACTACATCGCGCCTGGAAATTTGCCCTTAAGGCACATAGTACTTTGTCTTCCGCGTGTGAGGATCTTTAACCGTTGGAAAGATTCGTCAACATTCAAGTTCTTCACTCTTCAGATTACAGATAGAGAGGCATGTTTACAATACTTAACTCGGCTGAAAATTAGACATATTGAACACAGTAGGATATTTTGCAAAAAAAGTCTGGCTAGTGAAAATTTATTTTGGCTAGTGAAATCAAACCTCTCACTAGCCACTTGGCTACTAAGCTGAAACGTTAGTCTCGAGCCCTGCTTGGTGATTACTTCCTTTATTGTCATCACTTGAATGTTTGAATTGCAGTGATGATGCATTTGCCTCACTGTTAGGGCTTAAAGGGTTAATTAAAAACTTGGTCGGAGAAAGAGGATATGGAGTGAAGCTTTTAGTCTAAGGAAACAACACCACGGCATAGACTAGGACTCCGCCGATTCCAATGAAACGTTTTTTTTTTCTTGACAAAGTTCACAAGGCAATGTCACAAACCATGCACACGGAACCTATTGCGAGTGGCCAATACATCAATGAAACCAGATCTCAGTGTCCAAGTGGGAAAACACAGCACCTGAAGAGCTGGGTCTGGTCGTGATCTCACTGCATCAATATTCTTACAGTTTGCAGTCGTTTTCAGTCCGCCTATTCCTGCATGTTTACAACTGGAAAAGTATTTCCAGTTTTATTCTCCACCCCTCTACTGGATTTTGGTGTGAACGTAAAGCCTAAACGTACAAATTTTGCCACAGGAAACTGAAATTTATCAAGTGTTTTAAGCAGCAGCTTTTTATCTCACAAACCTGTTGAAGCATTTCTTTTTGTGCTTGAAGCTCGAGTCCTTTTATCTCAGCATCTTCAATGGCGAGTCTTGTCTCTTGTTCTCTAAGCAAGGCCTACGAACAACAAGAAAGACATAACAACCTTCACACAGAAGTAACTATCAATGTTTCGACGTTCATGTGATACCAATGCCAAGTTAAACTCATTTCAACTTGATAAGTCACTGGGAGTAAACCGTTCGTGGTCTTGATAAGTCGCTGAGAGTAACCGTTCGTGGTCTATTAAGCACAGACGAGAATAGGACATACACCGGACGTTAAATGGCTCTTTTGTTGGGAAGTTTCTGCTTCTCGCTATGGGGGGAAAACTCGTTATTGTACCCTTTTTTATTATCTTAGATGTGACGACCTCACAACGAGACCAGATGGAAGCATTTAACTAGATGTCCATTAAGTCGGAGTTTAGCAAGATCTCTAAATTAATACATATTCCAGATACAGAAATACTAGTTAATGTTTTCAGTTTAAGAGCGGGTCAAACGACGACACTTTGTTGAAGTATAAAACGCATCCCGTTCTCTCTTTTAGCAACGGAGTAAGCAACAAATGAATGTATCCGCAACAGTGCTGCCTTAACTCAACCAGGCCCTCACTGTCTAGTGGAACCTGCCCGCTCGTTACTAACCAAGCGTTTTATCTCGTCACGAAGCCGTCTGCTTATTACTGACCTTGCGTTCTATGTCGTCATCAAGTCGTTGCAGCTCCGTCTCTTTCAGCGTCTGTTGGTGATGCATGAAGCGCCTGCGAACAGCGTCCAGCAGTTGCAGTTCTCGAAGGTGAATTTCTCGTTTCATCGCTTGTAGTCTGATAAACATCACAGAAAAAAAAGAAACTTTGTGAGTTGCTTGAAAGTGTTTACTTGGGCTTGTTGCCAATTTCTTGTATTTTCTTCGAGTTCTGATTGATTTATGGAATATTTTTGACATATTACTTTCGATAATGGAGGCAAAGGATGGTTATGTTGATGAGCCAATTGATGTATTTGGTTATTTATCCTTATTCAATTATATGTATTTATTTATTTTTAATCAGACATTGACGGACTGCTGTACCTTTGTAGCTCCGCCCGCCTCGATTAGTTTCTGCTATTTGCGGGCGGAACCGAATCTTCATTTAGTATGAGTATGTGAACAAAGAAAGCACCTTGTCTCATTATTTTATTGTGTGGTTTGCATCTGTTCTGATTGGGCATTCTCGGCTCCACTCCATTCTTTAACACGGTCATGGGTGCTAAACAATGGCGCAAGTGCTAAGCGTTACCGTTTGTTAGTTACTTTTAGCAGTTTTTTTTTATTATTATTAGGCAGAAACTACCCGTACAGAATCCTTTTCTCAAAATTACAACCCTGCTTCTCTGATCAGTCCATTTCTGGTACGCAGACAGTGTAGTACCGCCGTCATGAACTACACATGGTCAAGAGTGTTGAGCACTTGTTGAGTAACTCAATCGGATGAAAACTTACAAGACCACATTGTCACAAATCGCAGAAAAACAGTAGAAATAATTCGAAGAGAATCCGTTACTCTCCAGACCTGCTTCTTTGATCAGCGAGTTTCTGTTCCTCCTGTCCGATCATCCATCGCCGCTTGTTCTCAGCATCTATCATAAGCTCCTGCTGTCGGTAAAATGCTTCCTCTTCCTGCTGCCGCTGTGCTGCTACTTCCTTCATCTCCTGCGCCAGTTGTCTGAAAACAAATAAAAGCTACGAATGGCAATACAGTTGAACCTCCCTGTGCGACCACCTCCCGTCAACGAGCACTTTTCCAAAGTACCAAAATTTTCTCAGTCAAATCTCTATAGGTGGAGCCTCACGTAGGCGACCACCTCTCGTAAGCAACCGCGACCACTTGACGCAGCATCCAGTCTCACCGGATGCGCATTGAATGGCGTCGTAAACCCTAATATGACTTATTTGAACTGTCAATTTGTGAATACTAAAACGATCTTAAACTTCATTTGGGGCTTATGTCAGTCTGTGTGTAGATTAAAGAAAATAAACCTCTGAAAATAGCTAAACTGAGAAATCAAAAATTAGACCTCATGTGGTCCGACCTCTCATAAACGTCCACCTCTCGTAAGCGACTACTTATAGACTTGTCCTTTTGGGTGGTGGCTTTGGAAGGCTTAACTGTAACAATAATAACTCTATTACTGTGTCATGGGCTGTACAGTAAATGTGCACACGCATACTCAATACCAATACCACATTGCGTCATTTAGCGATTTAAAATACGTAGCTCCAAAACAACAGGAAAATTGTCCATATCTCTTCTTTAAAGGGGCAAGTTACACGTTTGAGTCTTTCTTTAATGGTACTTGAATGTGTTTGGTCAAACCTTAATTAAACGTTTTAGCCTTCTTTTAAAACGCAGAAAACAATTTCGATACCTTTGTCTCAAATATTCCAATTCTTCCTGACGAATACGCTCCCTTTCTTGGACCTGCCATGGAAAAAAAACTTGGATAAAGTTTTAAACAGTATTAATTTTGTCACGGGCATAGAGCGGGTTGACGGAGTATTTTTCATTTTTCATTTAGCTATACAGCTCAGCAGACAAGCACCCACCGCAAACACTTAATTAAGTTCGAAGATACCAGCATCACGGCAACGATTTTTCAGGATGGTTTATACACCTTTTCCATTTGTACATCATATGGGTACTACGCCAACAGCAGGTCACCAGATCTTAAGTGGTATGATAGCTCAGTTGTTAAAAGCATTCCACCGTTATTGCAAAGTCAAGGGTTCGAATCCCATAGAAGCATAACATTTTTTTTCTCGGCTGTCTTTGCCACTGCTTAAGCTGCTAACAAACATCCCTGCAAGAACCTTTAACTCATGCATAAAGAACATTTCGTCTCCAAATCACTCTGTGATCATCGTTTAAGTGAGATCTGGGTCGAGATTGCAGAAAAAAAATCACTCAGTAGTTACACCGACTGCTCGTCAAAACGCACCTGATAATCCACAATAAACTTGGGGTATTTGTTGAAGATGGGGTACTGTCCTTTAGTGAGTGGAGTGAATGGCTCTAGCATTCTTTTGGGGTTCACCTCAGCTGGAGTGCTGTCCTGCAAACGATAAGCTTCACGTACCAATGTACCAACATCAACCGCATTCCGGTTGTGAAAGAAGTACTGTGGACAAAAACAAAGCTCTTCGAATTTGGTTTGCGTTAACTGCAGAAGACGCGAATAAACCGATCGGCGGACAAACACCTGTGGCAGATCAAGGAATTCGTGCAACGCGGGGGCCCGATAGAAAGGGGGAGGCGGATCCACGTTTTAAAAATTTCAGGTCTCCAGGCCTTCTTTTCTTGGACAGAAAAGGGAAAATTGACCTGCTCCCTCGTAACCCCTCCCCTAAATAAAAATAAAAATACATAGAAAGACGACCAGTAGTCGTTACGAAAGGTTTCAATTTGAGTACAAAGGACGGGTGACCAGGAGAAAAAATACATGGACACTGTACAGAGAAGTAGTGGCTGCAAGTCTAGGTTTAACTGTGCAATAACTGTGGCAGATATAAAGAGAGGAGCTGGAATAATAAGGGTGGAGAAGAAGTGAGCTGAGTCAACAAACAGGGAACACTTCACCCAAATTAGCGACCGATTAAACCGGCTACGTATCCACCGCCAACAAGCAAATTAACTTCTTTTAGAGATACCGTAAAGAAGTTTCCAAAGCAACAATCCCAAGAGAGTAAAAAAAAAATTGAGGGTTCCTTACAAATCCCGAAAGCAGCGTCCCACCGAAAGAAACGACCCCCCTCCCCCCTAAAAGTACCTATCTCACTTAAACATGTGTTAACTCTTTTGGGCAGAACATTAATCGTGCTGTATACTATAAAGGCGGTAGGATGCAGTGAAACAACCCACAGAACTCTTTGAATTTTGTTGGAAAAGTTGCATTAGAAAGTCAAGAAATTGTGCGCACGTTTTTAAATTTCATGTAATTTTATTACGACAGCTCGGTCCATGTACGTTGCCCGAGAGTAGCAATACAAACATCCTGCTAAATCCGAGAGTAACAAAGAACGTTACTTTGATTCTGAACTTTAATTACGGTATTTTATGCCTCAATTCTGACCTCAAAGTCTTCTTTTCTTGTGCACTGTAGCAGAACCTTGCGCGATACAATAACGTAAGCGACCACAACAAAAAGAAGAAACGAAGGATGACTGGAGAAGATGTTATCCCAGGTCCTGAGCCATTCATCTTTTGTTAGTACCTCCGATAATAGAGTCTGTAGCAGTGGCCAGGCGTATATCTGGAAAGCATATATGTTAAGGGCACCGTTAGAAACAAACCGAAATTATAACATCAAAGGACGTCAACGAAAAACAAAAATGGTTTTAGTCAGTTGTAGGGCAACACTTGACAAAATATTGATAAAAAAAAAAAACAGTTTGAAATGGGGTTGACTTACGGTGGGGATTTTCACTGTCGAAATATTCTGAAACTAGTTTGCGCATCGTCCACAAAACTTTGTTTGCCTCAGAGTACGAGTCTCTAGGAGTGCCATTTACTAATTTTTAAAAAGCAAGTTAACTCGAGTTTTCAGCCTCTTGTTCCAAGTTACACAGTTCTGGTGCCATATGTGTACCGTATTTTCTCGATTAAACACCGGGCCCCGAATAAACGCCGGGTATCAAAGAGGAAATTGCAATTAAGCTCCTAAGACGTTTATTTGTTTTATAATAAACTTACGATTTAAGGGCAAGGTACACGGTTGCCGAGAAAAACGAATAATAACCCTTTCTTAAAAAATGGCGGGCCCAAATAAACTGCTGATTCAAACAAATGCCGGGTCCACCATGTCAAGTTTGAAATAAACGCCACGAAATTCCCTTGCGTTTCAACCAATCAGAAGCACTACCCAGATCTGGGTAGTGACGCGTCATCAGTATGGAATTTCTTCACTCGTTACACAAACATCGTTTTGCGAGGGCTCAAGTGGCGACCTCATGAGACGTCGGCTGTTTTCTCAGGCTAAAGTGAAACCTGACAACAGCCTATTCAGAATTTGATTCTAAAGATGACATCCTGGAAGGGTGATTTATGTCAGTTACCTTCAAAAAAATATGAACTACAAAAACGAAAAAAACCTACACATACAGCCACATACACGATACTATCTATGTTTTTGTAGTGATCTAACCTGTGATGTTACTTTACAGCTAACAAAATGCTGCATCAGTCTCTTATCATGATGAACCAACACATTCTCTACCATGCCAAGAATGTTCACAGGAGGATTGGGGAAAAACTCAAACCAATGCTGACACCAATTTGCTGAAAGAAAGACATGCATAAGTTACTGAATGTCGATGCCACCGCAAATGTTTAGTTAAATAACAGAATGATGTTCAAAGATTTGGAGTTGACATGACTCACTCAGGATTGTTGCTATCATCTCAAAACAAATCAGTTGATTATTCTGGAACAGTTTAACGAATGGAAAGCACAACAGGGCCAAGTAATCTACTTCACCAAATATGCTTGACCAATGTGCCAGGGCTGACAACGTTCTGCAATAAAAAGTAAGAAGAAATAAACTGACATTACTATTTTTCACTAGAAGTTTATTTTAAAAGGAAAATCAGAAATGAGAAAAGTGAACATTGTTTCGATGTCACCAAAAATTTTTCAAAAGGAAGTGCAAGAATCTGGTGTTGCAGGAAGAGAACTTAACTATTCCTTGGGTTTTTCTCAGAAGAAAATCCACAAATTCTCCACATTTTCGTAATTTATTCTAACTGTAAATGTCACCCTTCAAAAATTGTAAACTTAAGATATCTGATGTTGAGAAAATTTTGGCCAGGTCAGTTTTTTATAGCTCACATTCCACAGGTCAAAAGAAAATCTCCCCCAATATGGTAGTGAGTGAGATAATTTAATTAGTGAGAATCAAACTAAATATTCTCCACAGTTTTTGCCTCTCAGTTTTTTCCATCTACAAAGTACCTACATGTACTCAGAAACATACAGAACACCCTGGATTTACATGTGGCATACCAAATCCTGGATTACATTTTACCTCAAGAGTGCAAAGAACTAACCTCTGAAGAACCCTCAACAGTTTCCTGCTTTTGATTGGATATTCTTCATGTAGCCTTGCAAAGGCATTGTGAGTTCCTTTGTCAACCAAACTGCTGTAAGCTGCATGATTCTCAGGCAGCTTAAGAATTGACCGCCAAATAAACATCCTGTCGGAGTAATCAAAGTTAAAGTCTATGGCATGCAGAATCAGTCATGCCATCTGATTAAAAGTTACATTGTAGGCTACAAATATTTTTGAAATAAGATTTAGTTTTGGACATCTTCATCTTCTGTTACATTGACATTCACGTAAACCTACCAAAAGTTCAGTGGTAAGAATATTACTTTTTCTGAGAGTTTCAGCAAAGAAAAGGCTCTTACTGACAATGTCATTGCCTGGAGTCTCCAGTTACATGAACACAACATCACAATACATGTAGCCCTCCAAGACAAGTTAAAACATGACTATTGTGATTGCCACCAGTAAAATCACTCTTCAGAATAGAGATGAGGCCCTCAGAAAAATGTGAGACCCAGAGAAATTTGTACTGATATGCAGTTAACAAAAAAAGCCATACCAGTGGCACCACATGGCAAATAACAATGTTGCATTATTTTCTTAGCCTGGACATACCTGTATTTAGCAGGATACTCTCCATAGCCTTGAAGAATTGACTTCAGTCTTGTTTGATTGAGGCCTTCTGGTAGTTCAGTCTATAGCATTTTTAAAATCAATATAAATCAGTAAAGAATACATGTAACTTAGACTGCGAGTAGTCTCTAATTTTGGCAATGGCGATCATGGGGTGGGCGAAATACACAACGCGTACGCGAAAGTTCGAGGGGAGCTAATTTTTAGCGCTCCCCTCATGTCATGTCTACTCAAAATTTCGTTTGCATGAATTTGTTTTTTGCCTGCCCCACAATCACCATTGCCAAAATTAGAGACTACTCGCAATATACATGTAACTGGCCTACATGTATTATTTTATATATTTTTGATAATTATACAATATTTTATAAATTAAAACATGTTAGATATACAAGTTGGCTTGTAAATACTGTAGTCCTGAAAATTTTTGTATTATAAGTATGTGATAATTAATAAGCACTTCTAATTACACTTTTGAAGACAAGAACAACAACAACAACAACAAAATAACAGAAAAGTTAAAACTGAATTGAACTGTCCTGAATCAAAACTTAAAAAGCATGTGCTAGTAAAGACAGCAATTCTATAGAATGCTTGGCTCCCCTATTCATCACTGTACTGTATGTAAGTAACACAGGCTGCAGTCAAGGAATAATTATAATTATTACAGTATTACAGCATTTGAACATAGTTAATAAAAGAATCTGGTTATGAAGCTCAGCAAAGTCTTTTGTTTTATGTTTTTGTTACCATTTTTAGCCTTGACCGTGCACAAACAACAATAGGTTTGAATTTTGCATGAGCAACGAACCAATAAAAATGTCACTGTTAAGTTATTCCGCCATAGTGTGTGAACGTAAAACAAAAGATTGTGCACGGTCGTAGAACTTTCAACATAAATTGCAGCACCTTTGTTTTGGCCTTTTAAACTTGTAAGGTTTCATAACCAGTCCCTTGAGTAACTATGATTTGAATCTGCATGTACTTCACTAAGACTTACATGTGATTTGAAAGTAAATTTTCAAATCCGTTCAATACAAGTTGAGGAGCACAAGTACCTCAATTCCAGAATCTGGACTTGTCCAAGAGGCAGATACATCACTACTCTGAAGACGTGCCTTGGCAAATGATTTTGCTTTGTTCTTTTTTGCTGTTCCTCCAACTTTTGTCATGGTACTTCCCAGTGATTGAGCTGATTTACCACTTTGCCGAGATGCTGGTCTCTCTTCCCAAACAGTCTTCACCAGTGGGGGAGGGGGCTGTACATAACAGAGGCAAACTGGCTTTACTTGCTCTGGTAATGCCTTCCATCACCCATTCAAACATTACCAAATACAGAATTTTTTCCTACCAATAATTTTGGTACAGTTATAGCTACAATTCAGCAAAGGCAGTTTTTCAAGAAGCCGTGTCACTTAAAACTATCCATAAATACAGAAATACTATAAAGTCTCGTACTATTAAAATAGAAGATTAACCTAATTTGTAATAAACAATAAAGAACTTGAATAAAAGTTAAAAAATGCTATGTGCTTTTTTCATCTAGTCTGAACGTCATCCCAATTACGTGTAAGTGCTTAAGGAGAATAGTAATTCATGCGTTAAAAATACTTCTCAGTTTTGCAAGGTTTTTGTAAGCCACATACATCTAGTTATGAAATCAAGATACCATTTATTCCAGTTACCTTGGTAAAGTTTTGAGACAGTGCTGGAACACTATACACATTAATGTTCCCATTGTCCATTACAGCTGCAACATACCGGCCATTTGAACTGATACTGAAGTTACTGATCATCTGAGCAGTTGAAATAAAGATAAATACGATATCAACGGATAAGAGACTTTCCATGTGAGAAGCAGGTATCACTGTCTTAATTCAGTTTGAAGTGTCAACTTCGAGTTACTAGGATTTGAAAAAAAATTTAAATCACAAATAAAGGAACACAGATCACAAATTAGTGTTTCAAACAAATAATTAGTTTTCAAATAAGTATTTAAAAAATGAGTATTTTTGTCACCATTAACATAATTATTATTATTTACAATGAGTTAAAGAAAAAAACAGTGTGCAGAAGTCAACAGCCTTCTGCATGAAGGAGGCATCCATTAGTAACCACATGATTAACAGTAATTAAAAATGCAAAATTCTCTAAGTGCATCCAAATTACAAATTTAATAGACGTGAAACCCAAGAGAAGGAGATTTCAATTGATGGTTTGATGGAAATATTAACAAATTGTGCTTTTACAGTTCTTAAGAACTGGTCTCTGCACTTAACTGTGGTGCATACATCTTTGACTAACAGAACCATGTCTTCAGATAGGTGAAATGGTGACTTGGATTAAATGAAAATAAATGAAATTGCACTCTCAAGTCAAATGCTTAGAAAAAAAATTCTGAGTCCTCCCAATGGGAGTTGAACCCATGTCATGATCTTCCAGGTGTTGGATGGATGCTCTAACCAAAAGTGCTGAGCTATGGGGGAATCGTGGTGACGAGGCCATACAAAGTTCTAGGTTCAAGTGTTACACATGTCCCGCCCATCTGCAGGCTCAAATGTGTCCACAATAAAGTGACAAATGAATACATGATAAGTGAAATGGCAACTTGGATTAGATGAAAACAAACGAAATTGTGCTCTCATGTCTTCAGAAGCGTGAGGTTGTTAAGCAAACTGCATATTAACCATACCTCATCAGCACCTCCTATCTCAAACAGCTGTTTGCAAGCATGGATGTCAATAAAATGCAGGAGGCCATCTTGAGACAACACACCTAAGGTCTGACAATGAAGTTTCATTTTAGGTCCACACGGGTCAAAAGCTCACCATTTTGGTAACAAAACATCATTGGAGCTATTTACCCCATCCTAGATATATAAAATTATTATAATAATGGTCAATCCAAACACACTATATGCATGCACAATATGATTGAAATCCCTTTCATGGAGTGATAAGTTCAGCACTGGACAGGAGAAGACTAGACTGGAGAGGTTGTTTTAAATGTTGTAATTAACCCAAAACCTAATGCATGTGGTAAAACAGATTGAGAAAAAAAATAAAGCAACAGACCGATAAGAGCTCAAATTGGTTACACAAAACCCAAGGATGATAAAAACAATGTTGTGATTGAATAGAGCTCTGAAAACTAGATGTTGAAGCAAGTGCAGATGAATTGTTGGTGATCTTTTCTGTCCATTTTTGTTTCAAGGAGAGTTAAGAAGAGTTGCTAATTTTCAGTGTAAGATATACATTAGCACCTAAAAGTGACCACTGGGATGATATCAGAGTACGATATCACTATTCATAATCATTTGTCACCTGACTGGTGCCTCCATCAAAGCTGTTACTTATAAACTCCAGTTGCCTGACAAGTCGCACTCTTGCAGGAAGCTGAATGACGTGAAGTAGACGCTTGTTCTCTAGACTCCACACATGAAGAAAACGAGACCTGTAAAAATGTGTTTGACACCAAGAAATTTAATATATAGATTTACATGTAGCCAAGCCTAAAAGCGGAGCCCCCTCCCTTTTTTTGTTTTGTTTTTTTTTTTTGCTGGCACTTATTAATTTGTGAAAATACTCTCATTCAAGTCGTTAAATTAAAAAAAAAAAGAAAAAAAGAAAAAATTCATGTCCTTGCTGAAAGTCAAACCTGGCTCGACAGCGTCATAGGCCGGCGATAAGTCCACTAGGCCATAAGCGTTTATTGATATCTTCAGATGTTAATTTTACTACTTATTTCTTTCTTGGTGACAAGCTGCCTATCAACATGAAAATGCAGTGCTTTTCCTGGCAAAATGTGTTTGGACCGCCGTAAAAACCATAGTTGTGGACAGAAAAAAAACAAAAAGCACTTGCTATATTTGGCATCAAAACTGCTGCGAAAAGCTGCAAACTCAAGCCGTGTGCCGACCGAGTTCGCAACAGAACGGACAAGACAAATTTGAACTTTTCACCTGAACTTTATCGCCTAATTTTTTTCGCCCAAATTGAACTTTTCGCCTTCCACCAAAAAGACAACTGAGTATTCTTTTGAACTTTTTTCCATTAACAAATTTGTTTTTGACTTTTGTTGTCTTTGCTTGTTTTGCTACAATGCGGGTCAACATGCGATTTCGTGCCAAAAACACAGGATTCAGTACAGGGTTATATCCAGTGTATGCCACTTCATATTGGTGACCCTGTGGTGCACACAGACGGATGTACGGATGTATGGATGGCAGTCACGTGACTATTACATCACTACCAAAATTTCTTGGCCTGATAGGTTACCAAATTTCCTTAGCAATGGTGCCCCGCTGACGCGCTAGCGCGCAGGCTCCACAATTAATGGTGAAGACAGATCTGATCTGAATGGATCTGAATGTTGTTGTGCTGCATGAACAGTGTAACACGTACAGTTGTTTCAATCAAATGTGTTCATGCAGTTATCTTTTTCATTATGATTACCGGTAGACTTTTGTTATGACTAGCCTGCGTGGCAGGCGTAAACGGGGAAGGGTAAGGGGAGTGAGAACACAGGAGAAACATGGGGGTCTGGGAGCTGGGGACCCAGGCTAGTTACGACCTGTATTCCAAACGTGCAAATCTGATTGGTCAATGGTTATTATGTGTATTTTCTGACAATGCAAATGCTTTCTCCATGAAAACTAAAATTCTGCTTGAGTTTTCAAATATGCAAATACAAACTAACTATTGTCATACAATCATTAATTTAACTGAGTGATAGTCAAGTTTGCTGTGCATTGTTGTCAACATGTATATCCTCACTAAAAACTCACCCATATTAATTTATAGTCTTAATTGTCTACTAGTAATTTCAACAGCCACTCAAGGCCCCAAAAGAACAGAAACCAAGTGAGTTACAGTATGATCACATGTGTACTCCATCTATGCTTGCATCCAGTGCCATTTTTTTACAAACAACCTTACTGCACCTTCCTCCTGCTACTAGCAGTCTTCCATCTCTTGGTGTGGCCAGTGCCCTGTAGTGGGGCTGTTTGCCTTCCTCTGGTGGAACAGGCAACTGAAATTTGCACTTCAAAGTTTCTGAATCCCATACAAACAAACTGTCATCTTTGAAGCATGTTACTATAGTATTGCTCAGAGGCAAGAAAAGAACCTGAAAACAGAACAGAAACAGACATTTCTAGCTGTAGTTGGCAAATGACCTGTGTTGCTGTCTTCAGACAACTAAAATACAGAACTACTGAACTCTTCTAATCTGAAAGTTGTCACAAATTCAAGGCTCTTGTACGGTAGAAGGTAACACAGCAAAACCCAGGACTTGATACAAGTGTGCACTTACATGTATATGGGAGGGTAAGACAAGGTCACCTAGCATTTGACAGCCTTGGGCTCCAGTAGCTTCTCAGGCTCCGAGAAGTCTTGGTTATTAAAGTGCACCTAACCTCAAAATATTTGTTGGGCTAAAATACATTTGTAAATCTCTGCTCCTGTCTCAACTGTATTTTGCCATTTTCTCTTGGAAGTTTAACTTTTATTGGGCTGTAAAAGTTAACTAAAACTTGCAGATCTATATTTGATCCACGACCAAGCTAGTGAGGGGCATGGGTGTATTCCTGTAATGACATCACAAACTGCTTTGCATCGCTATTTTCAAAGAACTACTGCAATGCAAAACAGTTTGTGACGTCATTTAAGGAACAGACCCAAGCCGCTACTTGCTTGGTCATGAATCAAATGACGACCAGTTTTCGTAACTTTAGAGGCCCATTAAGAGTGGAATTTCCGAGAAATATATTGAAAAAAGGGCCTAAAATATCTGAGACAGGTGCAGAGAATTACCTGAGCAAAAGACCATTTTTGAGGTTAGGTGCACTGTAAATGAAAAAGTATGAGAAAAGATGGCTGCTCAAAGTAGGAGGAGAGGACAAGAGGGCCAGTGAAATGGGAAAAAAACTTTAATTAGCAAGTAGCTGCACAACAAATATGTTTGAGGCCAATCTTGCTTATCAGAAACAAGGAATTTTGAGAGAACCCTGACTCTATAACATTCCTTCTTTCTATAGCTGTATAGCTGCAGATGTCATTGTTTGCTCACATAGTACAAGTTTGAACCAGTTTAGCCACAGTTAAGAAGAAACAGGGTTTCTACAATAATGTTCCTAGTTTAGCCAAGCCTTTTTTAAGAAAAATATTCCATAAATCACTTATCCAAACCTGCTGTATTCCAACAGTTTGAGCTCCATTTAGTGTCCTCTTACGAGAAAATGTATCCAGGTCCCACAGTTGAGCTACAGAGTTAGATGATGTCAGTGCATAGCGACCTGAGGCGTGGACTGATATGCTGTGAATTGATGACTCATCACCTCTCATCCAGCTCACTAACTCATGGGATTCTGAAAATGACATCAGTAACAAACATAACAAACAGGTATAAAAAAAGATTTGATTTACCTAAATCAGCTACACTTTCATGCATGATGGATCATACTGGTGGACTTAAAGCCAATCAGCGTTTTTATGCATGGTTCAATTCCTACGTGTTACCATCCCCCTCCCATGGGCGCATCCTCAGGGAATTGAGATTTTTTAGTTTCTTGGCATCCTATTTGCAGCCGTCAGGCACACAGGAAGGGACAATTCTCTACTCCAGGAGGTTTTGGTATAAACTGAACACCTGACTCCTTTCCAGTCATCTCTCTCATTAGGGAGTACTGCAAGGGTTCACTAACCCCTCATCTTACAATAAAAGATGAAAAGAGTTGACTGGGGACAAAACAGAACTGATGGTAACAGTAACAATTGAACCATGCAATAATAATAAATTTAAAAAGTACCATGATTGATACAATAGATTTGGCATGTGTTCATGAGTTTGAGATGATTGTGAAGCGATGTTCAGCTGTTGTCATTCTGTTCTACTAGCTCAGTCCAACAGACTGACTGGGTCAACTCAACTATCACACTTAATTCACTTTCACTCAATAACAAATCTGTCAGACTTAATTGATTCATGTCACTCACTTTTCATAGTATTAAAAAACATCAACAGTAGGTAAGAAAAGACTATTGACTCATGCTTCTGAACTGTATTAATGCACATGAAGTTCTCCAGTTTTGTTAATCTTGTTTTCTTTGACACTATTTACAAATGTCAATAATAACGTGTACTTATACACTGTACCTGTATCATAGCATCTTAAAGAATTGTCAGCAAGAGCAACCAGTACTTCATTTTTTCTCCGCAGGCAAATTGAAATGGCAGTACATGGTGTTCCTGTTTTGTGAATTAATGAAAACCTGAAAGATGAAAAAGTAAAAATAGCATGAACATTAATTTATTAAGATATTACTCGTATAGACGTATAACATCGTCAAAGTTCGACTTTAATTAAGCTAAATTATTAGTTAAACTAAAGTTTTGTAGTCATCAGGTGTCCCCAATTAGCGTACTTCTGTGTTAGATGCTATGACACGGTAATAAAGTTCAAGTTCTTACTTTACTTACTTAAGCTTACTTATTTACTTACTTTACTTATCCTTACCTATTCTTTCCTAAATCGAACACGAAAATGTTTCCTTGGTGATCACCAGCGGCAAAGGCTTCACCAGATGTATTAAACGCCGTTCGAAGGAATCTAATATTTCTGCCTTGTAGAGAAAAGGCACTTGATGTGGAATGGCTTATTGAGACTACCAATCTAAGGAATGAACAAACGACACAAAATGTTTACTAAAACTTGCGAGATCAGTACAGCTGTACCTCTTGCTGCATTGACTCAAAATACAAATAGTAACGTGACTTACCCTTCCTCTGATGAAGGAGATGGTTTTCGTTGCCAAATCTTTCCTTCTTCCTTCCTATAAACGTCCAAAGTTTGCATGCCTACTTGGTTTGTATCAGAAAGCCATTTTGCAACGCACATCACCAAAGATTTGTTTCTCCCGCCATTTTGAATGCAAGGTTTGCTTAGTAACCACGCATGAAAAGCAAACTGGCTTTCAACGGGGAAACTGGGCCCGAGAAAAAGGAGCAGGGACGCGCTCGGCTCCTCACATCACAGGCGTCCCAGGCTGACGATGAGAGGAGTTGAAATAATTAACATAACACTCTTTTGAAATATGCGAAACGTGACTCTCGCCTGGTGGCTTATGGAGGTGTTGTGTTACAACGGTTCGTATTTATAAAGGTTTGTATGGGAGAAAACGCTTTCGAATTCATAGCTAAATATAATGATATTTTGACAATAAAATCATCTTACCTCAATGTCCTGTCGTTATGTCTGTTGTTATCTCGCTTCTCAGGCCGATCCGAGGCGTTTTAAGCGAGTTATGCCATTTTGGGTAACTCGCTTAAAACGCCTCGGATCGGCCTGAGAAGCGAGATAACAACAGACATAACGACAGGACATTGAGGTAAGATGATTTTATTGTCAAAATATCATTATATTTAGCTATGAATTCGAAAGCGTTTTCTCCCATACAAACCTTTATAAATACGAACCGTTGTAACACAACACCTCCATAAGCCACCAGGCGAGAGTCACGTTTCGCATATTTCAAAAGAGTGTTAGGTTAATTATTTCAACTCCTCTCATCGTCAGCCTGGGACGCCTGTGCTTACATACGCATCGCCTTTCCACGCGACAGGCAACTTTAGCGCTTGTTCGCGTATTTTTTCCGTTCGACTATCCCTAAGCAAAGGGGCCGCACGTTTCAGACCTAGTCAAAAGGAAGTTCGCTTGTCTATAGAATGGATGGCTAGTAGCTTGAAAAATCGGCGAAGAACAAAAGGGATAGGGGGGAAAGGAAGGGAATTTTTTTCTCGCACTTAGCTCTCGACTCACATGTATGAGTGTATGGCGATATTGTTCGCCGACAGGAAGTAAAATACGCTATCCTCCTCCCCTCTCCCATAGCGACTCGAAATTCCAAGGCTGCCTTTGTGCCGGCCCACTCAAGGTTACGCAGGCCACTGGTAACTCTTCACGCTCGCGCAATCGCTCAGTCCGATGTTGTTCAAAGGCTAAAGTTTTAGCTGTTCCAAATTAACAACATGTAGAACTTCTCGAGAACAGTTCTTGAGAACGGTGAGAATTCCAGGAAATCCACCAAACCAGATTGAACTACACCCTATTCAGAGAAACACAGCAGAAAAAACACACTCTTAGCTTTGGTGATAGTTCATACCACGAGATACCTGTATACGCAAAATGCTGATTCTCACATCCTGGTTGGGAAAAGGCTGATAAGCGGTCCGAAAAACTGAAATAGCGTTTTGGAATCAGCTGGTAACAGGTGGTTGGTAAGCTTTGAGACTGATTTAGCATTAGCGAAAAGCGTGCTTCGATTTAATGATCTTTTAGAACTACAATAAGTCGTTATTTCTTTTTGTTTTTCATTTTCAATATGCGGAACAAAAACAAATTCAGAACTGTTTCCGCTCGAGCGCGACTGGAACAAGAGTTCGAAGCGCCGTAAGACTGCCATCATTACGGACATTACGAGGTTACTGCGAAAACTAAGACCCCCCAAAATTAAGAGACCTAAGACCTAAGACCCGAAATGAACTAAGACCCCCTTATATTCTTTGTTTTTGCCAGGGTCTTAGTTTTCGCAAGACGAAAGCTAAGACCCGAAAACTAGTACCACCTTATTTTCTTTGTTTTTACCAGAATCTTAATTTTTACGGCGGTGTTATGTTATGTTTTGTTGAGAAAATATCCTGTCCCTTTTTGAACACTCTTTAGCCAATGACATCACGAAAGTGACGTCAGTGGCTAATGTCGGCAAAGCCTAAAAGAACGGCGCTGTCGTGTATCTGTCCTCGTCTGTGAGGCCGGGAGGGTATTCTGTAAGATGTTGGGTGGGGGTGTGCCACCGGGACACTGAAACCCTTCTTATCAGCAGCACATGCCCATACAGCTTATACTATGGTAGTACGACTCCCGGGCTTGAAGTGTTTTGCATTCGCGATTCTCGATCAACAGGAACTGTCAATAATGTTACTTCAAATGCGCTGTTTTGTATATTTCAGGTCAGGCAGGATTTTATTCGCTTTGTAGTCCAGCGTTTACTTAGCCGTGGCGCAAATTTCCGCAGCAGCAAACACATCAGAAATTATACACAAGACGGATTCGTCAATTTGAGATTTAAGTATGAACGTCGTGGCCGCAACGAACCAACTCGACTTAGCGTGTTCTGCTGAGAAGCAGAAACACTTTGTTAATAACTTGTAATGTGAAGTAACAAAAGAAAAATTGGAAGTACCGTAATTTCAGGCCGATTACCTGCATGAAAACTTTCTCACTATCGCAAGTATCGATCGAAAATATTTTAAGATATTTAATCTGATTTAATGGAATCAGAACGTTACTATCTAATTAAAACAAAACAGTGAAAAGAACATATATTTATAAAATCCCAAGTTTATAACGGTAGGGAAAAGACTGGAGCAAAACAGCATAAAATACTTCGGGGTTCTCTCTAGCTAACAGCGAACTTAAAATTTGCAGTGTCATTTTTGCGTGCATAAACAAGAAACCATTTCAAAGTAAAATCGGAATTTGCGGGGCTTGTTCCTACACTGTAGCTATTCCTAAAACTGAGAACTTGAATGAAACTAATGTTAAAAATCCAAGTTACAGTGGTGATCAAGGAACTAGAGTAAAATCTTCAAGATACCAAACTTTACTTCGGGGTTATTCACAGTTCAAAGCAGAACAAATTTGCATAGTTGACAGTTGCTTGTAATCTGAACCTTCGGAATGTAACGCAACGCTCAAAACATCTCGAACCGAACGCAAGATTAACAAAAACAGATATGTGACAAAGCATTCTAATAGAGACCTATTGAATTTTGCAATTTTTTTCACCCCTGTCCGGGACTTGAATACATCAAAAATGCAAGAGACAGACGTGTTAGGATATGTCGTCTTTGAAGAAAAGGGAAACGAAGAGCTTTATTTACTTCACACGCAATTTAAATGTTACGCTATAATTAACTGTCACGTAGTCACGCTGCTCATTACTCTGTTTTATGATAACTGAATATGTTGATTCCTTGCTCTGGCGAAGACATGTTACATTAACCGCAAGTTGTCGTGGAGGGGGGGGGGGGGGAGGGACTGTACAGTCGGCAGTGCAATAGTAATAGTAGTAGCAGTGGTGTGAAATCCATAGGTTATCCTCATAAATTTCGCTATATATATATTGCGAAACAAAACGTCATTAGCTCTGCACGCACTGCGTGCCTATGTTTGAACTCTGTCAGTTGAATAACCAGTTGATGTCCGACACTGTCCTCTTTAGGGATTTGTTTGGAGTTTTTGATCATGTAACAAACCCTTATCTGTAAGATCAAAGGCTCCTCGGGAATGCAAATGAATTGACAGTTGTATGCTCCGGAAAGAGCTACTTGACTTGTGACCCTCCCTGCACTAATGCTTATTTTCGAAGCCATATGATCGGTTTTCGGTTTGATCTTTTGTCCTAAAATCTGTTTTTAACATCAGGAGTCAATATAATGTAATCAAAGTTTTTTGTATTTGTCTTAAGTCTTCGTTACTATTTTAGTGTGTTATTTATTTAATTATTTCGAAGAAGAAATTGACCTTCCTTATGCAGTGGATCTGTTGTATCGTTACATTCAAACTCTTTAGTACTTAAATTTGCACCTTTCTCCCGGGATTCACATGCAATGGCTCAATCGATTATGTGCTGAAAATCAGATCTGTAGGCTGACAATTTGGTGAGGGTTCGAACCTCATGTGGAACACAACCACAGGAGAACATGCTACCTTAAAATCGTTTCAGCCTATCGAAGAAGTGAGTGAAATAATCCTCCTTGCATCCCCTCCCCCATAAATTACCTCACATCCACCCTCCCGTCCCAATAAATATCATTAACATACCAATCAATGATCAAAAAACCTGCAAAAATTTCCCAACGGAATGCGCTTTTGCAAAACTATAGAGGGCCTCGCTTCGCGGGGGGGGTGGGGGTGGGGGGGAGGGCGTCTAACTAGATCGCGAAGAGATGTTGGTTCCCTTATTCTGAGGGTAAGCTTTTCCATAACACTGCTCCCCTATAACCTAAGTTTTTCTTAAAATAATCAGTGCGGGTTTGTGGGGACGCTAATTTAAGATTAGTGTTTCTCAACTCATAAGTAGTTGTACCATCATGGTGAAACCCTGTCTACAGTGTCATCCAAATTTATTTCTCGGCGAGAAATAAATTTGGATGACACTGTAGACAGGGTTTCACCATGCAAAGTTTAGTACATCATGATTACTTTTTTATCAAACTTTGTTGATTCAGGTTACTCCATCCCAGTGCGTTAAACAAGAGATCTACTTTATGGCTGTAATTGACCTGCATTAAAACTCGCGATGCACGATTCCGTCAGAATGACCTTTGTTTCCCAAATGACACCACAATAATCGAAAAGAGGGGGGGGGGGGAGTTAGGAAGTTGTCATGGAAAACACCCTGTTGCTATGGTCACGTGTATTATCTAGAGATACGGGACTCGCGGAACCTCGCGAAGATCGGGGAAGCGAAGGATGCACCGCAAAATCGAGCGACGGGGTGGGGGAGCGAAGAGATCTACATCATAGTCGTAATTGGCCTGCATTGAAACTCGCAACGCACGATTCTGTAACCTTTGAAGATTATCAGAAAGGCCTTTGTTTCCCAAATAACACCACAATAATTAAAGGGCGGGGGAAGTTAGGGAACTGGTATGGAAAACACCATGTAAGGGGTCACGTGTGTTAATGAGTAGAAAGGGCATAAATTTTATCATTCCTGAAATTTATTCCCATCATTAAGTAAAAGTCAGATACTGTACATTTTAAAAGTTCTTGTCTTCTGAGAGCTACACTGCAAATAAATTTCATGATTTGAGAACTCAAAGCCGTAACAGACGTAGAAGATATAAGAAGTTAATTGAGAAGCCCGCTTACACTAAAACATTCTAGATTCAGAAGTAGTCGAATTCTCATACAGGGATTCGTGACGTAATCCGGGTAATTTCCACTTGGTGTTTATCCGATCATTTTTTTTTGGCATAAACCCAAGAACGTCTCGGGTACAAAAGCAACCGGATTCTTCATGAAACTGTGAAACTAGTAAGTTTTCCTCGGTTGTAAACTTAGTTTAAAATGTTAGCCTTTATGGTTTGTCATGGCACCTCAATTTTCCTAGTGTGTGGTATCCCTGCTCGCTGCCTTGGCCAGTATCCCCAAACCTGAGCTGCTTCACAGGGAGATGCGTCTTGTCAGTGAGGAGACCGCTGTCTTCACGCCATACATAGTCATTCTTATCACAGTTACAGCCATATCTCAAGTCTGCACATGAGTTGGTCATCCCGCATGCGCACTTACCACTAACAGATGCACCACCCCAGTACCTCATCTTAGTAGAATCACGTGACACCCACCATCCACGTGGATCGTTATTATAAAGCAAAACCGAGTCATAACATTCATACTTGATAAACTGTTCACAGTGTGAGGAGACTTTGGTGAGACTCGCCAGCTGAGACAGACTCGCTCCTGTGTAATGAATGTCACGCGAGTAACTTCCTTCAGCTTCATATCCTTTCACATATAGTCTGCTTTCACTGTCGTGACTGATGACTGTCACGCCAACTCCATTCTTGTCAGTCATGTCGCAATAAACTGTGAACGGGGCCACACCTCCCTCGCCATCTGGATCGATTATGTAATTTCCGCTTACACTGCTGATGTGTTTTCGTACCAATGAACAGGAAGCAGCAGTAACTGGGGAATTTATTTTGACTTTAGCTTCAATTGTTTTTAGTGCATTAGTCGCTCTGCAGGTGTAAGAGCCTTCATGGGATTTCTTGATGTTTTGGAGAACCAGAGTTCCATTCATTAAAACATTAGAAGCCACCAGAAGTAAAGACTCGCCATCTTTTGTCCAAGTAGTTGTAGGTTTCAGGTCACTCTCAGCCATACAAGGCAAACGGATAGTGGAACCAATCACAGGAGACACTTCTTGAGGAGGGCGGACTTTGAACCGCAGACGAGAGAATATCATGAGGATTGTGGTGTCTGTTGCTAAACCAAGAATATTTTCAGCCTTACAAATGTATATTCCACCGTCGTCTCTTACCACGTTGTAAATTGTCACTTCACCATTTACCGCTACAGTCCTATGTTTGGGCAAACTATCAACGGCCTTGGACCACGTGATAATGGGCTGGGGCTGACCAGTAGCAGTGCAGGCGATGGTGACGTTTTGTTTCTCTTCAGCCATCAGCCGATTCGATGACAACGAAAGTTGAGGTCCAACTAACGAGAAATTGAGAAACATTGCTATTCTTAAAAAATATCCATAATACATAAACGACTGTATCGTGAAGTGTATCGTGACTAACAAACACGTAAAAGTATAGACCCAGACAAAAATAAAACAGTGTTTCGATTCCTATAAAAAACAAATAACAGAACAAGCGACCCCCAAAATTAACGACACCGCCGAAAGTAACAACCTTAAGGCCCGTTTAAACACGCGATTTTTCGTGCAATTTTTGTCCCGCTCAAGCTTGCGATAAAAATCGCAAGTGTGTAAACTAGCGACGATTTCTGTGCTATTTCTGTGCAATTTGTCGCCGCGATATCGCACATGTTTCCAGCATGTTGGAAACTTGATACAACCTGGCGGCGATTTTGGGAAATTGCAATATCCCAATCGACTCGCACAGAAATCACAATGAAATCGCCGCTAGTTTACACTTGCGACAACAATTGCATTCGAGAGGGTGACAAATATCGCATGAAAAGAGCATGTGTAAATCGACTTTTTAATTGTATAGCTGGCTGGTTTTCATGTGATGCCAACATGCTTGCGATATCATCTCATCTGGTGCTGCAGTTTATCACACAGATGTATCAAGCAAACACTTGACAGGATTGCGTCAGCTGGCTCTCAATTCTCATTGGTTGTCAAAAGATTCAACTTACGTTGACTCTCTGCCACCCAGTTCTCCCCCGATGGTCTTCTTGGTATTCAAAACGGTGGGAAGAGAAAACCCTAGCAAATAGCGAATCACGTGTTTCCAAATAAATCAGAGGTTTTTGGGTCATTTTGAAATAGTGGAAAGCTCACTATTGGTTAATTAAAATTTAAGGTCACGGGATTTGCTCTTTAAAAAGTTCTTCTTGATACTTAAACTGGCGGCGAGAAAATAAGTTGCAAACGACTCGCCGTACCCGAGTCATACTTGGGAACGTAAGGTCGAGTGTACGTTGTTATCTAGGATAGCTTCTGATGCCGGCGGTTGATGTTTCCAAATATCGAAACAGTATCTCAGGCAGTACAGGCAGACATGTTGTCGAAACACAAGCTTAACTTGATTTTGCAGGCCAGGACTCGTATTCTATAGTATTTTTCTTAACGCACAGTGGTTTGAATAACAATGCACCTACTTACATTGAACAGTTAGTTCAGCTGCAGCGTTGACGCTTCCCAGCAAATTTTCAGCTCTGCAGCTGTAAACTCCGTCGTCTCCAGGTGTAACGTCCCTTACAATCAGAGCACCACTGGACCCTACCACGTGACGTCCAACAGGAAGTGATGAATTCAGCTTAGACCACGTGACCAGTGGAGGTGGATTACCATCCACTGTACATTTAAAGATGGCTGTCTGACTTTCATTGACTGTTGTTGCAATAGGCGACTGCAGCAGAGAAGGAGCCGAGATGGACTGGCCCGGCTCACCTTTGGCGCCTTTGACACCGGGCTGGCCTCTAGGTCCCGCGGGACCAGGGTCACCCGGCACTCCGGGATCCCCTTTGAGACCCGTGGGTCCTTGAGGTCCTCTAGGTCCATGTTTACCAGGAAGTCCCTCTGGCCCAGGCTTGCCCGGAGGCCCTGTTTTCCCTGGGGGACCTGGTTTCCCTCGGATTCCAGGTCTTCCTCGTCGTCCTGTGTTGCCTTTTGGTCCTGAGCGGCAGAGCGTTTCATCTTTAGCACAGATTTGGTTTTGCAGCAGACGAAGCTCTTGTTTGATCAGCAGTTTAACATCAGAGGCTGTCTGGACAGATTTATTTTGAAAATTTTCTGGTGAAGAGCGTTTCTCTCTTGAGATGGTCTCTTTCACGTCTACAAGTGAAAAATATATATACGTTAACCATCTTCGTTCATGTGAAAGGGGAACAGAGAAAAATGAATCAAAACTTTTGCCAGTTCTCACGGAAAATAGTTAACGCATATCGCGCTGATAACGAACTAAAATTAATCTGCGTCTTGGCTGATGTCCAGGCGATCATTTCCTCTTGCATTACTCGCTTTTTTCACTTGCTAGCCGGGATCACAAGGACAAATTTCTAAATAAAACCGTTCAAGAAATACTTACAAAAAGAAAAGGCACTATAAGCTAACAATAAAAACTAAATACCAGTTAAGAATAAGAGCCAAACTTACCTCTCACTCCTCTCTCTTGCCCATGATCCGGACCTTCTGAATGGCTGCTTTTCGTATCTTGCTTTCTTCCGCAATTCCATTGTACTTTTCGAAGAATTTTTCTCTCCGTCTGATCACAGAATGTTACTGAGTGTGATATCAGTCGATGATGTTCTTGTATTCTGAGTTCCATGTGAATTAGTGCGATACAACACACAACAGACAACAGCAAACGTGACATGGAACACACGCTGTCCAGTGTTTTTCTTTTGCTCGTTTCCTTCTCTTCCTTACCCTGTTTTTTCATGATCTATCTGATCTGTTGTCACAGGTGTCGGACTTCACAATTCCAGAGTGAAGATTGCGTCTTCTAAATTCTTTGAAAGGCATCAATATTGTAAACTGTTAGCGAACAGTTTTAGAGGGAAGAGTAATGAAAATTGCGTCTAAACAGAATGGTAAACCGCCGAACTGGAACGTGATGTAAACTGAATACTGACGTATAAGTTAAATCTAATAAAATAACAGGAATTTTACTTGTCTCTGCATGATATGAGGATGTAGTACTACAGGAAGTAACCACCTTACCAAGGTCAAATGCTGGTTACCACAAAACTCCTTTTATTTCAACTACAGGCAGATAAATGTTTAAATTTCGTGATATTTTCTTCTTTTTTATCGTTATCAACGAACAAGGAACTCGAGCCTTGCTCGGTGTGTGTTATATCCCAGTAAGGAGGTCGGTGCGCCTTGTTCTGCATGGAACTCGAATCCCTTTAATCCTAACATTTACTCTATTCGCCACCAAATTATAGAATTTTTTACATCCTGTTTCGGTGATGGATTTCTATCTCCTCTGTTGGCGATTTTGAAGGTTTAACGTTCGGCGTTTACCTGGCCAATATACGCCATTTACAGCTACAAGGACGACAAACCACAACAACTGAGGTACGTTTACGTTTATTTTGAAGAAAAATATCAACATTGCCCCCGATATTTTGCTTTAAATACGAAGCTCGTAATATTCTCATACAAATCCTTCAAATTTCAAGCAGATTGTCTGGGTCCCCTGTGTATGTAACGGCCACTTTTTTGCGTCCCGGCGGAAGATCCATACGTTTTCTCTTATTTTAACCTCCCTACAACGGCCACCTCTCGACAACGGCAACGGCCAGTAAAACATGTCCCCAACTCCCCAAATAACCTCTCCATAACGGCCACAAAACAAACAATTGCAGAATAATTGTGCTTAAAAGTACCACAGTAATGCTGTTGCGCTGAGCAGAGGTCACGAAACTTGATGCGTGCAGTGTCGGGTACTTGGACTCGCGCACACGTTGAGGAAATTGAGAAGATTCTGATCTCGAGTGGTCTGCAGATCAATACCTTTTCAGACGGCATCTCTTTGTTTTAGTGCAGTGCAAACTTTGTTAACACTAAATGAGTTGTTCGTATTGTACTTCTGCTTTTATTTCCACAAAGAAAGGGGGAAGCGCCTAGACGGATAACGTGCATAGTCGACACGGAAAAGAAGAGATGGCTCAAACACTCACGTTATTTCACTTATTGGCTTTGTCTTGTTGACATTTTCGCTAAAGACCTTTCGCACTTCTTTCGAGTTGTAAAGTCATTGACTCACACTGATTATTTTAAGGACAGATACAAGCAATTAGAATAATGGCGGAGCACGCGCACGTAGCGCGCCAGCGGAGCACATTGCTAAGCAACTTTGGTAACCTATCAAGCCAATAAATCTTGATAGTGACGTAATAGTCACGTGACCGCCCGTCCACACCACAGGATAACCAATATGAGGTGGTATGCATTTGAGATAACCCTGTGCTGTATCCCGCGTTTTTGGCGCGAAATCGCATGGTGACCCGCGTTTTAGCAAAGTTAACAAAAGGCTACAAAAGTCAAAACAATTTTATTAATGGAAAGAAACATTTCAAAAGAATACTCAGTTGTCTTTTTGGTGGAAGGTGAAAAAGTTCAAGTGACGAATTTGCCTTGGAGGACTTCATCTTTGTTGTCGGTTCTGCTGCAAACTCGTACTCGGTCAGCACAACTCTTGAGTTCGCAGCGGTCACGTCCCGACGTCAAATATAGCAGAGCTAGTGCCTTCTGGTTTTTTCTGTCTACAACCATGGTTTTTGTGGCGGTCCGAACACATTTTCCCCGGAAAAAGACCAGGGGTCAAATTAATAAAAGATTTACAAGTGTACTTTACAAAGTGTAGCTATTGTTTCAGAGGTTGAAAACAATAGCTACACTTGTAAATTACACTTGTAAACGTTTTATTAAATTGACCCCAGCATTTTCACGTCGATAGGCATTTTGTCACTGGAAAAGAAGTAAGTAGTACAATTAAATATCAGTAGATGTGTCAGCGCTCGTGACCTAGTGCAATAATTGTCGGCCTACAACGCCGGCGCACGCCAGGTTCGACACTCACCGGAGTTATAAATTATTTCTTTTTTCTTTCTTTTTTTTTTTTATTTAACGACTTGAATGATAGTATTTTCACAAATTGATAAGTACCAGCCAAAAAAAAAAAAAGAAAGAAAAAAAAAACGTGGAGCTCCGCTTTTAGGCTTGGCTAAATTTATATATCAAAAACGTTTTGGGCATCACTTTTTACAGTAAATAACAAAAACTTGTATTTTTGCCCTTTAAATAAGTTCTCGAGTGACGTCATATTACATCCTACCTCCCCATAACGGCCACTTCTCTACAGCGGCCAGTAAACTCTGTCCCCTGGGTGGCCGTTGTAGAGAGGTTCAACTGTAGTTTACTGAGTCCCTGTATCTGTCTCATATTTCATGGTAAGTTAACCACAGACCAAAACGGCTGAAAAACCATACTTCTTGGAGGAGAACTATGTAGAGGAACACATAGACAAGTGCATGATACATGAAGAATCTATTACATAACACATGGGTCAGGCTGAACGATTTACTGAAATTTATTGGTAGACATTTACCGTTGTTAAACAAACGAATCTGATTGGTCCAATTGTTGTTGTTGGGCTGTAATAGATAACGGTCGCGTGTGTCACGTCCTTACAATTGAAAGATAATATTACCAGAAATACGTGACTCGCAGAGCCTCACGAAGCTCGGAAAAGGGCACAAACGTCCTTAATAAATCATCGAAATGCTAATTTTTATTCTATAATAATAATAATAATAATAATAATAATAATTATTATTATTATTATTATTAATATTATGGTTATAATTTTATTGACTACCCTTTAAGGGTCGTTGTGGTGGCGGTACGGGCTTAATATTTCGTGATAAAAAGTTGAAGCCGGCAAGAAGAATTCATTTGAATCCTCGGAGTGGATTGTCAGTACAGTCAGCCATAGTCTCCGTCTCTTTATTATTTATCGGCCGCCGTATTCTGATGACCACAAAGTCTCAAGTAGTGTGTTCTTCAGAGAATTTTCAGATTATCTTGAGTCCGCCCTTCTATCCAAGGAGCAAATCCTATTAACCGGCGACCTCAATATCCACGTATATGACATTAGTATCTCTGACACAAGGAGATTTGCCGATCTTCTTGAATCATTTGGACTTAAACAACATGTGATGCAACCTACGCACGAGGCTGGCCACATCCTTGACCTGATTATCACTCGGTGCTCTGACTGTGTTTTGATGGTTCCAGCTAAAGTTGATCAACTTATTTCAGATTACGCATCAGTTTGGTGTAGGCTGCTCCCAGAAAAACCTCCAGTGGAAGTTAAGGTGATAGCGTTCAGGAAACTGATAAATCTATAGACATGGAATCGTTCAAGTGTGACTTAGAAATATCGGCATTGTGTCAAGCTCGTAAGATACCTGAAACATCTGCGGACGACGTGGAACAACTTGCAGCTGACTATGATTTTTTTTGTCCATGATGATCGACCAGCATGCCCCCCGCCCCTTTCAAGCGTGTGAGGTCACGTCCCTCGGTTCCTTGGTATACAGCTGAGATCAGTGCTGCTAAACGGCTTAGGAGAAATGCTGAAAGTCTTTGGCGGAGGACTGGGCTACATGAAGATTTTGTTGCTTTTAAGGCACTGAGAAATCGAGTACCCTACCTAATGAATGCTTCAAGAAAGGCTTTCTACACTGACTTTATAACGGATAACAGCTTGGATCAAGGGAAGTTAATAAACTAAGCTGCTAAGAAACTGCTGGCTAGGAAGAAGGCGCTATCTTTCCCTGATTATTTGGACAAATCTGTTCTTTCAAATGATATCGTCCAATTCTTTATCCGTAAGATCAAAACCATTCGCTCAAATATTGATGCGTTTGGTTGGCTCGGGGCGTTGTACTACCAACTGATGCGGTGGTTGGCTCGGAAAAGGAATTGCGGGCTTTCCAACCCCTTGACGAGAACAGTGTCTTGGAATTCGTTCGGTGGTCTCCCAGAGATCCTGTCCTTTTGATCCCGCACCAACATCGCTTGTGGTTTCCTGTCTCGATGTAGTGCTTCCGGTCATTACGCGTATGATTAACTGTTCCCTGACATCTGGACAATTTCCAGACAGCTGGAAGGAGGCGCCTGTTTCCCCTCTCCTCAAGATGCCCGGCCTGTTGCTTTCCGACTTGAAAAACCTGCGGCCTATCAGCAACTTGTAATATGTTTCAAAGTTGACGGAACGCGTTGTATTTCAGCAAATATACGCGGACATGACTAAGCATGGCTTATACTCAACACTTTAGTCGGCATATCGTAAATGCCATAGTACTGAGACAGCATTACTCAAAGTACAAAACGACATACTGATGAATATGGACTACCAGCGAGTGACTCTGCTTGTGTTATTGGATTTGAGTGTGGCATTCGACACGGTGGACCACGGAGTGTTGCTGAATCGCCTCAAGTCAAGCTTTGGTATCAGGGGATCTGCCCTTCAGTGGTTTGCGTCACACCTCTCTTATAGATCCCAATTTCGATAAAAAACTATCGGAAAGATTTGATGTGTCTTGTGGCATTCCCCAGGGATCGTGTCTGGGTCCGTTGTTGTTTACAATTTTGTATGCAACCATTATAGAAGGGTACCTCCCGCAGGCACATACATATGCAGATGATACACAACCGTATGTATCATTTTTTAGGCTGACTCGACATCTGCACAGAGCTATGCAGTTAACGCCTCTCTCCTGCGCAGAGGCCTCCTACAGTCACGTTTTTGTCCTGTGACCAAGTTATTGAAATAAATTTGCGTTCCACAGTCCCCCAGGTGTTCGGATCACGTGGCAACCCTTCTGAATTTGTTTTATATGGCCTCAAGAATATGTGTGCCAAATTTGATGCTTTTATGGATTTGTCGCGACTAAACGGGGTACTCTTTACATTGATTGTTCCCAACACTTTTCAGTCTCCATTAATTTCAGTCTCAACCAGAACACCATAGCGTTCATACTGTACCGTAGCACTTTAATTTTCCCAGGGTGTGGTATCCTTGCTCGCCGCTATCGCCAGTATCCCCAAACCTGAGCTGTTTTACAGGAAGATGTGTCTTGTCAGTAAGGAGACCGCTGTCTTCCCGCCATACATAGTTATCGTAATCACAGTTACAGACATTCCTGGAAGTTGCACATGAGTTGGTCATTCCGCATGCGCACTTACCACTGACAGATGCTCCTCCCCAGTACGTCATCTTAGTAGAATCACGTGACACCCACCATCCATAAGGAGGACCATTGTGGTTGAGCAAAGTTGAACCATGGCATTCATACTTGATTAACTGTTCACAGTGTGAGGAGACTCGGGTGAGACTCGCCAGCTGAGACAGACTCGCTCCTGTGTAATGAATATCACGTGAGTAACAACCATGAGGCTCACATCCCTGAACATGTGTTCTGCTTTCACTGTCGTGACTGATGACTGTCACGCCAACTCCATTCTTGTCAGTCATGTCGCAGAATACTGTAAATGATGCCAGACCTCCCTCGCCGTCTGGGTCAATAACGTAATTTCCGCTGAGACTGCTGACGTGTTTTCTGATCACTGAGCAAGAAGTACCCGCAATAACTGGAAAATTTATTTTGACTTTAGCTTCTATTGTTGTCAGAGCATTAGATGCTCTACAGGTGTACAATCCCATGTGTGAGCGCTTGATGCTCTTAATAACCAGAGTGTCATTTTGAAGAACACTCAAATCAACAGGAACTGAAGATTTGTCATCCTTTGTCCACGTGACTGTAGTTCTCAGGTCACTCTCGGCCACGCACGGCAAACGGACACTTGAACCAAACTGTGTAGGAGTCACCTCTTGAGGAGGAAGGACTTTGAACCGCAGAGGAGAGAACACCATGAGCTGAGCCGTAGCTGTTACTGATCCCAGAATATTCTCTCCCTTGCAAATGTATATTCCAGCATCCTTTCTTGTCACTTCATAGACTTTCAATACTCCTTTCTTCACGTCCGTTCTGCTTTTAGGTAAAAAACCAACTGACTTGGACCACGTGATACTTGGCTGCGGCTGACCAGTAGCAGTGCAGGCGATGGTGACGTTTTGTTTTTCTTCAGCCATCAGTCGAATGGATGACAATAAAAGTTGAGGACCGACTGGTGAGAGAGCGATTTTAAAAATTAATATTTATAATACAGTCATTAAGTTAAAAAACTAATTTACCCCTGAATTATAAATACAGCAGAGAATTCCCAGAAGGAAAGACCTCAAAGGTAACTTGTCTTTGTGTTTAAAAAGCTATAAGTATTGTTTAACTACTGTCCAGTAATATGAAACGACTTTGCTAGTAAATACTTTACTGATAGAAGTGTTTCTCACTTTCACCGCTCATAATTTTGAACATCTTTCCTTCCAATATATCGTTTTTGTGGAAAAATCGGTCTGTGTTTTTAAAGTGGGTCAGGCTAGGCAAGGAACTGCAGGTAAAATTAGCTACCCCCGATGGTAATTAAAATAAAAGGTCGCAAAAATGAACTGTTCGTCAAGTATTGGGGACTTCAAACCTGAAGCGTACGCTACTTCTCACTAAACAGGAAGAAATATAATCACTTTTTACCAGTCAATTATAAATTTTGAAGTATGTTTTCCAAAAGACTCCCTGTTTTTAAAGTCTGCTTCGCAGCCGCCGAAAAGAGAAAGATGCCGAAGACGTTAACTTGTGCTTCACCCTTGAGAATACTCCTTCTCCCCCACTTCCTTTGTGAGTGTGCCCGCAGGCTGTTTTTAGGATAATCACACTCACGTGGCTGCGTTTGAAATAAACGCGCCAAAATTGGTTAAACGCATAAAATTGCAAAAAATAAAACTTCATTTAATAAAATAAAATAAAATAAAATAAAATAAAATAAAATAAATAAATGGAAGACGTTATCTCCGTACGTTCACGGACAAGAGCCTGGAACAGGCTATTTTTTTTGCAATTGAACCTTTCAAAGATTTCGTTCGAGTCATAGACCCTTTTTCTTGTTCTTCCAAACTCCCAGTTATGGAAAAATGGAATTTCTGGCGTTTAAGTGGATACGAATTAGCCAGAAATGAAATATTTCTGCGGCACAAGAGCAGGGGGAATGGGGCTGGTTTAGTTGAAGTGCAGCATGGGTAGAAAGGAGGGCTATATAAGTGATGTAAGTCACGTGGGAGATCATTCTAGGCCGACACCTCGTTCAGCTTACGTTATTTTTAATTTTAAGTAAGTTGTTCTTCGTTGTCATACGTGCGACTTTTATTTTAGTTAACGCGGGTGGGGATGTTTGCAACGTGTAGCCTTGTAGGAAGCGCTATTTAGAGCTTGAGCCATGGTTACTACCCAGATTTCCTGCCGAGTTTTTTTCCCCATCGGGGTTTTTTTTTCAGGCAGGTTTTTTCTGGCCTCCGTTCTGACAGTAATGTCTCTGTAAACTGTCGCTCAGCTCTGTTTTTATGTTATGTGCCGTACGTTTGGATGTAAGAGGTTGTAGTATAACTTATTGTGATAGTTCCCGGTGCTCGGCCGAAACCACCATAAACCTAATGGTTTTTACTCATGTTGTGTACTACGTAGTGGAGCTGAAATGTTTTATTTACCTTGGTTAACCCAAGTTTTAAATATTTCGATTTAACTACTTGTTTTGCAATGTAACGAAATATTTCCGGAATAATAACGACTTCTTTTAAAACACAAGTAAGGAAACTTACATTGAACAGTTAGCTTTGCTGAAGCGTTGACGCTTCCCAGCAAATTTTCAGCACCGCAGCTGTAAACGCCTTCGTCTCCAGGTCTAACGTCCTTTACAATCAGAGCGCCACTGGAGTCTACCACGCGACGTCCAACAGGAAGCGATGAATTCAGCTTAGACCACGTGACCTTTGGAGGTGGATTACCATCCGCTGTACATTTCAAGATGGCTGTCTGGCTTTTATTAACTGTTGTTTTAACAGGAGACTGCAGCAGAGAAGGAGCCGAGATGGACTGGCCCGGTTCACCTTTGACGCCTTTCAAACCCGGCGGGCCTCTAGGTCCTTCGGAACCCGGGTCACCTGGCAGTCCGAGATCCCCTTTAATACCCATCAGTCCTTGAGGTCCTATAGGTCCATGTTTACCAGGAGGTCCCTGTGGTCCGGGTCTCCCTGGGGGACCTGGTTTCCCTCGGATTCCGGGTCTTCCTCGTCGTCCTGTGTTTCCTTTTGGTCCTGAGCGGCAGAGCGTTTCATCTTTAGCACAAATTTGGTTTTTCAGCAGACGAAGCTCTTCTTTGATTAGTAGTTTTACTTCAGAGGCGGTTTGGACAAATTTCTGCTGTGAATCATGCAGTAAAGCGCGTTTTTCTCTTGAATTGGTGTCTTCCTCTCCTAGAAGTTGAAGTTAAACACATCAATTAAACCACCTTCACTCAGAAGATAAACATAGTGGCATGGCAGAGGCATTTCCCGCGCGCTTGAACATGCGCACAGTTAGTTCCTCACATTTTCCCATAAATGCGCCGCAAGAAAAGCTTGGAGGTTTTCTGTCGAGGCATACGCCGTTTTGATCAGTGTCAGTGCATCACGAAAGCATGTGAGAGAAACCTCTGGTATTCAGGGTACGCTAATGTGAAAGGTCAACAACAAAGGTAGACAAAGGTAAACAACTTTTGTCAGTTATCGGTGAAACTAAGTAACGTAAACTACCTTATTATAGGAAATTTACGCTCCATGAAATTAACGCGAATTGTAAAAATTCGCGTTAATTTAAGTCGCGTTAATTTTTGTGATCGTTAATTTATGCGCTGTTAATTAAGTGGAGCATTAATTTCCGCGACTTTAATTTCCATTGTTTTAATCCCAAATTCTGGAAACAGTCCCGACATTCTTGACCGCCCACAAAGCAATAGCTTTCCTACATTTAGACAGAATTTAACGCACATTGTCTTTAAAGAAATTGCCTCACACACCTGTAGACCTGTTTCGTTCGTGATTCTTACATTCACTTAGAAATAAATTTGTTCCAGTTGTGACCACAAAGTGTCTCTTTGTATCATTTTGAAATTTTACATCCTCTTTCGCGTTAAATTACTTTATTGGGGAGTAATTTTCCCCTTACCGTTAATTTAAGTCGCGTTAATTTCAAATGCCTTAATTAACACAAGCGTTAATTTCCTAAAATAAGGTAGGCGCAAACGTGCTCAGAAAGAGAGCCAAAATTTAACCACGATAGGGAGAGTAGCCACTTATTTCCGTTTTTATTATTCACCTTCCAAAAACAGCCGACTTGAACTATTCAAGATAGACAGGAATAGCCTACGTGGCAGGCGAAGTCGAGGGGCTGAAGAGAGGGAGAGAAATCGCTGGCTTAACCTAGGAAAGACGTCTGTTGCCGTTTGAGCTGACAAGAAAAGAATATTTAGCTGGTAAAGCAACCCAGTGAAAACACAACCAAAAGTGAAGAAATAGTGATACAGCTGTACCAAGAAAAAGAACGAAACTCACCTCCTGTCTCTTGCCAGTGACCTTTTGAATGGCTGCCTTTCATATCTTTCCATCGTCCGTAATTCTCTTGTATTTTTCGAAGAATTTTTGTCTCCATCTGATCACAGCATGTTACTGAGTGTGAAATCAGTCGATGATGTTCTTGTATTCTGAGTTCCACGTGAATTAGTGCGATACAACACACAACAGACAACAGCAAACCTGACGCGGAACACAAGCTGTCGAGTGTTTTTCTTCTGTTCGTCCGCTTCTCTTCTTTACACAGTTTTTTCATGATTTAAACTTTATCACAAGTGTTCGTAATTACAGGGTGAAAAATGTCACTTAATTCCTTTGAAAGGTATAACAACTACTATCTGACAGTTTGAGAGGGGGGATTAAGGAAAATTGCGTCTAAAGAGAATGGTCAACCGCCGAACTGGAACGTGATGAAACTGAATACTGACAGTATTCTAGTAAGTGATATGATTAACAACAGGAATTTTACTTGTCTCTGCATGATATGAGGATTTAGTTCTACAGGAAGTATTCACCCTACCAGGGTCAAATAAGTCGTCTATACCTGTGTCATACTTTAAATGGCAAGTCAACAATAGTGCAACGGCACTTTTACAGAGGGGGGGGGGGGGGGGGGTAAACATAGAGACTTGAGCATGATAGCCGATTTTTACAATACAAGTTACAACATTGAAGGAGAAGGATTTGCTGAAACATTTAGTAGACATGCATTGTGGTCTCTTGGAAATAGCATATTGTCTATCTGCTTATAGAAAAGTCTCAAGAACGCTTTGTCCTTATCATTGATCGAAAATATATATCATTAGTGTAGTTTTTTTTGGACACGACCTGAATGTCAATCATTTAGTTACTAATAAAACAAACAGATCACTCGTCCTTCTTTCTTTGAGCGATGGTCACTCGGTGCGCTTCGTTGACTATTCGCCCATAGAAACTCGGCCTCAGTAAAGAAGGATGCATTATTTAAAATTCCGTTTGGAATTAAACTGAACAGCGGAATAACAGAAAAACGCCCCTCAGTACGTGTTGGCACATTTTCCCCCATCCAGTTCTACAAAAGTACTGTATTTATACCCAGAAGTAAAAAAAAAAACAAAACAAAACAAAAAAAACACAAGCTCATGGGGTTGTGTATAAAAATTCATACTATACATAATTTAAATAATAATAAATTATAGTACAACGCTAAATTTTGGCGTGCTCCCATTGGTTGAAATCGAGGCAATTTCGCTCAAAATTTAGCGCTGTATAGTAAAAACAATAGAGCCCTTCTGTCTTGGGCCCTATGTGAGATAGCTTCCCTCGGGACTTCATATAAACCCTCGAACCACGTTCTCGGGGTAATAATTGTTGTGAACATCAACTTTCCTCGGGCAACCTATCAGACGATAGTACCTTCGACAGAAGAACTCTAGTGTAACTAAAAAATGATAGTAATATTAATCTTGAAGCCGGAGTTGTAAACTATACGGCCCTACAGGTTTTCTTTTACGTGAGGATGAAGAACTGAGGACAATGAGGATGACTGGGTGAATCAGGTTTTCTTGATTGTTGTCTGTGAACAGCAGATTGCGCTTTTTCCTGAATCTGTATATACCAAAAAGGTGTTCTGAAATTTAAAGCTAATGAAATTTCACGCGAAATTTATAAATAGACAAAAATGACGCAGAAGGTTGATAAAAATCAGTTATAACCGAATGTAGATCAAACGTCAATTGGACCGGTTTAACTCTGAGGTCAGTCACATAGAAAAATTGAGATCTAGCGGGCTGTGACGTGATATGTTTTTGACAAACGAATTATCTATTTTGCTAATGTATTTAAGAGTAAAATTAAAACTAAACTTTTCTAATATTGTTTTCTGTAAGGTTGCAAGGCACGACTGTCCTTTTAATCAGATAACAAGTCTAACTGAACAGTTGAACCTTTCCTTACTGTCACTTCTATAATACGGACATCTCTCTATTACCGGGACAGTTCGCCTGGACCGAAAAGAGCTTGAAATTCATACAAACCCTGAATGTGTAATACTGACACTTCCATAATAGGGACATTCAACCTTGTCCTTTGGGTGTCCGTTTAAAAGAGGATTGACTGTAATCCCTTGTCGATCAGTAGCCCAGATTGTCTTTGCTTTTTGCTTTGTCAATTTAGCGAAAAGTCACTGGATAAATGAACTAGTCGTTTATCACATCCCGCTTCTACTATCATTAATGGATTTGGTTAGCTATTATCGTTCGAAGCCTAATATTTATACCGAAAGAGTCCAAAGTTTACTCCTTACTGTAAAACAATATTAATAATTGACTGTTTTTAAAAGTAATCTTTCCTCTACGTAACTGAGTTGCTGCCTGTCTTCATCTCTTTCTTTGCTGAGTTCTGAATCAGGGTGCTCACGAATTATGCCATCCCATAGCACTTCAATTTTCCAAGTGTGTGATATCCTTCCTCGCTACTGCTCACATCACCAAACCTGAGCTGTTTCACAGGAAGGTGTGTCTTGTCTGTGAGGAGACCGCTGTCTTCACGCCATACATAGTCATTCTTATCACAGTTACAACCATAACTGGAGTCTGCACATGAGTTGGTCATCCCGCATGCGCACTTACCACTGCCAGATGCTCCCCCCCAGTACGTCATCTTCGTAGAATCACGTGACACCCACCAGGCGTGTCCGTTCCTGAACACAACTGAATTATAACACTCATACTTGATAAACTGTTCACAGTGCGAAGAGACTCGGGTGAGACTTGCCAACTGAGACAGACTCGCTCCCGTGTAATGAATGTCACGTAAGTAACATCCTGGAGGATTACATCCATCGACATGTGTTCTGCTTTCACTATCGTGACTGATGACTGTCACGCCAACTCCATTCTTGTCGGTCATGTCGCAGAATACTGTAAATGGTGCCAGACCTCCGTCGCCGTCTGGGTCAATAACGTAATTTCCGCTGAGACTGCTGACGTGTTTTCTAATCACTGAGCAAGAAGTACCTGCAATAACTGGAAAATTTATTTTGACTTTAGCTTCTATTGTTGTCAGAACATTAGATGCTCTACAGGTGTACAATCCCATGTGTGAGCGCTTGATGCTCTTAATAACCAGAGTGTCATTTTGAAGAACACTCAAATCAACAGGAACTGAAGATTTGTCATCCTTTGTCCACGTGACTGTAGTTCTCAGGTCACTCTCGGCCACGCACGGCAAACGGACACTTGAACCAAACTGTGTAGGAGTCACCTCTTGAGGAGGAAGGACTTTGAACCGCAGAGGAGAGAACACCATGAGCTGAGCCGTAGCTGTTACTGATCCCAGAATATTCTCTCCCTTGCAAATGTATATTCCAGCATCCTTTCTTGTCACTTCATAGACTTTCAATACTCCTTTCTTCACGTCCGTTCTGTTTTTAGGTAAAATACCAACTGACTTGGACCACGTGATACTTGGCTGCGGCTGACCAGTAGCAGTGCAGGCGATGGTGACGTTTTGTTTTTCTTCAGCCATCAGTCGAATGGATGACAATAAAAGTTGAGGACCGACTGGTGAGAGAGCGATTTTAAAAATTAATATTTATAATACAGTCATTAAGTTAAAAAACTAATTTACCCCTGAATTATAAATACAGCAGAGAATTCCCAGAAGGAAAGACCTCAAAGGTAACTTGTCTTTGTGTTTAAAAAGCTATAAGTATTGTTTAACTACTGTCCAGTAATATGAAACGACTTTGCTAGTAAATACTTTACTGATAGAAGTGTTTCTCACATTCACCGCTCATAATTTTGAACATCTTTCCTTCCAATATATCGTTTTTGTGGAAAAATCGGTCTGTGTTTTTAAAGTGGGTCAGGCTAGGCAAGGAACTGCAGGTAAAATTAGCTACCCCCGATGGTAATTAAAATAAAAGGTCGCAAAAATGAACTGTTCGTCAAGTATTGGGGACTTCAAACCTGAAGCGTACGCTACTTCTCACTAAACAGGAAGAAATATAATCACTTTTTACCAGTCAATTATAAATTTTGAAGTATGTTTTCCAAAAGACTCCCTGTTTTTAAAGTCTGCTTCGCAGCCGCCGAAAAGAGAATGATGCCGAAGACGTTAACTTGTGCTTCACTTTTGAGAATACTCCTTCTCCCCCACTTCCTTTGTGAGTGTGCCCGCAGGCTGCTTTTAGGATAATCACACTCACGTGGCTGCGTTTGAAATAAACGAGATACTACACGCGCCAAAATTGGTTAAACGCATAAAATTGCAAAAAATAAAACTTCATTTAATAAAATAAAATAAAATAAATAAATGGAAGACGTTATCTCCGTACGTTCACGGACAAGAGCCTGGAACAGGCTATTTTTTTTGCAATTGAACCTTTCAAAGATTTCGTTCGAGTCATAGACCCTTTTTCTTGTTCTTCCAAACTCCCAGTTATGGAAAAATGGAATTTCTGGCGTTTAAGTGGATACGAATTAGCCAGAAATGAAATATTTCTGCGGCACAAGAGCAGGGGGAATGGGGCTGGTTTAGTTGAAGTGCAGCATGGGTAGAAAGGAGGGCTATATAAGTGATGTAAGTCACGTGGGAGATCATTCTAGGCCGACACCTCGTTCAGCTTACGTTATTTTTAATTTTAAGTAAGTTGTTCTTCGTTGTCATACGTGCGACTTTTATTTTAGTTAACGTGGGTGGGGATGTTTGCAACGTGTAGCCTTGTAGGAAGCGCTATTTAGAGCTTGAGCCATGGTTACTACCCAGATTTCCTGCCGAGTTTTTTTCCCCATCGGGGTTTTTTTTTCAGGCAGGTTTTTTCTGGCCTCCGTTCTGACAGTAATGTCTCTGTAAACTGTCGCTCAGCTCTGTTTTTATGTTATGTGCCGTACGTTTGGATGTAAGAGGTTGTAGTATAACTTATTGTGATAGTTCCCGGTACTCGGCCGAAACCACCATAAACCTAATGGTTTTTACTCATGTTGTGTACTGCGTAGTGGAGCTGAAATGTTTTATTTACCTTGGTTAACCCAAGTTTTAAATATTTCGATTTAACTACTTGTTTTGCAATGTAACGAAATATTTCCGGAATAATAACGACTTCTTTTAAAACACAAGTAAGGAAACTTACATTGAACAGTTAGCTTTGCTGTAGCGTTGACGCTTCCCAGCAAATTTTCAGCACCGCAGCTGTAAACGCCTTCGTCTCCAGGTCTAACGTCCTTTACAATCAGAGCGCCACTGGACTCTACCACGCGACGTCCAACAGGAAGCGATGAATTCACCTTAGACCACGTGACCTTTGGAGGTGGATTACCATCCGCTGTACATTTCAAGATGGCTGTCTGGCTTTTATTAACTGTTGTTTTAACAGGAGACTGCAGCAGAGAAGGAGCCGAGATGGACTGGCCCGGTTCACCTTTGACGCCTTTCAAACCCGGCGGGCCTCTAGGTCCTTCGGAACCCGGGTCACCTGGCAGTCCGAGATCCCCTTTAATACCCATCAGTCCTTGAGGTCCTATAGGTCCATGTTTACCAGGAGGTCCCTGTGGTCCGGGTCTCCCTGGGGGACCTGGTTTCCCTCGGATTCCGGGTCTTCCTCGTCGTCCTGTGTTTCCTTTTGGTCCTGAGCGGCAGAGCGTTTCATCTTTAGCACAAATTTGGTTTTTCAGCAGATGAAGCTCTTCTTTGATTAGTAGTTTTACTTCAGAGGCGGTTTGGACAAATTTCTGCTGTGAATTATGCAGTAAAGCGCGTTTTTCTCTTGAATTGGTGTCTTCCTCTCCTAGAAGTTGAAGTTAAACACATCAATTGAACCACCTTCGCTCAGAAGATAAACATAGTGGCATGGCAGAGGCATTTCCCGCGCGCTTGAACATGCGCACAGTTAGTTCCTCACATTTTCCCATAAATGCGCCGCAAGAAAAGCTTGGAGGTTTTCTGTCGAGGCATACGCCGTTTTGATCAGTGTCAGTGCATCACGAAAGCATGTGAGAGAAACCTCTGGTATTCAGGGTACGCTAATGTGAAAGGTCAACAACAAAGGTAGACAAAGGTAAACAACTTTTGTCAGTTATCGGTGAAACTAAGTAACGTAAACTACCTTATTATAGGAAATTTACGCTCCATGAAATTAACGCGAATTGTAAAAATTCGCGTTAATTTAAGTTGCGTTAATTTTTGTGAGCGTTAATTTATGCGTTGTTAATTAAGTGGAACTTTAATTTCCGCGACCTTAATTTCCATCGTTTTAATCCCAAATTCTGGATACAGTCCAGACAATCTTGACACCCACAAAGCAATAGCTTTCCTACATTTAGACAGAATTTAACGCACATTGTCTTTAAAGAAATTGCCTCACACACCTGTAGACCTGTTTCATTCGTGATTTTTGCATTCATTTAGAAATAAATTTGTTCCAGTTGTGAGCACAAAGTGTCTCTTTGTATCATTTTGAAATTTTACACCCTCTTTCGCGTTAAATTCCTTTATTGGGGAGTAATTTTCCCTTTAATTCGCGTTAATTTAAGTCGCGTTAATTTCAAATACCTTAATTAACACAAGCGTTAATTTCCTATAATAAAGTAGGCGTAAACGTGCTCGGAAAGAAAGCCAAAATTTAACCACGATAGGGAGAGTAGCCACTTATTTCCGTTTTTATTATTCACCTTCCAAAAACAGCCGACTTGAACTATTCAAGATAGACAGGAATAGCCTACGTGGCAGGCGAAGTCGAGGGGCTGAAGAGAGGGAGAGAAATCGCTGGCTTAACCTAGGAAAGACGTCTGTTGCCGTTTGAGCTGACAAGAAAAGAATTTTTAGCTGGTAAAGCAAACCAGTGAAAACACAACCAAAAGTGAAGAAATAGTGATACAGCTGTACCAAGAAAAAGAACGAAACTCACCTCCTGTCTCTTGCCAGTGACCTTTTGAATGGCTGCCTTTCATATCTTTCCATCGTCCGTAATTCTCTTGTACTTTTCGAAGAATTTCTGTCTCCATCTGATCACAGCATGTTACTGAGTGTGAAATCAGTCGATGATGTTCTTGTATTCTGAGTTCCACGTGAATTAGTGCGATACAACACACAACAGACAACAGCAAACCTGACGCGGAACACAAGCTGTCGAGTGTTTTTCTTCTGTTCGTCTGCTTCTCTTCTTTACACAGTTTTTTCATGATTTAAACTTTATCACAAGTGTTCGTAATTACAGGGTGAAAAATGTCACTTAATTCCTTTGAAAGGTATAACAACTACTATCTGACAGTTTGAGAGGGGGGATTAAGGAAAATTGCGTTTAAAGAGAATGGACAACCGCCGAACTGGAAGGTGATGAAACTGAATACTGACAGTATTCTAGTAAGTGATATGATTAACCACAGGAATTTTACTTGTCTCTGCATGATATGAGGATTTAGTTCTACAGGAAGTATTCACCCTACCAGGGTCAAATAAGTCGTCTATACCTGTGTCATACTTTAAATGGCAAGTCAACAATAGTGCAACGGCACTTTTACAGAGGGGGGGGGGGGGGGGGTAAACATAGAGACTTGAGCATGATAGCCGATTTTTACAATACAAGTTACAACATATGTGAAGGAGAAGGATTTGCTGAAACATTTAGTAGACATCCATTGTGGTCTCTTGGAAATAGCATATTGTCTATTTGCTTATTGAAAAGTCTCAAGAACGCTTTGTCCTTATCATTGATCGAAAATATATATCATTAGTGTAGTTTTTTTTGGACACGACCTGAATGTCAATCATTTAGTTACTAATAAAACAAACAGATCACTCGTCCTTCTTTCTTTGAGCGATGGTCACTCGGTGCGCTTCGTTGACTATTCGCCCATAGAAACTCGGCCTCAGTAAAGAAGGATGCATTATTTAAAATTCCGTTTGGAATTAAACTGAACAGCGGAATAACAGAAAAACACCCCTCAGTACGTGTTGACACATTTTCCCCCATCCAGTTCTACAAAAGTACTGTATTTATACCCAGAAGTAAAAAACAACAACAACAAAAAAACAAGCTCATGGGGTTGTGTGTAAAAATTCATACTATACATAATTTAAATAATAATAAATTATAGTACAACGCTAAATTTTGGCGTGCTCCCATTGGTTGCAATCGAGGCAATTTCGCTCAAAATTTAGCGCTGTATAGTAAAAACAATAGAGCCCTTCTGTCTTGGGCCCTATGTGAGATAGCTTCCCTCGGGACTTCATATAAGCCCTCGAACCACGTTCTCGGGGTAATATTTGTTTTGAACATCAACTTTCCTCGGGCAACCTATCAAACGATAGTGCCTTCGACAGAAGAACTCTAGTGTAACTAAAAAATGATAATAATATTAATCTTGAAGCCGGAGTTCTAAACTATACGGTCCTACAGGTTTTCTTTTACGTGAGGATGAAGAAAGGAATAATAATATTGATAACAACGAATAGTTGTAAACTATACGGTCCTACAGGTTTTCTGTTACGTGAGGATGAAGAGAGGGATAATAATATTGATAACAACGAATAGTTGTAAACTATACGGTCCTACAGGTTTTCTTTTACGTGAGGATGAAGAAAGGAATAATAATATTGATAACAACGAATAGTTGTAAACTATACGGTCCTACAGGTTTTCTTTTAAGTGAGGATGAAGAACTGAGGACAATAAGGATATTAAGGTGAATCAGGTTTTCTTGATTGCTGTCTGTGAGCAGCAGATTGCGCTTTTTCCTGAATCTGTATATACTAAAAAGGTGTTCTGAAATTTAAAGCTGATGAAATCACGCGAAATTTATAAATAGACAAAAATGACGCAGAAGGTTGATAAAAATCAGTTATAACCGAATGCAGATCAAACGTCAATTGGACCGGTTTAACTAGGTCAGTCACATAGAAAAATTGAGATCTAGTTCAGATAAGTTGAGATCTAACGGGCTGTGATGTGATATGTTCTTGACAAACGAATTATCTATTTTGCTAATGTATTTAAGAGTAAAATTAAAACTAAGCTTTTCTAATATTGTTTTCTGTGAGGTTGCAAGGCACGACTGTCCTTTTAATCCGATAACAAGTCTAACTGGACAGTTGAACCTTTCCTTACTGTCACTTCTATAATACGGACACCTCTCTACTGGGAACAGTTCGCCTGGACCGAAAATAGCTTAATTAAATTCATACAAACCCTGCATGTGTAGTACTGACACTTCCATAATAATGACATTCAGCCTTGTCCTTTGGGTGCCCGTTGTCGTAAACTCCACAGTTTACATTATGCGAAACTTGTGACGCGTGACTCGCGTCACGCGATTTACGTTAGACATTCCAAAGCTATTACGTGTTAGACTGCATGACTATATTTGGATAGGTTTTTTCTACACACGTGCTCGATCGAGAGAAAAGGTACTACTAGGTTTTTGGATTCACTACTGTAACACGGCGTTTTACTCGCGTTGGTTGGTCGGCACAAGGAGAGAATAGACGAGTTAACATTGTACTGGAAAGGAGTGAATTTCTTCAGTGTCTCAGGGAATTTTCTGCGTTACGTTAACAAACATTCCCCACACCGTTTAAAAGAGGCTTGACTGTAATCCCTTGTCGATCAGTAGCGCAGATTGTCTTTGCTTTTTGCTTTGTCAATTAAGCGAAAAGTCACTGGATAAATGAACTAGTCGTTTATCACATCCCGCTTCTACTATCATTAATGGATTTGGTTAGCTATTATAGTTCGAAGCCTAATATTTATACCGAAAGAGTCCAGAGTTTACTCCTTACTGTAAAACAATATTAATAATTGACTGTTTTTAAAAGTAATCTTTCCTCTACGTAACTGAGTTGCTGCCTGTCTTCATCTCTTTCTTTGCTGAGTTCTGAATCAGGGTGCTCACGAATTATGCCATCCCATAGCACTTCAATTTTCCAAGTGTGTGATATCCTTCCTCGTTACTGCTCACATCACCAAACCTGAGCTGTTTCACAGGAAGGTGTGTCTTGTCTGTGAGGAGACCGCTGTCTTCACGCCATACATAGTCATTCTTATCACAGTTACAACCATAACTGGAGTCTGCACATGAGTTGGTCATCCCGCATGCGCACTTACCACTGCCAGATGCTCCCCCCCAGTACGTCATCTTCGTAGAATCACGTGACACCCACCAGGCGTGTCCGTTCCTGAACACAATTGAATTATAACACTCATACTTGATAAACTGTTCACAGTGCGAAGAGTCTCGGGTGAGACTTGCCAACTGAGACAGACTCGCTCCCGTGTAATGAATGTCACGTAAGTAACATCCTGGAGGATTACATCCATCGACATGTGTTCTGCTTTCGCTATCGTGACTGATGACTGTCACGCCAACTCCATTCTTGTCAGTCATGTCGCAGAATACTGTAAATGGTGCCAGACCTCCCTCGCCATCTGGATCAATGACGTAATTTCCGCTTACACTGCTGACGTGTTTTCTTATCACAGAACAGGAAGAAGCACTTGGAGAATTGATTTTGACTTTAGCTTCTATTGTTGTCAGTGCATTAGATGCTCTACAGGTGTACGATCCCATGTGCGAGCGCTTGATGTTCTTGATAACCAGTGTGTCATTTTGAAGAACACTGAACACAGCTGAAGACTTGTCATCCTTTGTCCACGTGACTGTAGTTCTCAGGTCACTCTCGGCCACGCACGGCAGACGGACAGTTGAACCAAACCGTGTAGGGGTCACCTCTTGAGGAGGACGGACTTTGAACCGTAGAGGAGAGAATACCGTGAGTTGAGCCGTTGCCATAACTGATCCCAGAATATTCTCTACCTTGCAAATGTATATTCCAGCATCCTTTCTTGTCACTTCATAGACTTTCAACACTCCTTTATTCACGTCCGTTCTGTTTTTAGGTAAACTGCCAACTGACTTGGACCACGTGATACTGGGCTGCGGCTGACCAGTAGCAGCGCAGGCCATGGTGACGTTTTGTTTCTCCTCAGCTATCAGTCGATTGGATGACAGTAAAAGTTGAGGACCGACTGGTGAGAGAGCGATTTAAACAATAATTATAATACAACCGTTAGGTTTTATAAGTAATTAATTACTAAAGTGTAAATGGAGCAGAAAATTACCTCAAACGTAACTTGTCTTTGTTTAACAAGCTACAAGTATAGATGAACTACTGTCGAGTAAAACGATTTTTCCGTAAACACTCAACTGTTTGAACTGTTTCTTACTTTCACCTTTCATAACTATGAATTTTTTTATCATTGATATTGTTTTTGTGGAAAAATTGGCATACGTTTTAAAGTGGATCAGACTATGCAGGGAACTGAGCTAAAATTAGCCACCCTCGATGGTAAATAAATTAAAAGGTCACAAAACTGAAGTGGACGTCAAAGTATTAGAAACTTTGTAGACTAAAAATTACGCTACTTCTCACTGCACAAGGAGAAATATCTGATCGCTATCCTAAAAGAGACTATAAATTATTATGCTATAGATTATGCACTATTTCTGTGTCATAAAGGACTCGTTGAAAAAGAGAAGGGAGAGGATCGCGTTTGAGACTCGCGCTTCGTCCTCGGGAATCCCCCGCCTCTCTATCTGCGTGTGGCTCGTAGACTACTGTATTATGGCATACGTGCGACTGTGTTTGAAATAAACAAGATACTACGTGCGCCATGATTGGCTGAAAGATCTGTAACGCAGAAAATTGTTTAAAAAGTGGAAGACGTTATCGTTGTTTATTAGATGAGACCCTGAAACAGGCTATTTGTTTCTAAGTGACCGTTCGAGTCACAGACCCTTTTTCTTGTTCCCTCAAACTCCCAGGTTTGGAAAAGTTTCAAATTCCTTGATCATACCCAAGATTTCGATTAAATTATCTGTTTTGCGTGGGAACAAAATTTTCAGGCGGAAGATTGCATAATCATAAGTACGCCAACCGATAACTAAGGCTAACAATAATTTGAAAACACAACTACACAAGTTAAACAACCTACACTGAACAATTAGCTTGGCTGTAGCGTTGACGCTTCCCAACAAATTTTCAGCGCTGCAGCTGTAAACGCCATCGTCTCTAGGTTTAACGTCCTTCACAATCAGAGCGCCACTGGACTCTACCACATGACGTCCAACAGGAAGCGATGAATTTAGCTTGGACCACGCGACCTGTGGAGGTGGATTACCATCCGCTGTACATTTCAAGATGGCCGTCTGACTTTCATTGACTGTCGTTCCAACAGGAGACTGCAGCAGAGAAGGAGCTGAGATGGACTGGCCAGGCTCACCTTTCGCGCCTTTGACACCCGGCGGGCCTCTAGGTCCTTCGGGACCCGGGTCACCTGGCAGTCCGACATCCCCTTTAATGCCCATCAGTCCTTGAGGTCCTATAGGTCCATGTTTACCAGGAGGTCCCTGTTGACCGGGTCTCCCTGGGGGACCTGGTTTCCCTCGGGTTCCGGTCTTCCTCGTCGTCCTGTGTTACCTTTTGGTCCTGAGCGGCAGAGCCTTTCATCTTTAGCACAGATTTGGTTTTGCAGCAGACGAAACTCTTGTTTGATCAGTAGTTTGACTTCAGAGGCGGTTTGGACAAATTTCTGCTGTGAATTATAGGGTGAAGCGCGTTTTTCTCTTGAACTGGTGTCTTTCTGTCCTAAAAAAGGAGTTAAACACATCAATTAAATCACCTTCGTTCCATTTACCCATATTGGCATGGCAGAGGCATTTCTCGCGCGCTTGACCACGCGCAAAGATATTTCCTCACATTTTCCCATAAAGGCACCTCAAGAAAAGCTCAGAGGTTTTCTGTCGAGGCATACGCTCTTCGTTGATCAAGTATGGCCATTTGACGACGACTGCATCACGAAAGCATGTGAGAGAAACCTCTGGTACCCAGGGTACGCTAATGTGAAAGGTAAACAACAAAGGAAGAAAGCAAAACTTTTGTCAGTTTTCAGTGAAATAAGTCAGTAACGTAAACTAGGCGTAAACATGCTCGGAGAGCGAGCCAAACTTTAACTGCGATATGGAGAGTAGCCACTTATTTCCGTTTTTATTATTCACCTTTGAAAAACAGACGGCTAGAACTGTTCAAGATAGACAGGGATAGCCTACGTGGCAGGCGAAGTCAAGGGGCTGAACAGAGGAGCGAAATCGCTGGCTAAACCAGGAAAGACTTCTGTTGCCGTTTGAGCTGACAAGAAAAGAATGTTTAGCTGGTATTAAAGCAACCCAGTGAAAACACAACCAAAAGTGAAGAAATTGTGATACAGCTATACCAAGAAAACAAAGGAAACTCACCTCCTGTCTCCTGCCAGTGACCTTTTGAATGGCTGCCTTTTATATCTTTCCATCGTCCGTAATTCTCTTGTACTTTTCGAAGGGTTTTTGTCTCCATCTGATCACAGCATGTTACTGAGTATGATATCAGTCGATGATGTTCTTGTATTCTGAGTTCCAGGTGAATAAGTGCGAGAAAACACACAACAGACAACATCAAACCTGACATGGAACACAAGTTGTCGAGTGTTTTTCTTCTGTCCGTCTGCTTCTCTTCTTTACACAGTTTTTTCATGATTTAAACTTTATCACAAGTGTTTGTCTTCGCAATTACAGAGTGAAAAATTGTCATCTAAATTCTTTGGAAGGTGTAATAACTACTATCAAACAGTTTGAGGGGGGGGGGGGGGGATTAATGAAAATTGCGTCTAAACAGAATGGTAAACCGCCGAACTGGAACGTGATGAAACTGAATACTGAGAGTAAGCCGTGATATGATTAACAACAGGAATTTTACTTGTCTCTGCATAATATGAGGATTTATTTCTACAGGAAGTATTCACCCTGCCAGGGTCAAGTATAAGTCATTAGAAAACCTGTTTAAGTCAAGTCATTTGGATAAATCGTAAAATTCTGACTGTTTTTGTTTTTGCCATTATCCGTAAGTCATCAACACTCCTAAAACTGGAGTCACACTGGTGTGTATTCCTGCACCTTCCTGGGGTGGTATGGACGCCTTGAAAATTCCGATGGGGCAGTCCAGGTCCAGTAGTCCTATATTAGTACCCTCATTAATCGACTTATTGCATCCCAATCAGTCTTAGTGCGTTAAGATTAATGTCATACCGTTTGTTTCTATTAAAAACAGCCGGTGACTACTTAAGGTCAAATGTTATATACCAAACTCTTAAAATGTCAATATTAATATTGTGATATTTTCTTTTTCTTTTTATTGCTATAGGTAGACTTTCACAAAGTCCTTCGTCGTCGAACTTTCAATAGGGTACCTCGTCCTGTACGGAATTTGAATCCCGCTAATCCGAAAATTAACCTATTCGCCACCAAATTATTGAACTTTTTACAGCCTATTTTAGTCCTAAATGTCTATTGCATCTGTTGTCAAAGCCTGTTGACTTTGATATGACAATCACATTGGAGGTGTAAGTGATTTTAAGTCGTCCATACCTGTGTCACATTGTAAATGGCAAGTTAACAATAGCCGGAACAGCACTTTTACGGGGGGGGGGGGGGGGGAGGGAGGTAAACATAGAGACTTGAGTATGATAGCCGATTTTTATAACACAAGTAGGTTCTGTTACAAGAACATATGTGAAGGAGAAGGTTTTGCTGAAACATTTAGTAGACATCCGTTGTGGCCTCTTGGAAATACGCAAATCTGTTTAGCTTATTGTCTATCTGCTTTTAGTATAAATCTACTAGCGTTCTATCACTAATGCTGTTCTCTGATTGGCTACGCTACTCACTATCTATTCTGTTGTAGATAGTGAGTAGAGTGTTTTCCGCGCGCGGTGTGACCTATTTATATCATATGTCAATAAAAACATGCAGTGTCTGCTGTTAAGTTTTGAACGTCTAGTAGATTTATACTTCAACTATCACGCGATAGAAATCTCGAGCTCATAATCTAATTGTTTAATAGAAAAGTCTTAAGAACGCTTTGTCCTTATCATTGATCGAAAATATATATTATTAGTGTAGTTTTTGTAGATACGACCGTAATGTCAATCATTTACAATTAGTTACTGATAAATAAAAGAGACCACTCGTCCTTCTTTCTTTGAGCGATGGTCACTTGGTGCACTTTGTTGAATATTCGCTCATAGAAACTCGCCCTCACTAAAAAAGGATGCATTATTTAAACTTCCGTTTGGGATTAAACTGAACAGCAGAATAACAGAAAAGCACCCCTCAGTACGTGTTGACACATTTTTAATCCCTCATCCAGTTCTACAAAAGTACTTTATTTATACCCAGAAGTTCAGTTAATAAAAAAACTTACAAGCTGATGGGGTTGTGCGTAAAAATCCAAACTATACATAATTTAAATAATAAATTATAGTACAACGCTAAATTTTGGAGTGCTCCCGTTGGTCAAAATCGATCACGTGACGCGATAGTGTCTCTCCGCAGCGGGCGCCTATAAGCGCATAGTGCCCGTTTTGGCAATTTGGCTCAAAATTTAGCGTTGTACAGTAAAAAAAATAGGGCCCTTCTGTCTCAGGCCCTATGTGTGATAGGTTCCCTCGGAACTTCATATAAGCCCTCGGACTACGTTCTCAGGGTAATATTTGTTGTGAACATCAAATTTCCTCGGGCAACCTATCAGACGATAGTGCCTTCGACAGAGGAACTCAGGTGTTTAAATATAACTAAAAAATGATAATAATATTAATCTTGACAACGAAGAGTTGTAAACTATACGGCCTTACAGGTTTTCTGTACGTGAGGATGAAGAAAGGAATGATAATAATATTAATAGCAACGAATAGTTGTAAACTATACGACCCTACAGGTTTTCTTTTACGTGAGGATGAAGAACTGAGGACAATGAGGATGACTGGGTGAATCAGGTTTTCTTGATTGTCGTCTGTGACGAGCAGATTGCGCTTTTACCTACTAAAAATGTGTTCTGAAATACTGACATACTGACTGACACTGGCACTGTAATACTGACACTTCCTTGTTATTGAAATCACGCAAATTTATGAATAGACATAAAAATGATGCAGAAGGTTGATAAAAATGTTATACCGCACTGGGAATGTAGATCAAACGTCATTTGGACCGGTTTAACTACAAATTAGTCACGTAAAAAAGATGCCGTGCATTTGTACCCAATTTATTTTCTGGATTTGATTTACCTGTTTTTATATTGTTAGTATTTATTATGTTGTAAATATTCCCGCAATTCAGTTCCAGCGGGCTGTGGTGTTAGATGTTTTTGAAAAACGAATTATCTATTTTGCTATTTAAAACTAAACTTTTCTAATATTGTTTCTTCGAAGTTGCAAGGCAAGCTGTCATTTTAGTTCGAAAACAAGTCCACCTGGACAGTTGAACCTTTCCTTACTGACACTTCTATAATACGGACATTTCTCTATTACGGACAGTTGGCCTGCACCGAAAATAGCTCAGAATTCATACATAACCTGCATGTGTAATACTGTCGCATCCATAATAGCGACATTCATCCTTCTCTTTTGGATGTTCGTATTAAAGAAGTTTGACTGTAATCCCACTTCTATTGCCATTGATCGATTTCGTGAGCTACTATGGATCGAAACCCAATATTCATACAGTAAAAGTCAAGGGTTACTCCTTAAGCTAAAATAATATTAATATTAATGTTAATACTAATATTTTTAATTGACTGTTTTCAAAAGTAAGCTTTTCCTTACGTAAAAGTTTTTGCAAATCTTTTTCTTTGCTGAATTCTGAATCAAAGTGTTCGCGTGTTATGCCATCCCATAACACTTCAATTTTCCCAGTGTGTGGGAACCTTTCTCATGGCTAGCGCCAGTATCCCCAAACCTGAGCTGCTTTACAGGAAGATGCGTCTTATCAGTGAGGAGACCGCTGTCTTCACGCCATACCTTGTCATTCTTATCACAGTTACAACCATAACTGGAGTCTGCACATGAGTTGGTCATCCCGCATGCGCACTTACCACTGACAGATGCTCCACCCCAGTACGTCATCTTAGTAGAATTACGTGACACCCACCATCCATATAGATCGTTATTGTTAAGCAACAACGAATCATAGCACTCATACTTGATAAACTGTTCACAATATGAGGAGACTCTGGTGAGACTCGCCAGTTGAGAAAGACTGGCTCCTGTGTAATGAACGTCACGTGAGTAACAACCGTGAGGTTCGCATCCTTGGACACGTGTTCTGCTTTCGCTGTCGTGACTGATGACTGTCACGCCAGTTCCATTCTTGTCAGTCATGTCGCAGAATACTGTAAATGGTGCCAGACCTCCTTCGCCATCTGGATCAATGACGTAATTCCCGCTTACACTGCTGACGTGTTTTCTTATCACAGAACAGGAAGCAGCCGTAACTGGAGTATGGATTTTGACTTTGGCTTCAATTGTTGACAGTGCATTAGTCGCTCTACAGGTGTAAGATCCTTTATGGGATTTCTTGATGTTCTGGAGAACCAGTGTTCCATTCAGTAGAACATTAGAATCAACAGAAAGTGAGGACGTGCCAACCTTTGTCCACGTGATCATAGGAATCAGGTCACTCTCGGCCACACAGGGCAGCCGGACAGTAAAACCAATCACAGGAGTCACCTCTTGAGGAGGACGGACTTTGAACCGGAGACGAGAAAATATTACGAGTTGAGCCGAAGCTATTACTGATCCCAGAATATTCTGTGCCTTACAAATGTATGTTCCTCCATCCTTTCGTGCCACTTTGTAGATTGTTAAGCTTCCCAGATTCTCCATGTTAGTTTTGTTTTTTGGCAAACTACCAACTGCCTTGGACCACGTAATACTGGGCTGCGGCTGACCAGTAGCAGTGCAGGTGATGGTGACGTTTTGTTTCTCTTCAGCCATCAGTCGATTGGTGGACAATAAAAGTCTGGGAGTAACTAGAGAAAATGGAAATAACGGAAACATAGCCAGTTTTCTTTAGAAAACGACAAATGATTTTAGTGGGATGTCTTCAAATTAGCGGCGAAGTTAGTCACCTCGAAAGTAAGTGACATTTTGTTGTCGTGTTTATTAATCTTGAAAGAAGCCATACTTCGCCGAAAGGAACGACTTTAAGCGTAAGTTAGCTGTCACGTTTAAAAGGCTTGTCAAAGCAATATGAAATGCGAAGGGTAAACACTGGACAAACACTTAACTTAACTGACTTTCACTTTCTTAAATATCTCACGATCCAAAAATTTATTTTCCATTGAATATTAGGAAATCAATAAACGGAAAAGAAAGAAATCACAAACAAACAACTACATAACTACAAAAAAGCTGTTTGTCATATATTTTTTCATCCAACAGCCATTGAATGTTTGTATGGAAAGTGAGGTGACCTAATTTACTTGTACACTTTTTTTTCACTAGAACTAAAAGTGTTGTAATCCAGCTTGGACCCGTGACCACGAATGACAATTTCAGATACCATAGTAATAACACTAGGCAATCACATCTTGAACATTGCAGGTAGCCTAAAATCTCTATTAAGCTCCTGCATGGCTTATTTAACTGAAGGCCTCAAGAAGGAGGGACTCGTTGGAGAGGGAAGCTTAATAAAGATCAAAGAAAGCATATTCTAAATCATAAAAATTACTTTTTCACTTTACACAAGTGCGATGCAACACAAGTACGATGCCACACGATGTACGGTGCAATACAAGAACTATACTACTTGTACTGTAACTCAAAGATACTTCTGCACTGAAACTTGCATTGGTTGACGTCCAAATTAAGGAATAAAAGTTTGATTTTTTTACAACTTGGCTGTCTGGCTTTTCATTTTTTTTTTTGTTTAAAGCAGTATTTTAATCCCGCGGGAGGGGGTGGGCGTTGGGACTTAAGTAAAGAGGGATTACTACAAAATCTGACATCTAAAGTCGGAGACTTATAAGAGAGGGGTGGCGTAATAGAGCTTTTGCGGTAAATAATGTAAGTAAAACTTCTTAGTCCCTCACTCACCCCCAAAATGACTGAGTGAAAACTAGGGTCGGTCGGTAGATGTCTTGTTCGTGTGTGATTCATCAAAGGGTAGGCATATTAGACGGGGATGTTTTGGAAAGCTCTTACGGGTTATAAATAGAATAAATAAAAACATCTTAGCCTTTCATCAGCCCCTTACCCACCTTCAAAAGACTGAGTGAAAACTAGGGTCGATCGGTAGTTACTTTTTTCCATTTGTGATTCTTTGCAATCCCCTTAATGTACATAAGACAACTTACACTGAACAGTTAGTTTAGCTGCAGCGTTGGCGTTTCCCAGCAAATTTACAGCTCTGCAGCTGTAAACTCCGTCGTCTCCAGGTCGAACGTTCTTTACAGTCAGAGCGCCACTGGACTCTACCACGTGACGTCCAACAGGAAGTGATGAATTCAGTTTAGACCACGTGACCTGTGGAGGTGGATTACCATCCACTGTGCATTTCAAGACGGCTGTGTCACTTTCATTGACTGTTGTTGAAACAGGAGACTGGAGCAGAGAGGGAGCCGAGATGGACTGGCCCGGCTCACCTTTGGCACCTTTCATACCCGGAGGGCCTCTAGGTCCCGCGGGACCAGGATCACCCGGTACTCCGAGATCCCCTTTTAGACCCATGGGTCCTTGAGGTCCTATAGGTCCATGTTTTCCAGGAGGGCCCTCTGGCCCGGGTTTGCCCGGAGGCCCTGTTCTCCCTGGGGTACCTGGTCTCCCTCGGTTTCCGGGTCTTCCACGTCGTCCTGTATTGCCTTTGGGTCCTGAGCGGCAGAGCGTTTCATCTTTAGCACAGATTTGGTTTTGAAGCAGATGAAGCTCTTGTTTGATCAACAGTCTAACTTCAGAGGCTGTCTGGACAGATTTATTTCGTAAATTATCTGGTGAAGAGCGTTTTTGTCTTGCGGTGGTGTCTAGATGTGAGAATAACGAATCTATTAAAAACTGTACATTAATAATCTTCGTTCATGTGGAAGAGGAACAGAAAAAAAATGAATCAAAGCTTTTGTAAGTCACGTATAACGCGCTAACTAACCAGTCCAGCCAATCATTTCCTCTTGCGTTACTCACTTGTTTTACAAGAGCAAATTGGTGACAAACTATTCAAGCCTTAAAAAGACATCTGTAATCAAACAATTAAAACTAAATACCAGTCTTAAAAGAATGAGAACCAAACTTACCTCTTACTCCTGTCTCCTGCCAGTGACCCTCTGAATGGCTGCCTTTCATCTCTGGCCATCGTCCGTAATTCTCTTGTACTTTTCGAAGGATTTTCGTCTCTATCTGATCACAGTATGTTACGGAGTGTGATATCAGTCGATGATTTTCCTTTATTCTGAGTTCCACTTGAATTAGTGCGATACAGCACACAACAGACAACAGCAAACCTGACGAGGAACAAAAGCTGTCGAGTGTTTTTCTTCTGTTCGTCTGCTTCTCCTCTTCATCCAGTTTTTTCATGGTTTAAAGTTTGTCACAGGTGTTCGACTTCACAATTACAAAGTGATACTGATGTCTTCTAAATAAATTCTTTGAAAGGTATTAAAATAGTAAACTACTATCTAACAGTTTGAGAAGGAGGAGTAAGGAAAACTGTGTCTAAACAGAAAGTTCAACTGGAACGTGATGTAAACTGAATACTGACGTAAGTAATATGATTAAAGAACAAAAATTTTACTTGTCTCTGTTTCATATAAGGATTTAGTACTACAGGAAGTCATCACCATACCAAGGTCAAATGTTACTCATTAGAAACTACTTCTAAAACCAATTCAGTTAAATAAATCGGTAAATTCCAGCTGTTTTCTTTTTTCTTTTGCCGCCATCAACCAGTCATCAACATCTCCTTCCGTGTATTCCCGCACGTTCTTGGGTGGTATGTACGTCTTGAAAATTTTGATGGGGCAGTCCAGCAGTCCTATTGCTACCGTACTGCTCACGACATTAATCGACTTATTGCACCCCAATTAGTCCTAGTACGATAAGAATGAATGTCACATCGTCTGTTTTTAAGACAGCTGGTGAATGTGGTCAAATGTTGTTTATCACCAAACTCTTTAAATGTAAGTTTTTTTTTACATGATTAAACAACAGGAACTTAACTTGTGTTTGTTTCAGATGAGGATTTAGTACCACAGGAAGTAATCACTTTACCAGAATCAATTCCTTTTTGGCACAAAACCTTCAGACAGATTAATGTGTAAATTTCGTGATTTGATTTTCCTCTTTTTTTATCGCTATAAATTAGCTACCAACAAACAAGGAACTCGAGTCTTACTCGGTGTGTAATCCCCCAGTAGGGAGGTCCCGCTAATCCTATGAAATATACTCCATTTGTCACCAAATTATAGTAATTTTTTTACATCCTATTTTAGTGATTGATTTCTATTGCATCTGTTCTCAAGGCCAAAATATGTATTTTCTCATGTTATAGAATGGTCAGTCGACGGCATATCTCATTTACCTTTACGTAAAAATTCTTTACTTAGGCTACTTACTACTTAGGGAAACATTTATTTAATTTAGCACTAACGAGTGCTGTAAATTTTGGATCAGTACAAGGTTAAAAACCGCGTTTATTTAATTAATGAGTATTTTTTAACGGTCCTTAGCACTTAGGATGACTCCTGTTCTTCTGTAGACCCTGGTTAAAAATGCGTTTATTTAACTTTTTAATATTTTGTAATGGACCTACGCATTTAGGACGACTACTATTTTTCTTTAGCCCGCGCCCGTGTTATCAGTAGTTATAAATAAACGAGATGCCATTCCTGATTCTTGTCTTCATTTGATGGAATTTAGTGTGAAAATGATTTGTTCTCGTTTTACTGCAGAGTCATTAGAAAACAAATTGATTTTGATATGACAATGACTTTGCAGGTCTACATAGTTTACAGAGTCCTCCATACCTGTTTCATATTTCATGGTAAGTTAAGGACGGTGCCTCCTAATAGAGGTGCATTTTGGCAAAGGGTGTGACTTTGGGGAAAAAGTAGACCTTAGCAAGGGTAATTGGAATCCAAACAGAAAAATGTGGGTAACCACGCATTTTTCAGAGGTAATTAAGCAACCATAATTCTAAAAAAAAAACGTTAAAATTCAAAGAATGTACGGCAATTTCTTTCCAAATTTAAGCTCAATCAATTCTCTTTTTGGACTCTGATTGCCCTTGCTAAGATCTGCTTTTTCCACATAGTCATAAACCGCGCAAAAATACTGTTGTATTAGGGGGCAAATTCCTTAAGAAACCCGAATATCTCGAGATGCGCAGAACGTACGCGCAGTAACAAAAGGAGGCAACGTCCTTAAACCACAGACCAAAACAGCTGAGAAACCATGCACTCTTTTTTATGTACGAACGTCAAATTTTGCGGTCGAGGCTGAAACGAAAGTGGATGTTCTTATTTTTTTTATGCTTTGAGCCTGAAACGTTCTTATGTTCTTTTGAAACCATGAACGCTTTAAATGTAATGACTTATTATCAGTTTCCCTTTTCATTGTTGTTGTTGTTTTTTTCTCGGCGAATTCACTTTATTGCTCTTCCACAGTTGAGAATGGCAGGAAGATAATAGCCTAACCTCTACAAACTTGAGTTTAAAGCTGTTATATATATATATATATATCCACTATATTTAGACAAAGACATGCTGCTACTAGGTGTTGTCAGCTCGATGCAAAAAAAGGGTTCAGCGATTTACCATGGTAAAACGTGCTAAAAAATCAAAAGAAATCGCCAGTCGTCGTCAATTCTTCGCAAAAATAACTGTACCGACTCATAAAATGGATGTTTTTTGTTTTTCATTTTCGTCGTCGTCCCAAGTCACTTGTCTTAGTCTTCTTGGTGTCGCACGGCCAACAGACACAACTGCACATCATAGCTTGTTAGTTTTGAAACGCTCTTTTTCCTTTCTTAACTTTGCGTGAATTTTTTTACTCTTTAGTAATGATTACAAATAGTTGTTATTTAGGTAAACGTGCTTAACACGTTATGACGATTGAGTTAGGAATTTGTAGTTTCACACTTAGTCACAGCTAAAATAGCTGCTCATAGGAAATAGCTCCGCATATATCGCACGTATTAGAAAACGCCTTAAGCATACACACGTACACACGTGTTATAAAAGCGGCTCGCAACAAATCGTAGAGTCACAAGTTATCCGGCAAGTACCGTGCAACGATCGTAAGGATCCGCTACCTGCTATCTACCGTTGTGTTCTGCTACTTTTTTGGTGCGAGTCGTCAACCAAAGTGAGTTTGATATTTTGTTCTTGTTAGTTTTTTATTTAACTTTAATATCGAATGCTTAGTGAAACTGATCTGAGTTGTAGGAGTGAGCTGGGGTATGGCAGGGATTTCTGGTGTCTAGTCTAGAAAAGGGTTGCAAAAGGCAGCTAAACATGGTCTTTCAAACCGAAGAAGGCGGAAGTTTTTCGGTCAAAACATTTTTTTTCAATTTCTGTTGTAAAAGGTAATTTACAATTCACTAGTTAGTGCCAGAAAGTTCATGAGTGTATTATGGTCTAGCAATATTTTTTAGAGTCCTAGTGGTATACCCTACTCAAAAATTTAAAAAGTAACTCCTGTGCATAAGACACTAATTAGTGTTGAAAGAGAGGGAAAGAAGGTGAAGTAGTTAAAAATTATTTTGTACACAATGCACTCACCTTTGTTTTGGAACATGTTTTCTTTCTCTTCTTGTGTTGGGTTTGAATACCTGATGTTTTCTTGTCTTTTCCTCTTCTTCTTGGTTGAGAATAAAAACCGCCTTTGTCTTTCCAAGTTCTTGTTTGCTGGTCCATTTTCTTTGAGAGCTATTGTAGCTGGAGTCGGTTGCTGAAGCATTGACTCAAAAAGAAACATCTTTGCAGACAGTCCTTTGTCTAATTCTTGTAGAGCCTCCTTGTTAGTGCAATTTTCCACATTAGTTATCAATTGTAATAGCTTTGACTTTACTTTCACTTGCAAAGCAGCAAAACTAGATTGTGTTGTGCTTCGGTTCATCTCTTTGACCAACATTTCTACTTCATTTGCATTATCTGGCATGTCGTTGACTGGCGATGGATTAAATGATGATTCAACCTTGGTGTTGTCACTCTCAGCTAAAAGCATGGAAACTTGGTGAACATGCTTGCAAACAGTACCGTGCATGAGACTATCAATGCAGGTGCACGAAAAAGTGTGAGGACATGTGTTCTTACATGAGTGACACTTCAGACTGCAGTGGCTTTCTGGACACACTTCATTCAGTTGTTGCACGTTGTATACCTGCTTTCCATCTTCAGACTTGACTTCCCACTCTCCTCTACCCTTTGATTTTACATCTTCTGCCTTAATTCTGGAAGCAGCTGCATGACGAATTTGAATTTCTCGGATTCGAGTAGTTAATTTTCCTTTGGTTAGTTTAATTGTTCTTTCATAAGTTTTGTCCCTGATGAATTTAAGAAGGTTGAGAAGACAAGTGTCCACCTGTTTGTTGAACTTTCCTTTCAAGTAGTAGTGCTTGAAGGTTCTGTGGAAAGCTTCCACGCACATGTTTGTATTAATACCAAGACCACACCTATAACAGAAAGCCCATTCGTGTGCCTTTGGTACCCACTCTGATGAAAAATACCTTTGAAATGCTGTGGTTTTGTCGTCTGATTGAAGTTGTGTAAGTATCTTGGTAAGGAGGTCATCAAAAGTTGCCTCACTGGTCTCCTCAAGCACTGTGCGTAGCATCTTGTACACCTCTGTTTGAACTGCAACATCTTTGATTTTTTCCCGAATGTTCTCCCTCCATGCCTTATCCACATGCCATGTGCACAACAACTTTGTTGGATGGTGCTTCATGACCCCCACCCAAGCATTGTAGTACTGATTTGCGAGATCACTCATGAACCAATCTGCAGTAACTTGGCCGCTGTTTCTCTTGATGGCTCGAAAAACACTGACTTGAAGGTGGTGTCTTCGTGATTGGACAAGCACCATGCAACCGGGAAACCGGACCCAAATTCATCTATGACCATCAGGGTTGTTAAATAGAAGTCATATCCTGTTGTCCCATGAGTTGAGTCAATACAGTCTCCTTTGGCACCAAACTTTTGTAGCATGTTTCTCTGAATTGTACTCTGAACAATGATCATGAAATCTTCTTTTTGAAGAGGGAGATTCTCATCTTCTTCTCCCTGCATCTTGTAGTAGAGGATGGGGTTTGTGTCAGGTGAACTCTTCCATTCTTGTATCCATGCCAGGACACTCTGCTGGTCATTAGCATGACGCTGTAGATTCTTCAAACCGTATGCTTGCTGTATGTTGCTAAAGTCCTTTTTATCCAGGATGTGGTGTCTGTGGAGGGTATCGGGCATGGACTGGCGAATGTCATCAAGGATTTTGTCCGCTGACACTCCCGGCTGAATTTTGGTGGCAATCTCTTGGCGGCCCTGTTTGGACAGCCAAATGTGTTGCAGTTCCATTGCATGCCCATGGTGGGTATGGCATGCCTCCACGTGCACCTTTCCCTCACTTGATGTTTTCACTTTCAAGCCAGCTGTGCAGTTCATGTTCATTTTGCAGGTACCTGCATAAAAACAAAATTTGCAACTCTGCTATTTTTCACTTGTATTTGGCCCTAAATTATCCTGTGAAAGTTCTTTTTAGCCAGGCATGCCGAATACTTCTTCCTATTATTATCCACGCTAGCTTTTTAGGTGCCAGTATTAAAGCCCTTCCAGAAGTGCATGTCTTCTCAACAAGGATATGCACATGCAATTAATGTTGTACAAAGAAGCAATTTTATTCTAGAAATGTCCCTTAACTGCTATCAGCAACTATGAAAAATTTCACTAGCCTCTTCTTTGGAGGAGGTGGGGGGGGATGGGGGGATGGGAGAGAGTCAGCGAATTAAGAGCCCAATTTAAATGGAGAATTTGACATATACTTGTGGGAAGATGTTAACCTATAAAAACCCAGCAGTTTCAAATTACTGTTGACTGTGATCAGTTTTAACTTTTTGTTCTTCCACTAATAAATTTACCTTGGCTCTTGGTAAGACGCATCCCTTTTCCTGAAGGCCTGTACATGCCACATCTGTTACAACTATAGTACCGCACCTCTCCTTGCTTTTCACTTGTCTTGACACCAGTCATCTTCACAAAGGAACAGCACTGCAAGTCTTCAATGGTGGCTCTCCAGACTTCAGATTCTTAGAAAAAGAACAAAGACTCATGTTATCCTTTTTTCTTTGATTGTAACTAATTTGACAATGCCTAAAATTACTAAGTCTTTCAAATATGGAACCTAGAGTATGAGTTTTGATTTACAACATTGTCGTTTGTCCAGGAAGGCAGACTCCCAAGTGAAGGGTGTACTTTAAGGATTTTTATTTTACTCAAAGCTATGTTAAGGAATGAATGCCAATATTTTTAGCCATTAGGTTTTTTTTAGGGCTCCCCATGCATGAAGAAAAAGATTGATAGAAATGTGGTGAAAATTTTTAATTACGTGACAGCATTTGGTGAAGGTGCTGTTTATGGTTAGTCTCTTTTTGTCTATTCATTAATTACAATAGAGTGAAGTTAATAATAATTAAGATTAAAAATATATGCATTTACCTTCCGCCCCTCTGCATGTAAACTTGGATTGTGTAAGGGGACCTTGGTTGATATTGTATTATGTGATGTGACATATTAAATACTATTGCATTATTTTATTAATGTGTAGTTCCAGAAAATATCCATACACCCTCCACAGAAGGTTTTTTGTTTTGCACCCGCTCCCCCCAAGAAATCCCAGGTAAGCATCATACTTTGCTTTTAAAATTTTGGGTTTTAAGACCCCCCTCCCCCTAAGAAGATCCATACCCACCCCTGTGACGTTCCATTGGGTGGGTATGGATCTTTTCTGGAACTACACAATGTCACTTTTACTGACTCAAGGTAGCATTTACTTATTATTTTTCTTACCTGCTTTGTTTTCAAAAGAAACCGTTTCATAGCTAAATATGACACTATGTTGTCGGGATAAGTGCTTTCTGAGGTCACAAATCCTCCTGCAACGAAAACCACAGTGGTGGCAGATGCATGCTCCAGTTCTATTCATCTCAGCATTACTGTTTTGGCTTTTGTGTTTCCTCTCTATGTGCCTTTTAAGGGTGTATGGACGGGCGAAATGTTCAGAGCAGTGGGGGCATTTTACTTGGGTTGGCAACTCAACAGGTTCTGTTTGGTTCTCGGCAGCAGACACTGAGGGATCCTGGGTAGCTGACAACTCAACAGGTTTTGTTTGGGTCTTGCAAGCAGACACTCCTGGATCTTGGGTTGGTGAATCAACAGGCTCATTTTCGCTCTTATCAGCAGACACTCCTAGGTCCTTCTTTTCAGTCTTGTCAATGGTTGGCACTACTTACTCCATAATAATCTTGTTTTCTGCTAGCCAAGAAGCAACCACCCTCCTGAGGTATTTGGAGTACCTTGTGGGCATCTGCAGGCAATTTCCTTTGTCCTCATTTCTCTGGGAAGTTCTTAAATTCAAAGACAAATGTAATCATGGTTCAATCCCACTTATAAAATAGCACTTGAAAACTCTCATTTAGGTTATTGCCCAAGCATGTCACTTCTAAATAAATGATAGAATTGCACTACTCAGGACTAATAGCTCAAGTACCACGAGTTTGGGTACTGTCATTTATAAATAATCATTTTCCTTTTTCTTTGAAGCTTACATTTAACTATCATATTAAGCTGGGGTATGGGGAGGGGAAATTGCTGTTTATCCTAACCTGGAAAAAATCCACTTTTGTATTAATTTTAATTTCAATGTTATAACCTTCTTGTGTACATATTAAAACGGGCAAAGTTTAAGTATCATAATTGGTGAAGGTCACATGAAAATGTGTATAACTATTTCTTTTCTTTGTTACCTTGATATCATTTCAAGGAAAAGGTCTGGTTTATGTGTTGCCACAGCAGCCATCACCATAGAGATGACACCGCAGACACTGCCGCATGTTTGTACTGGGTAGTTCATGGCACATGGTGACCTGCAAGAGTGCTCGCCACCCACTGTGAATTGTGGATTGTGGCAGATGACCGTCTCATAACCAGTTGCATCCTCCTTGTAGACTGCATTCACAAAGCGATTCACCTTGTTCAGTAGCCCCTCTGGGACCTGCCAGCCAAGGGTGTCAGCATACACAATAGCCTTGTTATCATGGTGAACTTGACACAATGTCCAGTGGTTTCCTCTGATAGTGGGTGTTCCAAGCACTACTCTTCCCGAACTTATGCCAACATTCACAAAGAAAACAAGGCTGTTGGGTTGCTGCCAAGCGCTCAACATCATTCACTGCATTAAGTACACAGCAAAATGTGTTGGACTGTTCATTGTTTAATACTGCCGCCATCCACATCAGGTGGTCACTGGAAACCCATCTAGTAACACACAGTTTTGCCATAGCCTCTGGTGTCATGTTATAAGAAGGTAGCATCTCATCAAATGGCTTTTCGTAAAGCAGATCCTGAAATGCCCTAATGGAACTTTCAGGGGGGTACACTGTTACATTGGCTGGTTTCAAATACGATTCTGCAAACCAGTTTAGTTCTGCCTCGACTGCTCTTTGTGTATCTCTAGCATAATGCATTTTTATCATGTCTTGAAGGTTAGACATGCTGAAACAAAATGCACCATGCTGTAGATAGTAATAGCCTTTTGCCTCTTTCTGGAAGAAGCTCAGCTCACTTTTCCATTTTTCAAGCAGACTGAGCGGTGGGATGCTTTTGAAACCAAGTGGGTCTGTTGTACTTTTGGGCTTATCTGAGACAACAACTTCATCATCGGAACTTCGAGGACATTTTGTCTGGGGTAGCTTAAATTCAAACGCATCTCTTCTAGAATAACTGGTGAGTGCAGGAGAAGTTGCCTGCTTACTGCACTTTAACCAGCCACCACCCTGTAAAGAGTACAGTATATTGTATAAGTATATAACTGGAATGCCCTGCTGATTTTTAATGGCTACTAAATATAATTTTTCGGAATCATTTGGGTTGTTGATTTTAGACTAATTACTCCTTATATCTTGTATTTATGAATCTATCTCTATTAACTTTGATGGTTCCTTGTGGGCAGGTTAGGCTGTTTCTCGTAAGTGGTACTCTGCCAACAGGGTGCTTTGGTGCCTGCTTGTTTATTATTGCTCAGGTGTTCTTATGTGGTGGTTTCACCTGAGAATTCCTCATGAGGGTGTGTTGCCTGTGACCTGGGTACCAGAGCCCGGGGAAAAAAAAAATATATATATATAATGAAGTCCCAGGAGACCAGCTGGAAGAGAAGTTTTCTGGAAACAAATAATTATTGTGTAATCACTCAAGCCTTTTACACCTGTCAATGTTAAACGAGAGGTGTGGTCTTGTAACCTGGTCAGTGGTTAACGTTTAAGGGGGGGGGGGTTTACAGGGTATTTGTAATTGCCCTCCCCTATGGTCACAAATACAGACAAAGCACAGTCTACTACTCTGTAACTGACGATTTTTGCGAGAAAAACAGAATCGGTGCTGCAGCTATTGGTCCTTATTTATTAAGCTGCAAAAGTGAGTAGCCGCAGGGCCGATCAAATTTCTATTTTGGAAAAATAATTACGTCGCCTGCGGATATTGAAAATCGCATCGGCCCGGGGGGGGGGGGGGTACTTGGGTCAATTTTTGCTGGGTATGTGCCGCTGGCCTCTCCAGACCCCTACCCCATTATAGCCTATTCTGTAGCCAATTATAGACCCCATGTTAGTCACTTTTGGGCAAATATACCCCAAATCCCTACTTGCCGGAATTTACTTACCCCTGAAATCCCGCAAATGTGCGACCCCATTCTAGTAACTCTATTAGCTCCTAATGAAAATGCAACCCCATTATAGTCAATCCAGTCGTGAAAATGCGACCCCATCCAGCGGCACATCCCCATTAGCCTATTACTAGGAAGTACACCCCCCGGGCGCATCGGGTTCAACGAGATTCATTTTACTTACCAAAGATTGCATTTGTCACCTGATCAGTAAAACAGCAATACTAAGACGGAAAACGGGAGTTCTTTTTGCAAATGTTATTATTTTACAGTGATCTGAGTTTTGCCCTTTTAAGCGAGAGCCGACAACGCGCGAAATCTAAGTGGCGAAGTTTTCCCGCTTATTTTTAATTTATGAATGGCCAATAAGCGCTCGGTGCATTCCTGCATTTAGATTGACCAGCGGTATTCACAGGAATTGCACCGCTTCCACGACCGAGTATTTTTATCGGCGATAAAGGAATCGCTGTGAATACTGTGTATTTTAATTCTTTATTGCTTACATCGTGATCACCCGAAATGTAAGTTGCTAAATCCATATTCTGGACTTTCTATTGTACCCGTTTCTCAGAATCCAAAGAAGATATGCCTTTTAACGCGCCATTGGAATTGAAACTTCTTGTCGGCAGGCAAAGGGTTTTTAATATCCAACGAACGAGCGAATGTCCAGTCTTTGAAAGTGAATCACTTCTAATTGTAAAGCATTAATACGTCGTGAGACTTGTCGTTGACAGTCACGTAATGACCTGTGTACGTCATTACAACTAAAATGCTATTTTTATCTTCCAATCTCAGGTCGGTGCAATTCCTGTATTTAGCTGCTAGTGGGTCACGTCCGTTGTGTCTGCAACGGCCACTTTTTTCCGTCCCGGCGGAAGATCCATACGTTTGCTCTTATTTTAACCTCCCTACAACGGCCACCTCTCGACAACGGCAACGGCCAGTAAAACGTGTCCCGAACTCCCCAAATAACCTCTCCATAACGGCCACAAAACAAACAATTGCAGAATAATTGTGCTTAAAAGTACCACAGTAATGCTGTTAATTGTTGCGCTGAGCAGAGGTCATGAAACTTGATGCGTGCAGTGTCGGGTACTTGGACTCACGCACACGTTGAGGAAATTGAGAAGATTCTGATCGCGAGTGGTCTGCAGATCAACACCTTTTCAAACGGCATTTCTTTTGAACATTTTTTTTTCATTCGTCTTCTAGTGAAAAGTCGTGATTTAGTGCAGTGCAAACTTTGTTAACACTAAATGAATTGTTTGTATTGTACTTCTGCTTTTATTTCCATAAACAAAGGGGGAAGCGCCTACACGGATGACGTACATAATCGACATGGAAAAGAAGAGATGGCTCAAAGAAGAGATAGCTCAAACACTCACGTTATTTCACTTATTGGCTTTGTCTTGTTGACATTTTTGCTAAAGACCTTTCCCACTTCTTTCGAGTTATAATGTCATTGACTAACACTGATTATTTTAAGGACAGATGCCCCATAACGGCCACCTCTCTACAGCAGCCAGTAAACTCTGTCCCCTGGGTGGCCGTTGTAGAGAGGTTCAACTGCAGAGGCGGATCCAGGGAAGGGGTTGAGGGGGTTGCAACCCCCCTTTGAGCAGCATTTTTTTTTTGTTATAGAGGGAAAAATCGGAAACATTATTTTTTGGGGGGAGGGGCATGGCTCCGGACCCCTTAAGTGGCAATGTCTGTAAGAGCGGTCCACTGCATTTCGGATCAGAAAAAAGTTTTCCCTCAAACTTTGTCCAGGAAACCATCTTGGGTCACAAGTAAATGAAACGAGTTTCGTTTTTGGAAATACGCTAAAATATCTTTTTTTAGAGCCCACAACAGTAAGAGCGGCAAAAGCCGTAAATTAGCGCCTGGCCAGACACGAAAATTGTATATGTTGGCGACCTCACTGCTCAAAAACCACAACACGCAGCAAAAAAGTGTTATTATTTTTAAGTTAAGAGCTCCTTCAAGGGTGTAAAGCGTATGTTAAATTTAATTTGTGTTGAAGTGGAAGCTCGTGATAATTGATATATTAACACTCATCTGAGCGCTTTCTGAAAACTCGCAAAAGTACCCTGTCTTCGTCGGCCTTTATTTCCCGAGTCCAGACCGAGTCGCTCTAAATTCCTATCGAAGTGCGTTAATGAGATGTCAGGGAGTACAGGAATATAAAAATACCTTGCGCTTTTTATCGTCCTTTACCACAGTGACTTCGAACTTTTGGTGATTTTTGCGAATATGACACATGCATTATGCAAATTAGGTTGTTGAGCAAATTCGGATCGTGTGAACTGAATAGCTTCTAGATTTTAAGATTTCTCCATTTCAAGTCATAAATACAAAAAAGCATACACAAATAGAAGTTTTGAACTGTTCAAATTGATGAAATAAGTGAATTACTGAGTCCTGATCTTTGGATGCTAATCCGGAGAATTGCGTGACTCACATTATGCAAATTAGGTTGTCTGCTAAACTTGGTCCGTTCCGGTAACCGTTGCAAAAAACCTTTTCAACTGTTTGGATCCCACTTTTGTTTTAATTGAATATTAAAGAAATGTTGAGACTACATGCACTGTAGGTAGAAAACGTTAACGATGAATTCAGCAAGTTACAGTACTGACTTCTATTCATGTGTCATTTGTATAACTCTGTTTGCAATGAAATGGACAGCTTGTTGGATAAAAAGGAATCTCTACTTTTTTGTAGTCGGGTTTTGATTTTTTATGTCTTCGTTTTGCTCTTTTGATCTTCCTTTTCCACAGCGCCTTCGAACTTTTGGTGCTCTTGTCCCAGGGGGAGGGACACTTGACCAACTGAGGGTTTGAGGGCCTCACTGTATAGGACAAAAAAAGCCCTAAATTACCTACTCTGTTTAGGACAGCACCCTCTATTTTAGGTCCCTGTTTAAAGCAAATGATTATTATACCAACTCCCTTGTTTTACACAATTTTAAGTGTTTCAAAGACCAGCAAACGTCCCCGATCTAGGATACCTAAATACTGTGTAAGCCATATTTAATGACGACAATCGGGTCTGACCATACCCTGTTTACGACAAGTTGATACCCTATTTAGGACAGACTCGGTTAAAATTTTGTACCCTGTTTAGGAGAGAGAGGCCAAAAACCATACCTTGTCCAGCGGCACGTCCCCGTATAGGCAGTATAGGGGAGTAACCCCCGCCCTGGGCTTTTGTTCCGGAGCTTTTGTTAAGCGCTTTATTTTGTTTATGCAAACGCTTGAGACAAGCAAGGTTGTTTGCGTGTCAAAGACCGCGGATTATAAGCTGCCGATGGTTGGATGCTTTGGGGCAAAATGTGACGAAAATTATGCCAACTGGATTTTTTGCCAAATAAGCGACGTGTAACTTTTTGGATCTCTCTTTCATCGATGTTTGATTTGAAACGGCTGAAGCCATGTGTTCATGGGATAGTCACCTGGTCACAGATGCCCGTTTTTAAAACAGTGCTCTAGGTTCCTTTTCTTCAGTTCAATCAAAAGAATTGGATATCATTGTATCAGTTTTGATATAAAAAAGCTTCAACAGCGAAAACAAAAAAGTCTAATTCTGCATCATTCTGCATCGCGTGTTTTGATTTCATGTCCAAATTCAATTAAGAACTAGCTATTAAAGAACTGGAGGCTTCTTGGAACCGTGCTGACTTCGAGTGGAAGCGCCTCACAGACGACGGTGAATCGCTTAACTTTCGAGCTACTTTCGCACTCTGGTGAAGGTGTCTTTTGATAAGCCATTTCGGAATTGTCTTAAGCCTCTCTATCAAAGCGAGGCTAGGTGCACACCTTTGATATTTAAAAATATGGTCTTATTTACACGTGAATGAAAACTAATTTTCATATGAAAGGTTGTGCACATAGCCTCGCTTTGAAAGGGAGGCTTAAAGCAATTGTGGTCAACCCAAATGTGTTCTACAAGATTTACAACGTGTCTTGAACTGTTCAGCAAGACTCATTTATTCAACAAGTAAATTTGAACATGTCACACCTTTGCTTTTAAATCTTCACTGGCTTCCTGTTGAACAAAGGATTATTTTCAAGATCGCTCTGGTTGCATTCAAAGCTCTTCATGACGCTGCTCCCAGTTACATCACGGAACTTCTAAGGCCTTACAAGCCTAGCACGCAGGACACTGAAATCATCTAGTCATTATCTCCTTGGTTTCCCAGATTTAATCTGAAAACGTATGGCGGTCGTTCTCCTTTACAGTTGCCGCTCCGACCATATGGAACAGCCTTCCCTTAGAATTAAGAAAATGTGTATCTCTTTCGACTTTTAAGTCTAAACTTAAGACTTGGCTGTTTAAAGAAGCTTTTGGCTAGGAATTTTGATTTCTTTATCGTCATGATTAATTTTGGTTCATTTTTATTTGTTTTTTAAGATTATTTGTAGATTAACGTAATGACAACTTTGTAAAACACCATTGAACCATCGGGAAATGGCGCTACAGAAATTTATTATTATAATTATGATTATGATGATGATTATTATTATTATTATTATTATTATTATTATTATTATTATTATTATTATTATTATTATTAGTTGGGAAATGGCCTATTTCACTTCTCGCTCACAGGTCTGATTAAATTCTCGACTTAAACAAAGAACTACCCCTAAGTTCCGCATCCTTTGAACAGTTCACTTGAAGGATAATCATTTCTTTTGAATTATTAGACACGATCACGATCTCAGTTTAGCGATCATGTCGTGGAGCGGGTGGGGGGGGGGGGGGTGGTGAAAGCCTAGCTATGACCTTTGTATTTTCGGGGCTTTTCCCGCCCATAGGGCTTCGCCGAGCGAAGAATGGTACTGGCTTTTGTACAAACCCTCTTCACTGGCTTGCTGTTGACGTGCCAAGGTGGAAAATTATCTGACAAGCATTTACTAATTTCAGTGTTGGACGTTACTATTTAACTGGGAAACAATAGCTTCTAGTAATTTTTTGCCACCTCAGGCCTCAACCTGAAAATATCATAAAAGCTTATAATTATAACAGCCTGCCTGAGCCTCATTGTTGTTAATTTTCCTGTGATTCTGATATTGTATTCATTCTCTTATGTTTCTCATTATACATTAATTGCAATACTTGTGAATGCAATAAAACTGATTGAGAGAACAAAACGAACCAGAGCACTGTTATATATTATAAAAGGCCATCTAACCAACCCTGGAAAAGGAACCTACCAAGACGTAGCTTTAGCTGTTTCAAATCAAACAAAAACTTTCAAGTTTCTTATAACCTGATGAAACGTTTGGCAGAAAATTTAGTTTGCATAATTCTCGTCACATTTTGCCCAAAGCATCCAAACATCGGCACTTTTTAATTCGCGGTCTTTTTATTGAGTTTGCTCCACTGACGCGAACAACCTAGTTTGTATAAACAAGATAAAGCGCTTGACAAAAGTCCCGGGACAAAAGCACCATAATTTCGAAGGCGTTGTGGAAAAGGCAGATCAAAGAGCAAATTGTAGGAATAAAAAACCAAAACCCGACTACAAAAAAGTAGAGATTCATTAATTGTTACAAGTTGTCCATTTCATTGCAAACAGAGTTATTCAAATGACACATGAATAGAAGTCAGTGCTTTAACTAGCTGAATTCGTCGTCTACGTTTTCTACCACAGTGCATGTAGTCTCAACATTTCTTTAATATTCAATTAAAGCAAAAGTGGGATCCAAACCGTTAAAAAGGTTTTTTGCAACGGTTACCGGAACGGACCAAGTTTAGCAGACAACCTAATTTGCATAATGTGAGTCACGCAATTCTCCGGATTAGCATCCAAAGATCAGGACTCAGTAATTCGCTTTTAATTTGAACAGTTCAAAACTTCTATTTGTGTATGCTTTTCTGTATTTATGACTTGAAATGGAGAAATCTTAAAATCTAGAAGCTATTCAGTTCACACGATCCGAATTTGCTCAACAACCTAATTAATTGCATAATGCGTTGTCATATTCGCAAAAATCACCAAAAGTTCGAAGTCACTGTGGTAAAGGACGATAAAAAGCGCAACGTATTTTTATATTTCTGTACTCCCTCACATCTCATTAACCCACTTCGATAGGAATTTAGAGCGACTCGGTCTGGACTCGGGAAATAAAGGCCGACGAAGACAGGGTACTTTTGCGAGTTTTCAGAAAGCGCGCAGATGAGTGTTAATATATCAATTATCACGAGCTTCCACTTCAACACAAATTAAATTAAACACACGCTTTACACCTTTGAAGGAGCTCTTAACTTAAAAATAATAACACTTTTTTGCTGCGTGTTGTGGTTTTTGAGCAGTGAGGTCGCTAACTTATGCAATTTTCGCGTCTGGCCAGGTGCTAATTTACGGCTTTTGCCGCTCTTACTGTTGTGGGCTCTAAAAAAACTATTTTAACGTATTTCCTAAAACGAAACTCGTTTCATTTACTTGTGACCCAAGATGGTTTCCTGGGCAAAGTTTGAGGGAAAACTTTTTTCTGACCCGAAATACAGTGGACCGCTCTTACAGACATTGCCACTTAAGAGCTCGTGCCAGAGGCACGGGGCCGTAACTCGCCTTCCCCACCATTGGCGTTAAAGGTTACTACAATAGTGTACAACCCCCCCTTTCAGAAATTCCTGGATCCGCCCCTGAACTGTAGTTTACTGAGTCCCTGTACCTGTCTCATATTTCATGGTAAGTTAACCACAGACCAAAACGGCCGAAAAACCATACTTCTTGGAGGAGAACTATGTAGCGGAACACATAGACCAGTGCATGATACATGAAGAATCTATCACATATCACATGGGTCAGGCTGAACGATTTGCTGAAATCTATTGGTAGTCATTTACCGTTGTCAAACAAACGAATCTGATTGGTCCAATTGTTATTGTTGGGCTGTAATAGATAACGGTCGCGTACGCCACGTCCTTAGAATTGAAAGATAACATTACCAGAAATACTTGACCCGCAGAGCCTCACGAAGCTCGGAAAAGGGCAAAAACGTCCTCAACAAATCATCGAACTGTTAATTATTATTCTAATATTATTATTATTATTATTATTATTGTTATTATTATGGTGATAATTTTATTGACTACCCTTTAAGGGTCGTTGTGGTGGCGGTACGGGCTTAATATCTCGTGATAAAAAGTTGAAGCCGGCAAGAAGAATTCGTTTGAATTCTCGGAGTGGATTGTCAGTACAGTCAGCCATAGTCTCTGTCTCTTTATTATTTATCGGCCGCCGTATTCTGATGACCACAAAGTCCCAAGTAGTGTGTTCTTCAGAGAATTTTCAGATTATCTTGAGTCCGTCTTTCTATCCAAGGAGCAAATCCTATTAACCGACGACCTCAATAACCACGTAGATGACATTAGTATCTCTGACACAAGGAGATTTGCCGATCTTCTTGAATCATTTGGACTCAAACAACATGTGATGCAGCCTACGCATGAAGATGGCCACACCCTTGTCCTGATTATCACTCGGTGCTCTGACTGTGTTTTGATGGTTCCAGCTAAAGTTGATCAACTTATTTCAGATTACGCATCAGTTTGGTGTAGACTGCTCCCAGAAAAACCTCCATTGGAAGTTAAGGTGATAGCGTTCAGGAAACTGATAAATCTATAGACATGGAATCGTTCAAGTGTGACTTAGAAATATCGGCATTGTGTCAAGCTCGTAAGATACCTGAAACATCTGCGGACGACGTGGAACAACTTGCAGCTGACTATGATTTTTTTTGTCCATGATGATCGACCAGCATGCCCCCCCCCCTTTCAAGCGTGTGAGGTCACGCCCCTCGGTTCCTTGGTGTACAGCTGAGATCAGTGCTGCTAAACGGCTTAGGAGAAATGCTGAAAGACTTTGGCGGAGGACTGGGCTACATGAAGATTTTGTTGCTTTTAAGGCACTGAGAAATCGAGTACCCTACCTAATGAATGCTTCAAGAAAGGCTTTCTACACTGACTTTATAACGGATAACAGCTTGGATCAAGGGAAGTTAATAAACTAAGCTGCTAAGAAACTGCTGGCTAGGAAGAAGGCTATCTTTCCCTGGTTATTTGGACAAATCTGTTCTTTCAAATGATATCGTCCAATTCTTTATCCGTAAGATCAAAACCATTCGCTCAAATATTGATGCGTTTGGTTGGCTCGGGGCGTTATACTACCAAATGATGCGGTGGTTGGCTCGGAAAAGGAATTGCGGGCTTTCCAACCCCTTGACGAGAACAGTGTCTTGGAATTCGTTCGGTGGTCTCCCAAGAGATCGTGTCCTCTTGATCCCGCACCAACTGATCGCTTGTGGTTTCCTGTCTCGATGTAGTGCTTCCGGTCATTACACGTATGATTAACTGTTCCCTGACATCCGAACAATTTCCAGACAGCTGGAAGGAAGCGCCTGTTTCCCCTCTCCTCAAGATGCCTGGCCTGCTGCTTTCCGACTTGAAAAACCTGCGGCCTATCAGCAACTTGCAATATGTTTCAAAGTTGACGGAACGCGTTGTATTTGAGCAAATATACGCGGACATGACTAAACATGGCTTATACTCAACACATCAGTCGGCATATCGTAAATGCCATAGTACTGAGACAGCATTACTCAAAGTACAAAACGACATACTGATGAATATGGACTCCCAGCGAGTGACTCTGCTTGTGTTATTGGATTTGAGTGCGGCATTCGACACGGTGGACCACGGAGTGTTGCTGAATCGCCTCAAGTCAAGCTTTGGTATCAGGGGATCTGCCCTTCAGTGGTTTGCGTCATACCTCTCTATTATAGATCCCAATTTCGAAAAAAAACTATCGGAAAGATTTGATGTGTCATGTGACGTTCCCCAGGGATCATGTCTGGGTCCGTTGTTGTTTACAATTTTATATGCAAGCATTATAGAAGATGATACACAACTGTATGTATCATTTTTAGGCTCACTCAACATCTGCACAGAGCTATGCAGTTAACGCCTCTTTCTCCCGCAGAGGCCTCCTACAGTCACGTCTTGACTGCCCGCTTAAGAAAAAGCGTGCGGATGCTGGGTAGAGGGAAAAATAAAGCGCGCGGGGAACTCCCATTGTTCCTCGGGCTCCCATTCACTGCGCCCCCAGTTTTCTCTTTCCTTGTTGTTTACTAACAGAAGCGTCTGCGGAGGAGAGAGAGAGTGAACGCCATTGAGTGCTGCATCAAAGCTATTAGATCCTGAACGATCAAAGACAAACTCTGCCTGAATGGCACCAAGACGGAGTTTATGATAATAGGAACTAGACAACAACTGGCTAAAATTAACATTGACGGCCTCGGTGTTAGCGAAAGTTGCATAGATCCTGTAACTTCAGTAAGAAAACTTGGGTCACGGTTTGATGAGAATATGAATGTGGTGACCCATTTTAACAAGATATGTAAAGCTGCCCCTTCTTCATCTGTATAACGTAAGGCGCATAAGAAAGTACCTTACTAACAATACTACGCAGACACTTGTTCACGCGATTATCATGGGTCGCATAGACTACTGTAATAGTCTGCTTTTTGGATTACCTGCCGTACAAGTCGGTAAGCTCCAGCGCATACAAAATAGTGCTGCCCGTCTGGTCTGTTCTATACCTCGGTTTGATCACATGACACCTATATTATATATGTTACACTGGCTACCAGTATCTTTAAAATACTAGTTTTAACTTTTAAAGCAATCTATAGTATTGAACCATCTTATATATATTTGTAATTTGGTTAAGATAAAGGAACAGACACACTATAATCTGCGATCGTCAATAGAACTCTTATTACAGTCACCTAGAACTAAAACGAAGAAAACTCTTGGAGATAGGTCATTTCAGATAGCAGCCCCGCTGGACTTTGGAACAAACTGCCTTCGAACTTTAGAGCTATAAGTAATTTTAATCTTTTTAAGTACTGTTTAATAAACGAGCAGGAGTGTTTTATCGGGTTTAAAACCACGAGGCGTAGCCGAGTGGTTTTAGACCCGATAAAACACGATCTGCGAGTTTATTGAACGGCTTCAAAAAACGATCTCATAGAATAATGAACTAATGGTGCCATTTTCCCGTGCTATAACTTTATTCCATAGTCTCATCAAGAGAATGTCAAAATCGATCTCACAGAATATAAAGACATTCTTTCATGTTTTGTAGTTCCTATAGTCTTTGAAAAGAATAAAAAGTTTTGTTTAATGAGCTTCGGACCATTTTCGCGTGCTGCTAGTTCATGCTGCTAGATCTGAAAAGAATTATAAGATTAGATGATTTGTATAGTGGAAACTTCATTCAATAGTGAGCTCGATGAGAACATTATGGCTTCGAAGCACAAGCGGACGTTTCGCAAACCCAAAAATGCTGAAGAAGAGAAACAACTGCTGGAAAATGCCGTACCAAAGTCAACACGTTCCGTCAATAAGTGGGCTATGAAGATTTTTTCAGAATGGCAGTCAACAAGAGTAAATAAGAAAGCTTCTGAAGAGCCGAGCAGTTGTACTAACTGGACACATCACAAATTCAAGACTTGGAAACCGACGTGCTTGATATGACGGCAGAGTCGCTAAATTTTTGGTTAACAAAATTCATAATGGAAGTGTGCAAAGATACCGGGGAAAATTATCGTCCTCGTACGCTGTACAGCATTGTTTCTGTTATATAAAATGTTACCCTCATTAGTATTCTTTATATAAAGAATACTAATGAGGGTAACATTTTATATAAAGAATAGTAATGAGGTATATTACAATCAGCCCCGCTTTCCCCTGGGACTGAAATCAAATGCCGCCACCAGGCTTTTTAGATTGTTGATGTATTACCGGTTTTAAACAAGCATCCACGTGACTCATTTGCGTGATGTAATTGGTGGAAATGATCATTAATTATTCATGAGTTTTTGAAAGGGACAGTAAAGACATAACTTTTTAAAAAGGCGTTTGCCTGCTATAGTTAGACTATTAGCACATTACTATTATTACGTATCTATAAGCTTAAATTTCGTTAAACATTTAAGAATAAAAATAAGCAATAACACACAATGTTTCGATGTCGGTACGTTCCTGAACAGAGACGTAACGTCATAGGATATCAATATGTCATTCTCGTCGATGTCCAGGTTTTGAATGTCTACAGCGAAAGAGAAGGTATCTCATATTGAGTAGCAATTGACTGACAGCGGCTTCAGCTTCTCATCGAGCCACTTGGCGAGGGCGTAGTTGTAGCTACACGTGGCAGATAAGATTGATAAGATAAGACATCGAAACGTTGTGTTTTATCGCTAATTTTTATTCTTAAGTATTTAGCATCATTATTATATATTTCATATAATGCAAATTACTATTTTTTAATCATTTCTCCTTGTTACTATACTTTTTGTAAATTAGTATTTTTCCGTGTAAGGCGCATTTGATCATATCCACACTCGGCTGATATGCACCCTATAAGTAATAAATTATTATTATTATTATTATTATTATTATTACTTTAGCCAGGCAAAACAGTTCCTATGGCTCAAATTCTCATTATCCCACCTCGCCGTGTTATTATTATTATTATTATTATTATTATTATTAATATTATTATTAATATCATTATTATTATTATTATTATTATTATTATTATTAATACTACTACTACTATTATTATTATTATTATTATTATTATTATTACTTTAGCGAGGCAAAACAGTTCCTCTGGTTCAAATTCTCATTATCCCACCTCGCCGTGTTATTATTATTATTATTATTATTATTATTATTATTATTATTACTACTGCTACTATTATTATTATTATTATTATTATTATTATTATTATTATTTCTTGGATCAATTTCCCGAGAAATTCCAAAGTTTAACTTGGTACTTTTTATATTGGCTGCTCCCAACACTTTCAGTCTCCATTAATTTTAGTGTCAATCAGAATACCATAGCGTTTATATCGTACCGTAGCACTTCAATTTTCCCAGTGTGTGATATCCTTCCTCGCCGTCATCTCCAGTATCCCCAAACCTGAGCTGTTTCACAGGAAGATGGGTCTTGTCAGTGAGGTGACCGCTGTCTTCACGCCACACAAGGTTATCGTAATCACAGTTACAACCATAACTGGAGGCTACACATAAACTGGTCATTCCGCATGCGCACTTACTACTGCCAGATGCTCCGCCCCAGTACGTCATCTTAGTAGAATCACGCGACACCCACCATCCAAAAGGAGGATAGTTGTTGTTGAGCAAAGTCGAACCGTGACACTCATACTTGATAAACTGTTCACAGTGTGAGGACACTCTGGTGAGACTCGCCAGCTGAGACAGACTCGCTCCTGTGTAATGAATGTCACGTGAGTAACATCCATAGGTCTCACATCCCTGAACATGTGTTCTGCTTTCACTGTCGTGACTGATGACCGTCACGCCAACTCCATTCTTGTCAGTCATATCGCAGAATACTCTAAATGGTGCCAGACCTCCTTCGCCATCTGGATCAATGACGTAATTTCCGCTTACACTGCTGACTTGCTTTTTTTATCACAGAACAAGACGTTCCCGCAACAACTGGAAAATTGATTTTGACTTTAGCTTCTATTGTTGTCAAAGCATTAGATGGTCTACAGGTGTACAATCCCATGTGTGAGCGCTTGATGCTCTTAATAACCAGAGTGTCATTTTGAAGAACATTCAAATCAACAGGAACTGAAGACTTGTCATCCTTTGTCCACGTGACTGTAGTTCTCAGGTCACTCTCGGCCACACACGGCAGACGGACAGTTGAACCAAACTGCGTAGGAGTCACCTCTTGAGGAGGAAGGACTTTGAACCGCAGAGGAGAGAACACCATGAGTTGAGCCGAAGTCGTTACTGATCCCAGAATATTCTCTCCCTTGCAAATGTATATTCCAGCATCCTTTGTTGTCACTTCATACACTTTCAGCACTCCTTTCTTCACGTCCGTTCTGTTTTTAGGTAAAAAATCAACTGACTTGGACCACGTGATACTTGGCTGCGGCTGACCAGTAGCAGTGCAGGCGATTGTAACGTTTTGTTTTTCTTCAGCCATCAGTCGAAAGGATGACAATAAAAGTTGAGGACCGACTGGTGAGAGAGCGATTTTAAAAATAAATATTTATAATACAGTCATTAAGCTACAAAACCAATTTACCCCTGAATTATAAATACAGCAGAGAATTTCCAAAAGGAAAGACCTCAAAGGTGACTTGCCTTTGTGTTTAAAAAGCTATAAGTATTGTTTAACTACTGTCCAGTAATATGAAATGACTTTGCTAGTAAACACTTTACTGATAGAAGTGTTTCTCACTTTCACCGCTCATAATTTTGAACATCTTTCCTTCCATTATGTTGAGGACTGACTCACTTGATAAATACGAAGAGGTACCAAGACTCTGCTAGGCAAGCTTCTTTATTACAACGTCTTGAATTTCCGTACTTTTCCACTGATTCTAATTATCTACCAGCTACAATCAAGCTTCTTTTATGCCAAAATTGTAGACCAGTTTTGGGTTAGCTGACCGTGGGAACTTTTGCTTCTCTTCCTGTTGCTTAATACAGTGTGTGCAACACACCTATATGTTCGATAATGACAAGTGGAAGACAACCAATAAAAGCTGGATGATAAAACTACAGACTCAACTATAAACCCAAACAGGAATCTTCATGTAGGTAAAATCCAAGGTCAGCTCTCATTCTCAAGCATGCCTACTTTAAGATACCACACCTGAATGCAACAAATCCTTTCAGTAGACAGTACAACTCAAAAACTAAGGAAATGTCCCTGTGGGCTAGCTTAAACCGAATGACCTTAAACTACGAACAAACTGTCAACAAGAAATACTTTTAAGCATAAACCCTTAATTGAAACGAGTAAAAACGTTCTAATAAAAATGATTCCTTTTAAACTTCCTAACATACCCCGCTTGTTAAATTCTGCATCGTCCTCGATGCTGTACAACTCAATCTGAACGATTAAAAATCTACGAATAGGTAAAAATATGGAAATTACTAATACTACAAAAAGTATAAAATCTGATAAAACAGTGACAAAATAGGGAAAACAAGGCAACGGGAGGCCCTTTAAGGGACGGACCATTATTTTTTTGGAGGGGGGGGGGGGGGTTGAAAAATCCTGAAAAAAATTGTTTGCAAAATCAAAAAAGCCCAATTAAATTGTTTGCAGACATGAAAAAGAGAAAATAAAAAGTTTGCAGACTAGTTGATACATGTCACCTTGTCAAAATGCAAGGTAACAATGCAACAAAATGATCTGTATGGATTCATCAACTGGTTTGACATGGTAAATTAGCCAACACAAACTAATTCAAAAGTTGACATTTTGAGTGTTAGCTATTCATTAGAGGAAATGAGCTATTTAACACTCAAACATCAGTTTTGTCATTTCTTTCCGGTGGCCAATTTACCAAATCGACTTGGTTGATAAACCCCAATTTCTGTTTTTTACTTTTCCACCAACAAATTATTACAGTTTCTTAAAATCAGTGACTAACCCCATTATTAAAAATAATCTCTTCTGAGGACCTTGAAAGCATTAAATGTTAAAGTTAGGTTATTGTATTAATCGTTTCTATAACAAGAACTTTTTGTAATTGGATAGCTGTAATCGGACAACTACGTTGCGCACGCGTCAATCAGGTGCACTGAAATGGGTTCTTTTTATAGCTGTTTCTCCACTGCTTGCAAAACTGATAATTAAAAATATATCCCTGAAGGGCACATAGATTTTCTTATCTCGCATTTTGTTATAGATAGGATTAACTGTACTTCGTATTGTACAATTCAGGTGTAATCATGCTCGGAATTTTTTAATCATCCTCGCGCTATGCGCTCGGCTGATTTAAAGTAACTCGCCCAATTCCTCCCTGAATTGTGCTCCCCTGAGTCCAATTACCATTACTAATAAACAACTCTTCGAAGTCTCTAACTAAGAAAAAAGATTAACGTAAGGTGGCTCCCTATAGTTTTATGACCACGCGCGCGCTGATGATGCGAGCTGTAGTAATCTGCGCGCGCTCATATATCGATATATATATCGAAGTAGATTAAGGCCTGGTTCCCAGGGCTATTTTCTGTATATTTCACAAATTTGTCCCTAACTTCCTTAAAAATTCACCGATTTCTGTGAAACTTTGCCAAATGTTGAGCCTTCACCTGTTGCATCGATCTGTTATGGTGAGGAACTGAGGTGAAATCTGATACCCCCAAAAACCGGTACTTTAGGCGCCAAAAATGCCGTATGTCTTTACGAGGAAATTCCCACTATAACAATGGATAGACCCCTCATTCAAATCAGTGTAAAGATAAACTCGACAAATCCACTCGGAATGAGTGTAAAACTTTTCTTATTTTTAGCAGCTATTCGTTCGTGTTTTGATTGAGTTCCGATTTCGTAACGTTTTCAAACATTTGACCAAGATATAGCCTGAATTTCATTAGGTTCCGAGCAGAAATGAAGAGAATGGTGCTGAAGGAGTTCAAAATATTTAATGCTGTGAATAAAGAAGCCCTTCTAATAGTGGGAAATTGAGAAACTCGTAACTGCGCGTACGGTCCTCTGGCCGCCATTTTGTCACGCGAGGATACAGTTGGAACAGTTGCCATGGCTGGGTATCGGCCAATTAGCTTTCTGAAAAGAGTTTACAAGGCTAGGCTGCGAAGTCGAAACATGGCGGACAAAGCTGTGAAGGCCGAAAGAACAAGCGAATTTCAAAGGCCATGACGCTGCACTGGAACTTTCAAAACACATAAAAATTTTGCAGAAATAAAGAGAAAATTCGTATCTTTCAAATGAAGATGTTTTTGTTTGTTTGTAAGAGCGAAATAAGATAACAGAGTGGACGCAATAACGACAACAACAACCTGTAGTGTAGTTTTGAAGGCAATGACAACATGAGCCTTTTTCGTTTTTTCTTTTCTTGAGCCACGGATAGGAAACGCGGGATATCTTTAACTAAATTTGTAACTCTATCTCATACGGTTTAAAATTACTGAAATACATTACTAGTTTGCGCCCAATTTTCAAAAGTTTCCAGCTCATCTTGTGGCTAAATCACAACATTGCGAATATTACAGTCGAGAAAAGGAAAGAAAATTAGCAAGAGGAGAATGTCTGTCATATTTAGTTGTGGGTTTTCGAGGGTGGCCGTCAAAGAAAGTTTCCATAAACCTGGGAGTGTGGCTAAAGAGACTGATCCCGTTCAGCGATGGAAAAACTACCTCGAGTTGCTGGATGAATCAGCGCGGGCAAAATTGGCTGTGGAGAGGACACTGTTTATGAAAAAGTCCAGAATCATTTACGATTTATTTCGGAAAATGAACTCTCAGAACAGGAATGAATACCTCCAGTAGTTTTCTCTTGAAAACTGGAAGGCATTACCAGAATCACAAAAATCAGAGCACACGACGTCGAACTGTGATGCCTGTCAAGTACATCACTTTGCTATGCAATCTCTCTTCCCGAACGCTGCCAAGCTGAATCCACAAAAGCTAGTTCAAGATGCCCTTGCTGAAAATGGAAACAACGGAAACAGCAAAGTAAAGCCAACACAAAAGGCTATTAAATCAGCAGTTAAGCACATTTATTCCAAGATTGATGCGCCCTTTCAGAAAGTTTTTAAAGTCAGCTTTGCTGAAGCTCAAACAAAAGTATCCGAGCTTGAGCTTCAGAAAAAGAAAAACAAGATCCAAAAGAAACGCGAACGTCGACAACGGGCACGCCAAGAAAAACAGAAGGTCGAAGAGGAATGGTCCAAACGTGACACTGAAACGATGTTAGCGACGAGGCAGTCTTTCAGTCAGCGGGCCAGACAGAGGAAGGCTCTCTATTTTGAGACCATGGAGGAGGCCGTTGTAAGGGTCGGGAAACGGAAGAAGCAGGAAGATCTCGGTGAAAGAAAGAAAAAACGCCATTCTCCGCCACCAAACAATGTCAACTTTGACAAGGAAAACCTCCTGCAAGAAGTAACAAACATGAAGGATGGTGAGAAGGTTAGTATAAAATTATTTTATGTAAATTTACGCCCTTACACAGTGTATGGGAGGACCATGCCAAAAAAAGTACACATAATGTGTGTAAAATTCTCTTTTAGTTTAAAAATTTTAAAGTAAAAAAAGGTTCAGATGTAGAAAGGCTACTGTGAAGCAGCTACTCTGAACCCTGGTTCAGAGTAGCTGCCATATTGGTTCTAGCTGCCAGTAGGTTCCATATTGAGGAATAGGGAAAGTGAAGCAAGCTGAGTGCAGCCTGGGGCAGGGGCAGGGGTTACCCCCACCTCCCACTTGACCCCAGACCATGCTCAACGATATCCTTTTTCACCCTCTTCCACACTAAGAAGCCTCTATTCGGGCTATGAGGCACCCACATAACCAGAGCTGACATCACTACACATAATCCAAGTTTTGTAATATGAAACAGCTATCAACAATCCAGACCTACCCCACCCCTAACCCCCCTCCCAAACACAGCCCACAAACTTGAGTTAACAGTTATCCAGAAGTGATACATGTACCTGTAGTTTACACTTACTTTACAACTAGGAGCTATCTTAGAGCTCTGATTCGAAAACCATTCTTACAAAAGGAAGCAACGTTACTGAATTAACTTGAAATTCAACTCACATTAATTGTTACATTGCATTCTGTCAGTCACTGATTTAATATAAACTATTCCCTAGATCAATTATTCAGACCTTGCAAGAAGATATGGTCTAGCAGAAGTGAGGTTAGGAAACATGGTGGTGAAGGAGTACCTGGAAAATGAAGGCGTCAATTTACAACGTTTCCAACAGCTTCGCAAAAGTAATCCAAAGCCAAGGCGTAGGCTCAACAGGATGGTTGGAGGAGAGATAACTGTTCCAACAGTCCAGGGTTTGAAATAACGGCCGGTCAACGGACAATGTCCGGTCAAAAATAGGTTTTGTCCGGTCAAATCCTTGGATGGCCGGACAATTTGTCCGGTCGTTTACGCTTGTAAAGAAAAATTTAATGCGGATCTTCAGGTTTTAAATTTTTATAGGTTCAACATTATTGGCGTTTGTGAATAAAAAGGGGAAAAGACATTGATACTACCAGACCAAGAACTTTTAAAAAATGATTCATAATAGTGGTTGTAAAATTTCCGGTGGTTGCAAATCTTCGCTTTGTCGTTCATCAAGCCGTCACCGCAAATTAGCGGGTCTTCCGGAGTAGCGTGTGAAGCAGTATGAATTACTATATTCTTATAATATATAGCCCGCTTGGATTTTGTAAACGTGACGTGAGAAGCATAACAATGCCTCTCAGATTCTCGGGCAACACTCAGCGAGAACACCCTTAGCCACCTGATAAGAGTCAAAATGGAAGGTCCCCCTTTTCAAGGTTACGACACTACACCAGCCATTCACTTGTGGGTAACGAGCGCCACTCGCCCTCCGAACCAAAGCAAGAGGAAATCGTACAAGGCCCGAGAGTTTGCGAAAAGGGGAATGGTCTTGATCGATTGTTCTTCAACTGAAGAAGATTCCGATTCAGATAATGAGGACGAATTAGAAGACAGAGCAATAGATTTAATAAAAGAAACAGGAGTGGATCAGTAGGCTCCCGAACATTGTATATATTTTTGGCGTTGATATGTTTTTGTTTCACCTAAAACCACAACAAAGTGCTTTCATTTCTTTAATTGCACAACGTTGATGTAATTCCAGTAATTCCAAATGGCCAAATAGTCATCCATAAAAGTTGTGATTCATATCGTCTCTAAAAACGCTGAAACGGAAAAAATCATTCATCACTTCCGGCACGCCCCTGATAAATACTTGGTTACCAAGCTTTTTGGTGATTATTGGATTCACGGGCATTACTTCGCAAGGCAATGTTTTCCTCAGGCAGTATAGACTTGAAATTGACAACGAGTAGCAAAATTAGGCTGCCATTCAAGTATTCCAAATGAAAAAAGAGAGTTGCCTGTTAGTATCATTTCCCCGACCCCTTTTAATAAGATATAGTACTGAAACATTTCAAGATTCAAGCTTATTCATTCTAAGCTTACTTTGTAGCAAATCAGTGGATATGGATTCTACTTGTAAGAGTTTCTTGTTGTATATTCACATCAGTTAGCTTGTATTATTATGACGATCAACTAGATCGCAGGCTTCAATTTCATCAACTTCATAACTTTAGTAGGTATTAAAATTTAACTGTATAGAAGACATAGAACTGAAGCGATAGATGCATGCACAAATGTAATATTGATTTTGCCGAACGTTGTGGCTGTACCGTGCATTCCACTTTTCCTGCAATGAGTTCGAGGCTCCATGTACAATAAAGGCTTAGAAAATGTACTTGTTTGATATGTAAACATCATGCTGCAGGGGGGGGGGGGGATTTTGTAGAGATATGGCGTAATGGAGATTTGTCCGGCCAAAAATGGGTTGTGTCCGAGCAAAAATAGGTTTGACCGGACAACTTGACCGGCACCAGCCGGGAAATTATTTCAAGCCCTGAATACCTAGAACAGACAGAGAAATCAAAGAAACACTTAAGGTTAGCTGCATGGCACAACAAAAGACTAAAAGTTGGAGTCAAACATTTTTGAATTTTTGGGGGTTAAAAGGACTGAGAATCCCTTGGTTGAAAAGCCCAATTGTTTTGAAGTACAAGGCATGTTTTTAGCAATGTTATTTTTCTTCTGTTTGTTGCCTGTTCCCACATTATTCTGCAGTTGAGATTATACTAAAAAATATATCATATGTTGCAGTTTAATATATATGTTGCAGTTCAGTTTTGTTCCTGACTAGGGTGCAGCTTTTATTTTCCTTTGTTGTTGTGTATCTTAATATGTGGTAATGAATAGAAAAAAAAAAGAAAAAGAAAATAAAACGTGCACCAAGAACAAACTTTATCCATGTACATGCATACATTAATAGTTTCTCATTAATTTCAGGTCAAACTTGAGGCAGGGGAATACACCATTGGTGAGTTGGTGGTGCCCAAGCAGTATAAGAAGCTGGTCTTGAAAAGTGATGGCACTTTAAAAGAAGTCCTATTCACAGTTTGTGGAAGGAAAATACCTCTGAATGAAATCAGGAAGAGAGAACTGGACAGGTGTGAGCAGCTTGGAATAGTTAGAGGGCAAACCAACCAGGAGTATGAGCAGATGACCGACGAGGAGATTACTGACAGGCTAAAAGAGTTGGGAGAGAATGAGAACCACTCAGGGGATACTCCAGGACAGAGAAGAGAACGGCTGATCAAGTTTGAGAGAACCAGACACTTGATGTTATGGGGAGATGGTTCAACAATTCTTAACCATGGCCATCTCCTATACCTTATCCAGTGTGTTTTTGATCCAGCCTTCTACTTTACAACAGCAGAAATGAAAGCCAAAGGTCATGACATTAATGTCCCTGCACTTGTGGAAAAGCCCCATGTCTACATCCTAGGGAGGTGCAGTGCAAAGGAAGTTGAGCAGTTGGCTTATGTGGACACAAGGCGAGAATGTTTGGACCAGCTGCAGAATAACCTGCTGACAAGTGAGGGTGTTCCAGTGACAGATGTCATGCGTTTTTTTCATGGTGATGGGCCAGAGCAGCAATTTGAAAGTGGCGAGCAGAGGGGGGGTAACAATGGCTGTAGTGCCTGTAGCGGTGACTCACGGAGATACCGTGACCTAGCTTACAGCTTAAGGTGCCCACATCTCTCCCTAGCAGACCGTTGCAGAATAGTTCATGCGGGACCAGCTGGGAGAACAAAGAGAAATGGAGGAATCAGGCCTTTCAAAGACATGACCGTAGCAGAGCTAAGAGCTGAGTGTGCAGAAAGGGGATTGGATGATGAGGGATTAAAGAAAGAGCTGCAGCAAAACCTGAAGGAACAGCTGAAGGGTGTGCAGAGGGTACCAGCTTTGCTGATCAATGAGCAGGACAAGCGCTTGGAAGATATTAACTTGGGTACAGAATGTTTATTTCATCACAATTATAATTGTAACAAAGGAAATATAATGTAATCACCCTACAGTGCTTGGCATTATTAATGTGCAAGCAAGCATTAGTCCCAGTGCTGCTGATCCAGCTTTATATGTGCTAGCCAAGGGTATAAAATGAACTAGTTTTTAGCCAAGCCATATATCTACAGGTTTGCATAAATACAGTATAGTCATCTGAAATACTGTGAAACTAATCATATGCATTCTGGCTTTTATTTCCCTTTTACCTTTCAGGCATGTATGAAGTCCTGCCAACAGAGCCACTACACGACATAAAAGAACACATCTCCAATGTTGTCACCGAGATTGTTGCCCACCTTCCTGATGATGAGAAGATTTTATGTGAGAAAACACTGGAGTTAGTGGCAGGAACCAAAGAACAACTCCGTGGCTCAGACTATTGGGAGATATCTATAGTGCTGGCAAAACAATTAAGAGGTTATTAAGAAAAGGATTCTTGTAGTAGTAGTAGTAATAATAATAACAATAATAATAATAACAATAATAATAATAACAATAATAATAATAAACTCATTAATACCTCCGAAAAGGGCTTTTCAGGTATTAAGTACAATAATAAAAGTGAATATTAAAAAAAGGGGGGTAAAAAGGGCTAACAAAATCTTTCTAAAATTTGTTATATAAAATGTTTCTATGATCAAATTTTTCACTAATTATTATTGTGCTCTAAAAGTACTTTACAAAACCCGAAAAATATAACTCAGGAATATATTTAAGTAACTTCAATGGGAAGAACAAAATTTGAATTAATCACCACCTCCTCACTGAGATGTGAAAAATATGACATATTAATTGAATGATATCCACCAGGTGTCTTAAAGATTATATCGATTTACTTGCAGGATTTGTGAGTGACAAGGTACAGACTCTTCTGGATACAATGACAGAATTATCCAGAATTCTCTATTCTAGACCAGAGGAGCGCTGCCCAAGAAGCATTCTGAGACTTCACAATCAGAGTTTTCTTCATGCCATTGCATGTGAAGAGGTGATTGGGAAGCCTCAAATTCTCACTGAGAAAAAGTTCTATGGACGGTACCTGCATTCTTTGGTTGTGCATGCCCCTATCCAGCACCGTATTATCTGCTCCACGTCAACAAACACAGAGCAACAAGAACGCCACTTCAACACGTTTTCCAGCATCTCTACAGCAACATCAAGTAGGAGACCTGGAGAGATAATAACACCAGGCATCATAAGGGTGCAAGCCGAGATGACATCAGAGGAGACCAAACAGAGAGACACAGTAAAGGAGCAAGAGTCAAGACTTGGGAAGCTAGCACGATGCCTGCCTCCAGCACAAAACACCGTCATTCCACATAGAATAATCCTAAAGTATCCACATGCCTATCAAGCACACCTCGAAAAAGTTTCAGATTTCCTTTTTTGTGGTGAAGGCATTTGGTGGAGGCACATCCTCACTGGAGTTGAATTTCTTGATGGTCCTGAAGAAAGGGAGACCAATGACCATGGCCCACCTTTTCATCACTTCCGTACTCACACACTCAAGTCAGAAGACCAATATTTAAGGAACTGTTGGAAGCAGTGTTTGTCAAACCAGGTCCCCATACCCCACCATGCAGTGAGAATTTATGATGAAGATGGCAATCTGGAATCAATTAAGTACACTGGGTTTTTAGAAAATAATGATGATAATGAAAGCATAAATGATGAAATAATAGAAGATAACAACAGCTGTAATGATATCCAGGAGGACAACAACAGTTACTGTGATGGGGTTCAACAACAGGATGAAGATGCAGATGACAGCATTGTTAACTTCCAACAAGTGGGAGAAGATCTCATTGAGCCTGAAAATGTAGAAGATGAAATAATGGAAGTTAACAATCAGGAAGAATCCCCCATGGCAGAGGCTGCAAGTAATTTAGCACAGGATGAAGGAGTAAAAATAACAAAGGGACCTACAAATCAGTCCCCAATTCCTGCAAAGCCAGCTACTGAAAGGTACAAGTTAAAGTCAACTATAGCAAAAAATGTCGCTAAGGTACTGGGCGAAACCAAGGAAGTCATAACATTTGACAAATTGCGTTCCCAGCTGAGGCAAAATATGGAAAACAAATCAGCACAAGAAAATTATGAAGCTTCACTGGCTGCTGTACAAACACAGGTGCTTGCACAGCATTCAAGTGTGAAAAAGCAGTTTAAGGAATGGGAGAGATGGTTTTTCATAGAGAATGAGTGCAATGAGCCGACCTTGAATGATATCCGCACTGATGAGAGAGGGCATGATCTGTATAAGAGCCTCAGACTGTGTAAACAGCTGTTGGAGCATTGGAACATAACAGTTCATTTGTAGTCATGATTTCAATTTAGTTTCAATCAAAAGTTTCTTTAGGCAAGAATTCAGTATGAGTACCAAGATGGTCCAGTGGCACCAGCCAAAGATAAATGGCTCTTTTAAGAGCCCCCACCCTGCATTGCACACCGTAGGGCAAAATCCTGTAGGTCGAGCGTTCGACACTGCACTCTACAGGTAACAAGAAAATTGCTCTTTTAAGAGCCCCACCCTGCATTGCACTCTGCAGGGAAAAATCCTGTAGGTCGAGCGTTCGACATTGCACTCTACAGGTAACAAACAAAAACGGCTCCTTTAGGAGCCACCATGTTTAATAAAAGTCATGACCAACAATCACCAATACATTACATAATGTAGATATGCTAACTGATTAATACTGTGAAGCCCAGTATAAACTCTCAGCAAGTACACGTATCATTTTTCCTTGACTAGTAACTAGCTGTCCCTCGAATAATCACCCCCCCCCCCCATCACACAATGTACCCCTGCACATTCCCTGTATGGTCCAACTGACGCAACTCTATGGAAAACATACCTGGGAGTTGAGGTGTGTTAAAATTAAAAATAAAATTTTCAAATTTTAGATAGTTTTAAAATTTAAAAGAAATTTTATTTTAAAAGTTAAAAGAAAATTTTCAGATTCCTTCCCATTGGATCAAAAGGTTGCCTGATAAATGAGAAACAAGCCCAGCTCTTTGTTAACAATAAGGTAAATTCCAAAGGTAAATTAAGCTTAACTTATCTTAAGTCATTTCCAACACTAAAGAGTTAAACCTACCATTTTGATGTGTCCGTAATCCATTATGAACGAAGTGCGTTCGCACAAAATAGTTAAATGCTCCTCCAGTTTGCCCCAGGTAGATTTCTAACCTCGTAAAAGAAGCAAAATGTATTTCCAGAAGACTTTCGGATCGTGAACGTCGCTTTTCAAACACTTTTCTTCAACGCACGCTATGAAAAATGCCATGACAACCGCACATTCCAACTCCCTTTGCGCATGCTTCTCAATGAGACCGCTGATCGGTGAACCCGTTATTCTAATTCCCAGATTTCCTCGGTTCCGAACGGAACGTAAACAAACACTCTGGAAACTAGAACTTTGATCATATTTGGTCAGACAGAGCTGAATAACGATGACGGTCAGCGGTGCGAAACGCGGGCGACCGCGCGCGAACCCGACTTGGCGACTTGGCAGGCCTGGCGGGCTATTTAAAATGGCCGGTATTTGTGGGATTTTCCCGTACGGTAAACAAACCCGTTGGTTAAGCACAGCATTGCGTGGTTAAGAAAAGACTGTGTGTTTTTGGACAGCCAATACCATACTGTATCTTATTTTAGTTTGAAAAAAGTTTCTTTTCATCGGTAAAATTGTGAAATTTTGGCTTAAACGAGATTTTACGAATTGTGCTTACATGCCCCAGTCGCTTTATTTTATCGCGAAAGTTGCAAGTGGTGTTTCATTGGTTGTGGGACTTTTATTTTGTCCTCTGTTTTCGCGTCGGCCCAAGAAAATTGTTTCAAATGTGGAAGTCCACGGGCAAGTGAATTCCAAGGCGATTTATAACGACTTTCTCCCAGAAAGCCTGCTACTCAGGCTAGACTTTGTCGGGTTGGTCAAGTAAATGCTGAATCGCTCGCTTCTCAGCGCCACAGAAAACAACTCGAGAAAGACAACAACAGGTGTTCGTGTCATATGCATGGCACCGCTTCAGGCAAGAGTAAACTGTCAAAAATTCCAATAACATTATTATCACTGAGGTAAGTAAAGCTTTCGTTCAATAGAAACATCTTATTTTTTTATATTAAAAAAAAAAAGAAAACATTTAGAGAAAGGCTAGTCCTTCTCTATAGTATTGCTGTATAAGTATTAAAACAATGGACACTATTTCTCAATGTTTTAATACCATTTTAATTTTTTTAGTTTAGGGTTGTAAATCGGTTCAAAGCAGAAATCTCCACTCCAATATGCACCAAATCAGCAAACCCGCACTCAGTCGAACAAATGAACGAATGAACAAGATGACACCCAACAGCCGATGGGCAAACAAACAAACGCAAGGCCGCTACAAAACAAAACATTCCAAAAGCTGAGTAACTCAAACTAAAGAAATGAAAGGGATCCAAGGCCAGAGCGAATGAATGGATGACCCACACGACCGAACGATAGCCGAAATGAACAGACGAACAAATGAACGTAACAAAGCAGGCACACAAAATTCAAGCACAGATTGGCAGAAGATTAAGCCATGTAAGATTCTTAAGTTGTTTAATCTGGGCCAGTTTGGTTTAGAATAAAGAAAAGTATTTGTGAGCGGCTTGAAAGAAAATTCGTAGATTAATTAAGCTTATGTATTAACCTTTTTACACCTTTTCAGTGAGCTCACCAAAAGTTAAAATTTAATACAGCATAGAACGATAATGAGAAAGTCGTTTAGTCTGCTCAGAAGGTCTGTCATTCTCGTCAGGGGCACAGTGAACAGACCTGGTAGAGAGTTCATAAAACGCAAAACAGTAAAACGTGCGGTAGGAAAATTAACGTAAACAACGGGGATAAAATTCTTACTTTTCGCTTTAGGGTGAAACTCTCTGACCACACGTTTCAAACTGTGGTACCACAGCTGGCCCTACGTGCCTGAGCTGACAACTATCATTCTATGCTGTTTACTAGAAATTAAAATGTTTGTTGTACCTTTTTGGTAGTTGTTTGAATTTGCTGCTCCGACAGTTCTGTGTCATCCAAAGGACAGCTTCCCTCAGTAAATTGTGGCTTGAGATACGTTTAACGCAGAGGTTTACAAGTTAACAAGGTCATATTGTTAAATTTGACCTAAAGAGCGCTTCTAAAAGTTTAAGAATTAGACTTTTTTCGCGGAAAAAAAAAAGGAAGAGCGAAAAATAACCTCGTCTTGTCGTTTTAGTCAGGTAGCTCGCGTTGCCTGTTTGCACGCGCGATTGAATTCAAACAGCATATAGGGAGTGACGTCATAGTAAGCGCGCGCGAATAAATACGCCCAAGAAAATTTCGCGGGAGATGATCCCCTTTATAGTTGAAACTGCGATTATTTCGTTAAACGTCAGTGTTTAAAAAAAAAAAAAACGTAACGATTAACCTACGTTTTGGTTTACATTTCACTGTCGAGAAGAGCTGAATATGAAGTGATAATTTTTCGGCAAAAAGTATAATATTAAGCCCTAATTGCTCATTAACCATAAACAATGGGAAAATACAATTATAGTTATAAATCAGGTTAATTTCCCTTATGCTACATCTAATCGAGTGTCAATACCTAGGGAATAACAATACCACGGAGAGTTTCACGGGCCATGAGGTGCCTACCCAGATCCATCTCAACCTAAGTATACAGGTGATTATACAATCCAAAAGGAAATGCGCTAAACCCAAGTTCAAACTTACATTTTCCTTTATTTGATTTTATTAAATGGCAATTTCTAGAAACAGTCAATACTATTGAAAGTTCACGGGCCATGAGGTGCCTTCCCAGATCCATCCCAACCTAAGTGTACAGGTGATAATACACCCCGAAAGGGAATGCACTAAACACCCGGGGTTACTGGTGCAATGTCGTTCTACAGTCATATCCATATCTATATGGACAGAGGTCTGACACAACTGAACCCAAGGAGAGTAGGATCTTAGGTCGGACATGGTCCGCCATATGGTGGGACATTGGTCCGGCATATGGATCTTCAAGTTTTTTTATATTAAAAAAAAAAAAGAAAACATTTAGAGAAAGGCTAGTCCTTCTCTATAGTATTGCTGTATAAGTATTAAAACAATGGACACTATTTCTCAATGTTTTAATACCATTTTAATTTTTTTAGTTTAGGGTTGTAAATCGGTTCAAAGCAGAAATCTCCACTCCAATATGCACCAAATCAGCAAACCCGCACTCAGTCGAACAAATGAACGAATGAACAAGATGACACCCAACAGCCGATGGGCAAACAAACAAACGCAAGGCCGCTACAAAACAAAACATTCCAAAAGCTGAGTAACTCAAACTAAAGAAATGAAAGGGATCCAAGGCCAGAGCGAATGAATGGATGACCCACACGACCGAACGATAGCCGAAATGAACAGACGAACAAATGAACGTAACAAAGCAGGCACACAAAATTCAAGCACAGATTGGCAGAAGATTAAGCCATGTAAGATTCTTAAGTTGTTTAATCTGGGCCAGTTTGGTTTAGAATAAAGAAAAGTATTTGTGAGCGGCTTGAAAGAAAATTCGTAGATTAATTAAGCTTATGTATTAACCTTTTTACACCTTTTCAGTGAGCTCACCAAAAGTTAAAATTTAATACAGCATAGAACGATAATGAGAAAGTCGTTTAGTCTGCTCAGAAGGTCTGTCATTCTCGTCAGGGGCACAGTGAACAGACCTGGTAGAGAGTTCATAAAACGCAAAACAGTAAAACGTGCGGTAGGAAAATTAACGTAAACAACGGGGATAAAATTCTTACTTTTCGCTTTAGGGTGAAACTCTCTGACCACACGTTTCAAACTGTGGTACCACAGCTGGCCCTACGTGCCTGAGCTGACAACTTTTTTAATATTAAAAACAAAAAAAAAACATTTAGAGAAAGGCTAGTCCTTCTCTATAGTATTGCTGTATAAGTATTAAAACAATGGACACTATTTCTCAATGTTTTAATACCATTTTAATTTGTTTAGTTTAGGGTTGTAAATCGGTTCAAAGCAGAAATCTCCACTCCAATATGCACCAAATCAGCAAGCCCGCACTTAGTCGAACAAATGAACGAATGAACAAGATGACACCCAACAGCCGATGGGCAAACAAACAAACGCAAGGCCGCCAGAAAACAAAACATTCCAAAAGCTGAGTAACTCAAACTAAAGAAATGAAAGGGATTCAAGGCCAAAGCGAATGAATGGATGACCCACACGACCGAACGATAGCCGAAATGAACAGACGAACAAATGAACGTAACAAAGGAGGCACACAAAATTCAAGCACAGATTGGCAGAAGATTAAGCCATGTAAGATTCTTAAGTTGTTTAATCTGGGCCAGTTTGGTTTAGAACAAAGAAAAGTATTTGTGAGCGGCTTGAAAGAAAATTCGTAGATTAATTAAGCTTATGTATTAACTAACCTTTTTACACCTTTTCAGTGAGCTCACCAAAAGATAAAATTTAACACAGCATAGAACGATAATGAGAAAGTCGTTTAGTCTGCTCAGAAGGTCTGTCATTCTCGTCAGGGGCACAGTGAACAGACCTGGTAGAGAGTTCATGAAACGCAAAACAGTAAAACGTGCGGAAGGAAAATTAACGTAAACAACGGGGATAAAATTCTCACTTTTCGCTTTAGGGTGAAACTCTCTGACCACACGTTTCAAACTGTGGTACCACAGCTGGCCCTACGTGCCTGAGCTGACAACTATCATTCTATGCTGTTTAGTAGAAACTAAAATGTTTGTTGTACCTTTTTGGTAGTTGTTTGAATTTGCTGCTCCGACAGTTCTGTGTCATCCAAAGGACAGCTTCCCTCGGTAAATTGTGGCTTGAGATACGTTTAACGCAGAGGTTTACAAGTTAACAAGGTCATATTGTTAAATTTGACCTAAAGAGCGCTTCTAAAAGTTTAAGAATTAGACTTTTTTCGCTGAAAAAAAAAGAAAAGCGAAAAATAACCTCGTCTTGTCGTTTTAGTCAGGTAGCTCGCGTTGCCTGTTTGCACGCGCGATTGAATTCAAACAGCATATAGGGAGTGACGTCATAGTAAGCGCGCGCGAATGCCCAAGAAAATTTCGCGGGAGATGATCCTCTTTATAGTTGAAACTGCGATTATTTCGTTAAACGTCAGTGTTTTTTAAAAAAAACGTAACGATTAACCTACGTTTTGGTTTACATTTTACTGTCGAGAAGAGCTGAATGTGAAGTGATAATTTTTCGGCAAAAGTATAATATTAAGCCCTAATTGCTCATTAACCATAAACAATGGAAAAATACAATTATAGTTATAAATCAGGTTAATTTCCCTTATGCTACATCTAATCGAGTGTCGATACCTAGGGAATAACAATACCACGGAGAGTTTCACGGGCCATGAGGTGCCTTCCCAGATCCATCTCAACCTAAGTATACAGGTGATAATACAATCCAAAAGGAAATGCACTAAACCCAAGTTCAAACTTATTTTTTTCTTTTATTTGATTTTATTAAATGGCAATTTCTAGAAACAGTCAATACTACAGTCAATGTTTGTTTGCCCATCGGCTGTTGGGTGTCATCTTGTTCATTCGTTCATTTGTTCGACTGAGTGCGGGTTTGCTGATTTGGTGCATATTGGAGTGGAGATTTCTGCTTTGAACCGATTTACAACCCTAAACTAAAAAAATTAAAATGGTATTAAAACATTGAGAAATAGTGTCCATTGTTTTAATACTTATACAGCAATACTATAGAGAAGGACTAGCCTTTCTCTAAATGTTTTCTTTTTTTTTTTTTTTAATATAAAAAAACTTTTTTTTCCGCGAAAAAAGTCTAATTCTTAAACTTTTAGAAGCGCTCTTTAGGTCAAATTTAACAATATATGACCTTGTTAACTTGTAAACCTCTGCGTTAAACGTATCTCAAGCCACAATTTACTGAGGGAAGCTGTCCCTTGGATGACACAGAACTGTCGGAGCAGCAAATTCAAACAACTACCAAAAAGGTACAACAAACAATTTAATTTCTAGTAAATAGCATAGAATGATAGTTGTCAGCTCAGGCACGTAGGGCCAGCTGTGGTACCACAGTTTGAAACGTGTGGTCAGAGAGTTTCACCCTAAAGCGAAAAGTAAGAATTTTATCCCCGTTGTTTACGTTAATTTTCCTTCCGCACGTTTTACTGTTTTGCGTTTTATGAACTCTCTACCAGGTCTGTTCACTGTGCCCCTGACGAGAATGACAGACCTTCTGAGCAGACTAAACGACTTTCTCATTATCGTTCTATGCTGTATTAAATTTTAACTTTTGGTGAGCTCACTGAAAAGGTGTAAAAAGGTTAATACATAAGCTTAATTAATCTACGAATTTTCTTTCAAGCCGCTCACAAATACTTTTCTTTGTTCTAAACCAAACTGGCCCAGATTAAACAACTTAAGAATCTTACATGGCTTAATCTTCTGCCAATCCGTGCTTGAATTTTGTGTGCCTGCTTTGTTACGTTCATTTGTTCGTCTGTTCATTTCGGCTATCGTTCGGTCGTGTGGGTCATCCATTCATTAGCTCTGGCCTTGGATCCCTTTCATTTCTTTAGTTTGAGTTACTCAGCTTTTGGAATGTTTTGTTTTCTGGTGGCCTTGCGTTTGTTTGTTTGCCCATCGGCTGTTGGGTGTCATCTTGTTCATTCGTTCATTTGTTCGACTAAGTGCGGGCTTGCTGATTTGGTGCATATTGGAGTGGAGATTTCTGCTTTGAACCGATTTACAACCCTAAACTAAACAAATTAAAATGGTATTAAAACATTGAGAAATAGTGTCCATTGTTTTAATACTTATACAGCAATACTATAGAGAAGGACTAGCCTTTCTCTAAATGTTTTTTTTTTTTTTTTAATATAAAAAAACTTGGTCATAGTTACCTTTTTTGGACGGACCGAGGGCGCGAAATGCGAAATTTTGCCGCGTATTTATAGTGAAATAATCATGGCCGAAAACCAAGCAAATGTAAATGGGTCAATGTTTTGTCAAGCTACGGGACTGTCCCAGTCTGTAGCTGGTCGTGCGAGTGTTTCACTTGCTGACGGTCGGCAAAACACGGTCCACAACACACATACCGGTCACAAATTCAGAAAAAACACGATAGAAGAACTCCGTCGAAAGCGCCTGAAGCGAAATAAGGCTCGTAAAGATAAGATGCGTCAAATGACAAAAAAAGAAAAGCGTTCATTCATTAGGTCTAAAATAGTGAGACACCTGGAAGCGCTCCACGACACGGAGATCACAGAATTACACTCTAAAACTAGGATTTTTGAATTAAGATAACCATTCCTTGTTTTAAGTTCTCACATTCTCAAATTAGGAAATGTGACCTTGATTTTAAACTTTAATTTAAGAATATTTTTTTCTCAAAACTATGACACAAAATTAAGAAAGGTGATCTTGATTTTAAACTTCATTTTAAGAATGACTTTTTTCTCAAAACTATGACATGAAATTAAGAAATGTGATCTTGATTTTAAACTTCATTTACGGAACAAATTTGATCTTAAATCTAAGGCACAAAAAGAAGAAAAAATTCTTATTATAAGAACTAGTATGATCGTGTCTTAATCGTTGTCTTAAAATAACAACGTGCTGGCTTTCTCGACATGCACTTCGCTACCCTGCAAGCAGAGGTTTCTTGGTCGCCCTATGTTCCGGCGGGCGAATAAGTTACTTATTCGCCCGCCGGAACATACCGCGACCAAGAAACCTCTGCTTGCAGGGTAGCACTTCGCTCGACTTGGCGATGGAACACGCGCAGCAAAGAAAGCAATACTCCCTCCAAACCAAGAATGGTTACAAACCTCGCAAATAAGAGTCATCCGTGAGAAAACAATGAGAATTCTCTCGTTTTTCTTGAAGCAGCCAGCCTGATGCGATTGCACATGAACAAACACAAGTCATTTGCCGTGTTGTTTCCGGCATTAAAGATCGATATTAGTTCGTATTTATACCAATTTTTTTAAATGAAATCAATATGCGAGTGCGTGTTTGTCGAGCGGTTAACACGGGCGACTTCAAATCTGAAAAAGCGGGGTTCGAGTCAGGTCGATAGGTCTTATTTTCCTTTTCTTTTCTCTTTTTTTGTGTAATTTGAGCGACCTTTATTTGTTTTCTTTCCGTTCTTAAATGTGAAATCTTTTTTGAACCCACACATCTTTATTTTCATCGAAGAACTAGCAGCGCACGATCGTAGCGGACATTTTTGTTTCTTGAATTGAGAACAGAATTGACCTGAAATCAAGTAAACATGACTCTTTCGCTGAGTTTAAAACAAGAAAATTTGTAGGTTTTTTCTTATTTTAGGGGATTCTTATTTTGAGAAATTTTGCTAAAATTAAGAAAAGTTTGGAAATTAAGAACTTAAAAATAAGAAACAATTTGCCCTTACTACCGGAAAAAAAATAAGAATTTTTTGTCCTTAAATTAAGAAATCGGGTTTTAGAGTGTTAAAGAGCTCAGTGCTCGATGCACGAAGGAGGGTTTACCTCGGTGTAAGAACCTGACAAGATTTTCTTTGTTTGTTAGCTTTTGTTTTGCTGTACGGTATTGTTTAAAATGTTTTTGTTTCCTTTGTTTTACGTCATCCGTGAGTTTCACAGGTTCTTACACCGAGGTAAAGCCACGAAGGAAGGCAGTGTTCTTCTGGCAAAAGTGGAAGGAAAGCAAACTTCTCTCTCAGTCTCAAAGAGATTGTTCCAGGTGATGAACGTTTAGTTTCAAAACAAGTAAATTGACTTAGTTATGGTGGTAGTAAAGAACATTTGACTTTTGACTGGTGGGAAATTTGAAAAATAATTGATGACAAAGTCAAATCTGCCTGATCCCCCCCCCCCCTGGAAAGAAAAAAAATTAGACAACAACAAAAGTCAAATCTGCTTGATCTCCCTACCTCTTTCCCTTCCAGACAAAAACCTAACTGAATAAATACCATAGTCTCCAGCTGTGGTAATTTGTGCTTTAATGAAGGCACATTGAGACTAAACCAAAACAGAGGTGTCCTTAGTACTCTTTTTATTTACTGGTCTTGGTTAATTTAAACTGGACTATTGATTATGGATGTTATTTACTCCTTCTGTAGTCCAAAGGAAGTCAATCGGCAAAACTTGCAGGAAGATAGAAGCCATAATGGAGAAGGAAGCCTTATTGGAGAAGGAGTTTTTAGTGTTTGCTCCAAGAAGCTGTATAGGGGAATAACTGTCGCTGTATAGCAGTTCAAAGAGAATGTTCCTCTCCCCCTTGTTAAACACGAGGCATCTATTCTTGCAAAAATGGACCATCCAGGTAATTATCAGTAATACAAGCAAGAGGAAAATCCAGCCATGCTCAAAGGGCAAATAATGTTGTCAGCAAAAATATTTTCTATAGTTTTAGTACATGTTGTGGTTCAATTTTATTCTTGGTTCAATTTTTTTCCCTTTGGTTTATACTCATCATATGTTATCAGACATTTATACTATACACAAAAATAAAGGAAAATAAAAACTGAACCAGTGATAAAACCCGTAGCATATACTTACAAGTAAACTACAGTGGAAACCATGGCCACCACAGGGTAACTGCATTAACAAGGTGACTGTAAGCTGGGCTTCCACTGTATCACTAACTAACTTTGCTGTCAATATGCAGAGAATTTCAATTCACTGATAATGAAATAGTGTTTTCTGACATTTCAGGTTTGCCTCTATTGTTTGGATGCTGTTCTGAAGCTAAGCCATACCTTCTTGTAACTCAATTTCATGGGATAGAGGGCCACTGTGTAACCTTTAAGTGTCTGGTGCAAAAAAATATTCATGATCCCCAAAAAGAATGGTGCAGAATTATGTATGAGTGTGCAGATGCTCTGTTATTTATCCATTCTAAAGACTACCTTCATAATGATTTAAAGGGTGATAATGTGATTATTAGTGATGCCAATAATAGTTTGCACCCTGTAATCATAGATTTTGGTAAGTCTACAACACTGGCCAAAGGCAAAGTATATCAGCTATCTCTAAGAGATCAAGAAAAGTACAGGAAGCATCATAAACACATAGCTCCTGAAGTTGTGAGGGGGACTCACCCACAGTCTCCAGCCAGTGATGTTTATGGATTTGGGTTATTACTGTCATTACTATGTAAATACAAGCCATATGAACCTCTTCGTAAATTGGCATTCTCCTGTATAAATGGAACTCCAGAGAAAAGGCCTACAACACAGCAATTGGTAGCTGAGTTACAGTTAATGTAAACTGTAAAACAACATTTTTCAAGCTTTTCTAGTGCATGATACTGATATTTACATATGTCACTGATCATTCTACAGTCAAACCTCTATTAGTGGCACATTTTTCAGGACTCTGACAACTGACCATGAATGGAGGGTAGTAACTTCATGTCACTGGGCCTTTCTATTTAGTGGTAATAAATTTTATACTTTACCACGGGCCCCCTTTGGGGTCCACCTGGTCTGGTTGCTTTTTCATAAATTTAGGGGTTGGGAGAGGAATGGTGGCCCCTTTTATAATAAAAAGTTTCATTTGCATCAGTTGGATTGTATTTGACAAACAGCATTTTCATCCAGTTGTAACTTTCAGTGAGGGTTTCTGTCCAGCAATTCCAAATAAATATCATTTTTCTTGCCACAGGAAATAGTAGACTTCATATCATCACAAAGTGAAGTACATTGTCAGCCTAAATTGCAACGTTGCATTTGAAGGATGTTTTATGTTTGTCAAGACGGCTCATTTTTGGGTATGATGCTGTTTGCAAGTCTCGTTATTCGCCAGTGAGGACAACAGCTGCAGAAACTTGTGTAGCATAGTTTTCACCACACACTGCAGATACAGGAACATTTAGGAATGGTGCATCTGAAGGCTCTTCCTGTTATTAAGATGCCTCATCTTTCAGTAGCAGGCTGTCTGGATGGCCCATCCATTGTCAGTGAGGCAACAGCTGCAGCAAAACAGGAGCAATAGTTCCCACCACACACTGTAACTATAGGAACATATAGAAAGGAAAAATTTGAAGGTTCTTTCTGTTAAAAAGATGTTCCATCTTTCAGCAACACGGTGACACGATGTTTAGTTCTTTAACGGTAAGCCAACAGCTGTACCTGTAAATAAACAAAAAGGATTTAATCTGGATTGAACCAGTAAGAATAATATTATTAAGTCACTTCTAAGCTTATAAGACAGCTAGACAAAAAACTAATTATTTCCAAATCAATATCAATTCTTTAGGATGATCTTCAAGATATAACACATTTCAGTGACATAGTGTGGGACGTTTACTTCCAATCTGGTGTCCCTCTGGGTGAAACTAGAATAAAACTAAAACACTTAGCGCGAGCTAGCGAAGTACGGAAAACTGTAAACAAATAATACAATTCCAAGGCCAGTGTAAGTTTTAAAAAAAGCACGCGCGAGGCCGTCATTTCTTTTGGTCCGCTTTTTCTATCGTACTTGCAAACGTTTTCTTATACCGTGATGCGATGGTTAAAACGGGTTTATTTTGATGATGATTTGATCTCTTCAACATACATAAAACATGTACAAGCTCTAAGCAAACGAGCCTTCGACGGAATCACAAACGTAAGATATAAGCTTAAGATAGAGGGAAAATTCGCATTTCAGTTCGTGCCTTTAGAAGCAATAAATATGGAAACAAAAAAGGCAGAAAACATGTGTTTACCTTTATTCTTGGCGGCTCCGGGATCGTTGAAATCTATGGTCAAAATGGGACAAACTGCTGTACGCTGTCGATGTTTCAAAATGGCGGACATTATCCACGAAATACGCGAAGCACAAGCTCGAGCAACGAAACATGATCCACTGTAACTATAGAAACGCGCGAGTATTCACGCAAATTCCCAAAATTCTCCTCCCCCTGCTGGGGGGCGAAAAGTACTTTTGACCCAGGCCTTAACCTACCTGCACATAAAATCGGAGGTATTTCCTGATTTTTATGACGTCAGCATAGCCAAAAAAAGCAAAGTTAACAGTAAACTATTCCACACTGCATCCATTGTCACACCGCAATAAGATTGGGGATAAATTTGGCGATCCGACAACGGTCACAGTGTGAGACTGGAGGGTGGGAGGGTGGGGAAGACAAAAAACTAGCATTGAATCCCCGGGGCCTCCCCGCAAGC